>MU179342.1:0-10125 GCA_016767475.1 Suillus weaverae | reverse complement strand
CAGACAAACATTGGCCAGACCACCTAAAAAGTACCTTCTAGGTGAAAACCTTTATAGGTATAATACAACCTAAGAGGTACCCGAAATGGGGTGACCAAAGTGCAGCTGGAGCAGCTCCTACACTATGTAGGGTGATCTCGGCCACAAACATTTCCTCTGAAGATGAGTCAGCCGCAGCAGCCTCCACAGGACATGCTCTCAGACCAGCCGCTCAACCTTCCATTGCTCAGCTGGGTGCACCAGCAGCTGTGCCCATAAAGGATCGCATTCAGTTCTTGAAGTCCCTCAGCAACAACAATGAATACCTGCTTTTAGTTGAGGGTATCAGAGACTTGGGCAAGGTATGCTGACAATTGAGCAAGTTATACTCTGTACTCGCCAAGCCCAGGAACCAAGCTTGAAGGAGCAAAATGAATGGCCTGCCTGGGCAACTTGGTCCTGGGAGGGGTCTTACCTTCCAAGTGACATGCACTCTGTCAATGGTGAGGTGCACAAGTTCTTGCAGATAGCTGAGTCTGCCAAGATTGGTGGCTTTTAGTCTGCAATACGAGTCATCCTAGGTCTTGGGTTGCTGCTCAGGGAGTGTAAACGAGCCATCAAGTATGAGGAAGATGAGGTCACCCTCGAAACCCCAGCTTACATTGGCTCATCCTTATTGGATATCAAGATTCTTGACCTGGTTGTAGAGGCAGTTAACAAGGTCAGAGGTGGTATTATGCATCTACTGAAGGCAAAGCATGTTCAGCAGGAAAGTGCTATCATTGATAATGCTGTGGTTGGAGAAGGTAGTGGAGCTGATAATGGTATGCACACCACTGCAGACGGTGAAGAGGGAGTGACTGAGGAGAAGCTAAAGCAGAAGCTGGTGGACAGGTTGAAGAAGCTTGAGGAGGAGTGTTGCAGGAATGAGGAATTGAAACAGCAGCTGGAGGTGAACAGGCTTCAGGTGCAGGAGGTGCGGGAGGTAAACAGTTGTCTGGCAAAAGAGAGGGAGGAGAATGAGAAGCAAGTAGCAGAGGAAGAGGAGGTGGTGGTGGTGGTGGAGGAGGAGGAGGTGGAGATGAAAGGGAAGAAAAGAACCAAGTCCAGCAGATCTCAAAAGCCATCCAAGAAGGTCAGTAGTGATGTCCGTCGATCTTCCAGAGCTAGACAGCCCACTAAGAAATCCATGACGGATTAACATGTCTTTGCCTTACTTGCATACCACTTACCAATATATCACCTTGCTTGTAACAATCTGCATCAATATCATGATATTTTGCTCACCTGTCTATCTATGGGCCTATTAACCTCTATGGGTATGCTGGCCAGTATGGGTCCTACAGATCTGGTCAGTCACCATCTATATCATTAAGTTGAAGTGCTGGCCAGTTCCAGTCCTACAGGTGTGGCTGGTCAATATATATGGGCCTAGTACCCCTCTACTTAGAAGCTGGCCAGTACAGGTTCTACACCTCTGGCTGGTCAATATCTACAGGCCTATTACTCTCTACTTAGATGCTGGCCAGTACAGGCTCTACACCTCTGGCTGGTCAATATCTATGGGGCTAGTATCCTCTACTTAGAAGCTGGCCAGTTCCGGTCCTACAGGTGTGGCCGGTGTCTTCTTACTTGAGGTGTCTTATATAAAAGTGATCAAAAGGCAATGACACCACAATTACACTTTTGTTAAGATTAAATGCTGCCAACAACCTCAAGTTCATGGTCTACAACTTTTCCAACTTTCGTGGTAGATAATGCGGTGTTCATGGAGGTTACCTGCTATACAGCCTGGTGGATAACTTCACTTTGGGGTTCTACAATACAAGTCCAACTATATCTGGCAAGACAGATAAAGTAGTGTATGTAGATAAGGTTTATCTAGTCTTTTATATGACTAGACAAAGTAATAGATAATTTGAGTGAGTTCCTCTAGTCCTATGTTTGACTAGACAGAAAATGAAGGATGGTGTGTACTATGCACAAGACTAGGTAGCAAATGTTGCTAAAGAATTCCCCTGCCTATAAGGACTTACAAAAGGAATTGGGTAGAAGCTGATTGGATTTCCCTGCACAAGAGCAAATGGGTTTAATCCAGGATAAGGAAATGAATGCAGATAGTCCAACAAAGGGATCTGTGGCACAGATAATAGGCTTGACTTGATATTCCTAGTCCTCTGAACTAGATGTCAGATGCACACTAAGGAATACAGGTACAGTCAAGAAAAGAATATATGATCTCAGAGCAAGTAACCTATATGTACTTGGTCTGCACTTTCTGGCAAACACACAGAGTGTCGGTGTCAGAGAAAGTGGAAGAATTGGAGTGTTTCTTTTTTAGAGTGAAAAGAAAGTTCTTATTTTTGTGGGTGGAGATGGGGTCTCCTTAAATACATGAGAGAAGAGAAACTGTATAGTACCAGAAATAAAGTTGAAAAGAGAGATGACATCAGAATTGCATCATAAATGGCCTCTTTGTGGAGCAAAGTGGAGCAAAAGTGGAGCCAAGTGGAGCAGATGATGTGGAGCTGAGTGGAGCAGAACACTCTAGCATCCAATGACATCACTATGACATCATAAATGACATCAGAAATACCAGCAGAATAGTCTAGAACTCTCTGTGGAGCTGAATGACATCATTATGACATCATACCCTAAAGGTACATTTTATGAAGTATCTGGGAGGTCAAAGAATCAAGTACGTAAAGAAATGAAAGAAAAAGATAGAGAAAATAAGGCAGAATAAATCATAAGATGAAACAAAGCAATAAGTGAGCTTTTTTTTTGATAGGGTTTCGGTAGGCTTTTAACTTTTCTCCTTGGTTATTTCTAGTCAAAGTAATCAAGCCAAAAGATAGGTAGTAACCTAAGCTTTCATATGACTATCAACTTGGACTAGGTCAATATATGATATCTTTATCATATATGACTTTTCTTCAAAACACCATATTTTTGCATGATTGGAGCATGCAAAGTGAACTGTTGCACTTGAGTCTATACTCAAAGTGCATTTTGTGTAGTCTGAGGACTAAGCTAACAGACTATGTATACATGGGATAATATGTCATATACTGTTCTGCATGATTCCCATATCATGCAGGACACCGGTCAATATATACGGGCCTAGTACCCTCTATTTAGAAGCTGGCCAGCACAGGTTCTACACCTCTGGCTGGTCAATATCTACAGGCCTATTACCCTCTACTTAGAAGCTGGCCAGCACAGGTTCTACACCTCTGGCTGGTCAATATCTACGGGCCTATTACCCTCTCCTTAGATGCTGGCCAGCACAGGCTCTACAGCTCTGGCTGATCGATATCCATGGGCCTATTACCCTCAACTTAGATGCTCGCCAGCACAGGATCTACACCTCTGGGCGGTCAATATCTACGGGCCTATTACCCTCTACTTAGAAGCTGGCCAGTACGTTTACTACAGGCCTGGCTGGTCACTATGTACGCCCAGGCTATATCCAACTCAATAGGTGCCACCTGTTACTTGTATGCTGGCCAGTACATGCTCTACGGTCCTGGCCAAACACCATCTACAGGCATGACATTGTTTACTTGGATGCTGGCCAGTAGTGGCCCTATGTGGTTGGCCACTCCCAATCTATGGGCCTGTTATCCTCCACCTGAATGCTGGCCAGTACTGGTTCTACGTGTCTGGCCACTCACCCTGCCACCCCCAGCACAGAGTTGGTTTGTTATTACTGTATGTAGAATAAGCATCAGCCAGAATGGCCCTACATGCTGGCCAGTGCAGTGACTATATAGATTTAGTACAGCCAGCCAGCCTCCAGCTGCACACATTCTACAACCTTTTGGCATGTCCAGGGACCAGGTTCTACGTAGGGTCTTGACTGAACTATGTGGAACCAGACCATTGGTCAGGTTTGAACCATGGTTCTGGACTGGACCACAGCAGCACTATGTGTGGGAATAGTGTAGGGAGGCTTAATATGGAGGTGACCAAAATGGGATGTGAATTTCTGCTTTGACAGATATTTTGGTAATGCATTACACTGCCAGTTTGGGTGAGAAGGTAATGCAACCTACTTAGCATCATTCCTGCATCACATCTCACTGATAGTTATCCTGGTTTAATGCAATACAATGACACTATAGCCTGGATGGAGGGTCCAGAGAGGGAAAACAAGAAAATAGTCATTAATGGCTGATTAGTAGCTAGTAGGTGTCCCTAAGATGAATAAAATAATGAAGGAATGGTGTGCAACTCGATCTGGGAGTCGAATGTAGACCCATAGGAATGTTTGAACTGGCACATCAGTGGCCACATCAAGGCTCGTCAGTGCCACATCATGCTGCATCACATCTGCGTCATGACTGTTGGAAGTTGGTACAAATGACGATAATCATTATCGTCACACATGACTACTTACTTACATAATCATGTTCTTTTATTCTCTGTTCTTGTACTAGACACACCTCAGTTGCTTGTATAGACAACTGAGGTGAGATACATTCGTTAATGGACTATCTACCTAACTAATACTCTCATATAGTTTATATCTTCTATAGGTTATGAGCCCTGAGCTCTGCAACTGAAAAAAATATCACCCACGCAATGTCCTCAAATGTTAAACACGGAGACAAGTTCTGGAGAGTCCCAAAGTTGGATGCTTCAGGGAAGGATTGGCCTCTGTGGAAAGGCAGACTCGAACTCTCATTGTTAGCTCGTGGACTGCCAGGGCACCTTACAGGATTAGGGATGCCAGTTAATCCAGCAGCTGGATGAGCAGCTGAATGGTCACCCACAACACCCACAGAGCTAGCTGAAATGCAAACTTACGAGACTGCAATCAAGAAGTGGGACAAGAACAATGTCATTGTTAGGCAACAAATAGCAGTACTGGTCCCAGATACTCTATTCATTCAACTCCTCTCCCTAACCTCTGCGAAGGACTTCTTCGACACACTGAAGAACCAATTTGAGAATCGATCACTAGCCATCACCATGGAATTACATCATCAGCTCGGCAAGCTGAAACTAAAGGAAGGCGGGGATGCTCAAGCTCACTGTTAAGGTCGTGCTCAAGGGGGACTAATTCAGAGGGGCTTGGCCTCAGCTTGTGCGCTGTGCCCCTTATCTGAGTATGTGCCCTTAATTTCAGAGGAAGTCCAGTGGAAAAACAATGAAGTCCGGAGGACTTCTGAGGTAGGTTGTTCTGATGGAGTACAGGCAGGACTTCCGGAACAGCGCGGGAAACTCCGGCGGAGCTTCGTCCACTTAGCAGGGAGAAGTGTATGGACTATTCCACACAAGTCCTGAATAGAGACCAACAGAGAAGGGACTGCAAGGAACACAGTCCAGGCCGAATAGACTAGGAGGAGCAGAGCAGAGATTGGGACAAGAGGAGCGGAGCGGAGATTAGGACAAGAGGAGCGGAGCGGAGATTAGGACAAGAGGAGCGGAGCGGAGATTAGGACAAGAGGAGCGGAGTGGAGATTAGGACAGGTGGAGTGGAGTGGAGAATGAGATGGGCAGAGCGGAGCAGAGAATGATATAGGCAGAGTAGAGCAGAGATTCACATAGAAGGAATGGAACTACTATGCACATAGCTCCAGGGTTTATGGAATAATAGTTAAGGGCTACTATGGACAAGGTCCGGAGTAGAAACAAACAGAGTTGGACTACCTAAGGTAGAGACGGAGTTGGTCAGGAGTTGGTCTTTGAGTGGAGAGAGAGTAAGTGCCAGAGAGGCAAAACTCCGGCCTAGGGAATCAATCCCTAGGCCTGAGGAAGGATAGGACTAAGATGGACCAAAGTCCTGAAGACAGAATGGGCAGGAACTAAGTTAATATTTGAACTGAGGAAATACTGAGATTTACAGAGGTTTATATACTGTAGGTATTGTACGGAAACCACAGTCAGCACAGTGCAAGGCTATGTATGGAGAATGGAGAAAGCTTATTAGTAAGTACAGTGGAACATATCAAAATGGAGTCGGAGATGAAATAGGTGGACAGAACATAACAGAATGGAGAGAGAGATGAAAACAGGGGAGTTGAACATAACAAGTTGGATATGAACATATCCGAGGGCCGGAGAAGCGATGATGCCTAAAAGGAGATATGGACCGGAGTGTGGGAAATAGATCCGGAGATATATAGATAAGATCTGGATGTCCGGAGATATATAGGGGTTAGGGGTCGGACTAGCTGCAGAGATCCGGACGTCTGGAAACAGAGTTGGGATGTGGACAGACATAATAGGGCTGATCCTACTGAGATATGATATGCACAATGGTATAATGGGAGCAGAAGATTAAGTCTGGAGATAGGTGTAGATGAGTTCCGGAGTTCAGAGATCTGATGGAAGAAAGGATTGGAGTGGGGCTGACAGAAAAGGAACGAAGCAGGCTAGCTGCAGGCATTCGTAGGTCTGGAGTTACAGGGTGGGATTTGGACAGAGGTAGCAGGGCTGGTCCCGCTGAGGTGCAGAGTGCATGACGAATGAGGTGGGAATAGAGTTACAGCAGAGACAAGGAATGGAGGTCTAGCAAGGTCTGGAATCTGGTATATGACACTCACATAGACACATTACGAAAGCTGCGAGAAGAGCTAGCATCAGCCGGTGACCCTGTCCCAGACAAAGACTTTTTCAACATCACCTTTGTGTCACTCCCACGCAGCTATAACAATATTCTATCAGCTGTTTCAACAAGTATCCAGCTGCATCAGAAAACACCCACCATGCACAAGCTCATGAATCTCGTTATAAACGAGTACAACCAATTACTCATCCAGAGCGGGACAAAAGGGAAGTCGAAGAGCGATGATGTAGCTTTCTCGGCCGATGGGACCTCACATAAGGGCAGGCAGCACTTGCAGAAGCCCACATTTCCATACAACTGCAACAATTGTGGCTGGAAAGGTCACAAGAAAGAGGACTGCTGGGAAGATGGAGGAGGCAAAGCTGGTAAAGCACCGAAAGGGTGGAAGTCACGTGGGAAGAAGTCAAAGTTGAAAGATGATGACAAATCAAAGGCTAGCGGGTCAAATGCAGATGCATCAAACTCAAAGGACAATTCTGAACCTGATGTGGTGTGGTTAGCAAGCACTGAAGATATTTGGGATGACAAGCCCAAACCTTGAGACACATTGCTGATATCATTTGACAGTGCCCAGCTCGCACAAAACAACATGAACACAGATAGAGCATCTGTTGATTTCTATGACAGCAGTGCATCACAACACATGTCCCCATATTGTGACCGCTTCATTAATTTCAAATCAATTCCCCCATACCATATATGCGCAGGTTACAAAGTGGCGAAGGTACTCACAATGGTAGGAGTGGCAAGCCAATCATTCCTAGAGGGATGCAAAGGGTAGAGGAAGAGAGAGAGGAAGGTAGTGGTGGCATGGGAACATCTGGAGAAGGATTAGGAAGAGAATTGGGATTCTATGAAGAACTTACTGCTTATGTGATGTTCACAGGAATGAGCAAGGCCGAAGGCCTGGAACCAAGCACCATCAAAGATGCAAAGACACGATCTGATTGGGCGGAGTGGAGAGACACTGTCAGTGTGGAACTACAGAGTCTCAATGAAGCACGTACTTGGGACATTGTTCAGCGGCCCAAGAACAAGAATGTCGTCAGCTGCAAGTGGGTCTTCAAGATTAAAAGGAACACTGCAGGAGAAATCGATAAGTATAAAGCCCGGCTAGTCGCATGAGGCTTCACTCAAGTATATGGTGTTGATTATTATGAGACTTATGCACCAGTGGCTCGTCTTGCATCATTGAGACTGATTCTCGCTATCGCCGTGCGCCAAGACTGGGACATTGACATATTCAATTTCCACAGTGTGTTTTTGAATGGCAAGCTTGACGCGGATGAAGAGATCTATATGGAGTTGCCACCAGGAGTGGACTTAGGAGGAAAGGACGAGGTCATGAAGCTTTGAGTTGCACTGTATGGATCAAAACAAGGCACATTAAAATGGTACAAACATTTTTGTGGAGAACTCACCAAATTAGGGTTCGAGCAGATGGAAAGTGACTGGGGAGTGTTCACAGCACACATAGGAGAAGACCTGCTCATTCTTGCAGCACACGTCGATGACTGCACCATAACTGGCAGCTTGAAAGAGCTAATTAAAGTGTTCAAGGTCAAAATTGCATCGCAATTTAGAATAACAGACCTAGGACCCATCAGCTGGTTACTCGGCATGAAAGTCACTCGAAACCATGAAGCATGCACCATCTTGTTATCCCAAGAATCATTTGTCGATGCTATCATTACAAAGTACAACTTCGTCTATGCTAAACCCGCAGCAGTGCCTATGGACCCAAGTATCCAGTACACACAGGACCAATCCCCTACCACGATGACACAAGTCGCTGAAATGAAATGAGTCCTGTTCCGCTCAGCACTTGGATCCCTAATGTACCTGGCCATTGGAACACATCCAGACATAGCCTTTGCCATCTCAACACTTGCACAGTTCACAGACAAGCCAGGGTGGACACACTGGGAAGGAGTGAAGTGGGTCTATCACTATCTCTTGGGAACTAGGAAGTTGGGACTCACCTATGGAACCAGTGGCACTGGATTGGTTGGGTACACTGATGCTGATGGTGCCAGTCAAGAGCACAGACGTGCCATAACCGGATTCGCGTTTTTGGTTGAAGGCGGTGCAATATTGTGGGGCTCACGAAAGCAAGAGCTAGTAACCCTGTCAACTGCAGAGTCAGAATTCGTAGTGGCCACTCATGCAGCCAAGGAAGCTCAATGGCTTCAATGTTTCATCAGGGAGGTTTTTCGGCTGCTGCAGCACCCAACAACACTATACAGTGACAACCAGTCAGCAATTGCACTCACCAAAGATGGAAGCTACCATGCATGCACCAAGCACATCAATATTCAATACCATTACATCTGTTTTTGTGTTGAAGATGGCTCCATCCAACTCCTGTACTGTCCCACTGAGAATATGGTCGCTGATACCCTTACGAAGGCCCTCCCAAGTGTCAAGGCAAAACACTTTGCATACGAGCTAGGTCTGCGAGTCGTCGTTTGAGAAGGAGTGTTGGAAGATGGTACAAACGACAAGAATCGTTATCGTCACACGTGACTACTTACTTACATAATCACGTTCTTTTATTCTCTGTTCTCGTACTAGACCAGGCTCGTTCCCAGCCACAGCTGGAGAGGTTGGAGGGCGGCATACTGCTATGATAGACAATACCACATGACTATACAAATTTTCAAACCCAGCACAACCTTATCCCTCAACCTCTCCAGCAGCGGCTGGCACAAAACATTTGTAAACAATCGTCAGCCACCTTGATAGTGTCAAACGGAGTCTGAAAATGTATTAAAATGCATAGGGTATATGTAAATATTATTGTGGTATATTGAAATTAGCATTACTAGTAGTATGGCATCCAGTGCACCAATAGACAATGTCCTCAACAACCTTCAGCTTGTTGGTATCTGGCGTGAGTGTTGCTGACACAATCATGAATGGAATGTAGCAAGGTGAGATGTACCGCAAGCGCTCCAGCTCTTTATAATCATTGCAGAACTCTCCCCAGGATGTGATACAGTGAGCCTCGTCAAACACAAAGCCCATTATCTGTGATGCAAATGTTGGCTTCCGCAGGAGCTTTTCGAATTCTCCACCGGGCTTCACCAGCTGCTCAGGGCTCGTTATAATAGCGCGGTAGTGCATGTCTTCAATGTCCTTTAAGTAGTGCTGCCGCAGTCCGGTTCTGAACCTCGGTTCGAACCCGAACTTTTCCGAACAGGACCATAGGTTCGGTCCCAGGTTCGACATACTGTAAGAACCGAACCCATTATTAGGTTCGGGGTTCGGCTGATGGCTGAAAACTGTGAACCCATCCGAACCCATCCGAACCTGTTCGAACCGAATGTCTATTACTCCGAGTCAGAGTCGGATAGCAACGATGCCGCATATGATCGCACACCTTTGACCATGAAAAGGAGAAACGGCATGGCAACGTTGGCAGAAAGAAACTCTCCAAGCATGGTTTTGGCACTTGATCAATCGATCAGTCAAACATGGTTGTAGATTGGTACTGACTTTGTCCTTATTTGGGAGTGCAGCGATGGTGAGTGCCTTCTGCGAGGGCCTACTAGTCTTGCTAACAAGTG
>MU179341.1:238854-262472 GCA_016767475.1 Suillus weaverae | reverse complement strand
ATATTACCATTCCTGGCCCAGTGAGCACTCTATCCATTTGCAAATTTTCCATCAACTAACGGATCCCACAGAACAACCCCTGCCATTTTTGCATCAAGGAAGACTGGCCCTGCGCGACTCGTCTGGACAAGAGGACCGGCCAGCCCTGTTTATCTTGCATCCGTTGCTCCACCAAGAAGATCAAATGTGTCCCTGCATCTGTTGGATCCCCGCCTAAACGTGTTCGAGGGAAGTCTGCCACCCCCCGGACGCGCTCCAAGACACCTGCCACAGCTCCCTCCAATGCTCCGGCTGCCTCGCAGTCAAGGGCACAAACTCGTAGTCAATCTCATGGCACATCCCACACTCCAGCAATCCCTGCTGCGACTACACCCAAGGTGCAGTCATGTGGTTGCAGCAAGACCATCACTGTCAAGAAGACACCTGCACCTGCACCTGCACCTCCCCCTGCCCCTGCCCCTGCCCCTGCCCCTGCACCAGCTCGTAAGTCACCCAAATTGTTAATGACCAGCTGACCTTATTTTTTGCTTAGCTGTTCCGTCTGCAAGCTATGCAGTGCCTCGTGCAGCACTCAATGTTCCCATTCCGGATCTTCATTCCATGACAATCGCTATTCTGGATGCTGCAGCTCGCATTGCCGTACTTGAGGCTCGTGTCAGGGAGCAGGATGGTAAGATTGATACCCTGCAATGCCTCCATGAGAGCCTGCGGCGCAAAGTGGTCGACCGGCACCCTTCATTTCCACTTCCGGACTCGCCTGGTAATGCAACCCTTTTGCTTGATCAATCTCTTGACATCCTGTCCATGTCACCCCTTCCCTCCGCACTTCCTAACCTCATTAATCTGGACATGGGAGTCATGGAACCCACCAACCTGAAAGTTGAGGATCAATCCGCCATGGTAGGACTTGTGTTTGAGCCTAGCGAAGTTCTGCCTGAGGGTCCACAGTTGTCTGGTGAACATGTGGTTCTGGATGATCCGGTCACCCTTTTGGCAGAATATAATTCTGTTGATGAGGAGATGGATGTTGAGGTGAAGGATGAACCTTCTGGTGAGGAGGTTAAAATGGTGACATAATTGCTCAGTGATAGATGTACTTAGATCTTTTTCAATGCATGTTGGCTATGCCACAATTGTCTTGTTGAATCACCAATTCCTGATACCCAGAACTTGAAATTGTATATTACTTGATATTTGAGTAAATATTTTATTGACCCCCGAACCCCGACATTGTGGACTGCTGGAACTTGGGGTTTGGGGGTCGGGGGTCGGGACTAGGCACTGAAAATTAGGGGGTATAGACAAAAATTGATTTACACATTTTTGAAAGATATCTTTTTCTTTACAGATATATGAAAAGTTGATTGAAACATTTTTGAAAATTGTCTTTTACATCTCAAATATCGAGTCCCGAGTCCCGAGTCCCAAGTTCCGGGACTCAGGGTTCGGGACTCGGCACTTAGGGGGTATAGACAAAAATTGATTTACACATTTTTGAAAGATATCTTTGTCTTTCCAGATATATGAAAAGTTGATTGAAACATTTTTGAAAATTGTCTTGTGCATCTCAAATATCGAGTCCCGAGTCCTGAGTTCTGGGACTCAGGGTTTGGGACTTGGCACTGAAAATTAGGGGGTATAGAAAAAATTGATTTACACATTTTTGAAAGACATCTTTTAAACATTTTTGAAAATTGTTTTGTGCATCTCAAATATCGAGTCCCGAGTCCCGAGTTCCGAGTTCCGGGACTTGGGGTTTGGGACTTGGGGTTTGGGACTCAGCACTTTGAAAATTAGGGGGTATCAAAAAAATTTGATTTCCACATTTCTGAAAAGATATCTTTGTCCAGTCTCAAGATATCTTTCAGAAATGTGGAAATCAAATTTTTTTGATACCCCCTAATTTTCAAAGTGCTGAGTCCCAAACCCCAAGTCCCAAACCCCAAGTCCCGGAACTCGGAACTCGATATTTGAGATGCACAAAACAATTTTCAAAATTGTTTAAAAGATGTCTTTCAAAAATGTGTAAATCAATTTTTTCTATACCCCCTAATTTTCAGTGCCAAGTCCCAAACCCCGAGTCCTGGAACTTGGGACTTGGGACTCGATATTTGAGATGCACAAGACAATTTTCAAAAATGTTTCAATCAACTTTTCATATATCTGGAAAGAAAAAGATATCTTTCAAAAATGTGTAAATCAATTTTTGTCTATACCCCCTAAGTGCCGAGTCCCGACCTTTGAATCAACTTTTCATATATCTGTCAACATTTTATTGACCCCCGAACCCCGACATTGTGGAGTGCCGGGACTCGGGGTTTGGGGTTCGGCACTCGGCATTGAGAAAATTGGGGGTATCAAAAAATTTGATTTACACATTTTTGAAAGATATCTTTGTTCAGTCTCAAATATCGAGTCCCAAGTTCTGGTGTTCAGAACTCGGGGTTTGGGGCTCGGCACTTGGTGAAATTTCATGTTGATATCTTTGCAAGCTTCGGGCTTCCGGACATCCGGAGTTCAGCTGACATCTGCTGTGAATCTCGAGTTTTGAGTTCTGGGTTTTGGGACTCGGCACCCGGCAACCGGCACTCGGCACTCGGGCTTCAGGGTTCAGCACTTAGTGAAAGGGCATTCATGTATGGAGACTTGGTCACTTGTTTTGTGAGACATAGGATACGTTTTACACCAGGGTTCAGGTGTGGGGTTTTCGGCTTCGGTACTCGATTATCTGTGAATGGCATGCATGGTCCATTCATGTTTTCGTGCTTACAGGTGTAGAGTTCGGTGGTTGATTGTAGGTATATGCACTCATAGTGTGCATGTATCCTACGTGTTTGATTCACTGGTGACTACATCAGCTGTATGTCTTGATGAAATGTATCTAGGCTCACCCATATATGTACCTGTCTATCACTATGTAATATCCCCCATGTCGGCCCACCCGTCTATGTAATACAACCCTCATCAGCCCACACATCTATGTAATACATCCTACATCGGCCCACCCATATATGTAATACTCCCCCACCTTGGCCCACCCGTCTATGTAATAAATATTTTACCACACCCTCGGCCCACCCGTATAAGTAATATTCCACCACGTCGGCCCACCCATCTATGTAATACAACCCACATCGGCCCACCCATCTATGTAATACATCCTACGTCGGCCCACCCATATATGTAATACTCCCCCACCTTGGCCCACCCATCTATGTAATAAATATTTTACCACACCCTCGGCCCACCCGTATAAGTAATATTCCACCACGTCGGCCCACCTGTCTATGTAATACTCCCAATGTCTGCCCACCCGTATATGTAATACACCCCACATTGGCCCACCCATCTATATAATAATATTTGCCTTACATCACTCTTCAGCCCGGCTGTCTATAATATCCTACTCCACATATTACCCAGATGGGCCCACCCATCTCCATGAATGATCATATTCCCCCGGCCCATCCATCAACATCAAGGATATATATATCATTGGCATACATGGGCCCACCCGTCTCCATCGGAAATAATATTCCTCCCGGCCCATCCATCATCATCGAGGATATACACAACATGGGCCCATGGTCCACTGGCACGTCTTGTACAGGATATTATGTAGGTCGGGTGGCCCATATAATATGGAATTTGTCACTGAAGGGGCTCATAAACTCCGGTTGTTGGGCAGTGTAGTCTGGAACACTTGGGGGAGGCTGCAGAAGCACATCCTCATAGTGTCTATAGTGAATTGGCATGGGAATGTCAACATGCCAACTTCTGTGCTGCACCAGTGATAAACCCTCGTCTACTTCCATAGAGGAAGTGTCAGGATTGGGATTGGATGGTGGGATGTGTATATTGGCTTGCAATGAAGAACCCGCACATGACTCCAAGGGATGCATTGCTGGCAGAGTCAGGCAAAACTCTGTGCTCAAAGAGTTGTTGGCCTGGTCAGAAGACAAGGGTGGGGCCTGCTGACAGTGGGGCTGCATGCTCAAAGATGTCATGCATGAGCGCATATACTGTCTGCCACCGTTGGCATCCAGTTGGGACCGTTTAGCAGAGCCTAGGAGCTCTTTTGCTCTCAATAAAGCAGAGAGCAAGCATTTCTTGCCCTTTGTGCAAGAGTGTTGATGCTTTGTATAGGCGCTTGCTTGAGAGAACTCACACAAGCAAGTGCATTGGAAAAGTCTTTCTGATGGACCAGGCAGATTCATGAGGAGCTACGGAGGTGGATAGATACAGTTGAGCCCAGTCAAAATTGTATGAAGGATCAAACTTGCCATTTTCATCCAATGTCATAACATAATATACCTAAGCGCTAGTGATGGCCAGCTTGATCACCTGAATCATCTTGATAGATATTCCCACAGGCTAAATTCCTGCCAGGTAGGGCGCTGGCGCACCTGATGCCGCAGCAAGCCAGCCATGATTTGGATGGCTGGAATGCGATGGCGAACTGAAGTGAACCGACAAAAAGTTATATAAAACACTGGAGGTGGAGTGTGATATTCAATCCATACTCTGAGATGTCCGCGCTGTCTTCTCCACTGTCTGAATTCTCAATGCTCGAATGCCCAGAATTCATAGCCAACCCTGATGTCATAAAAATGCTGGTAAATATCCTCATTGCACGCCATGGCATCCTTCATTACCATGCCCAAACAAGAGAACTTGCAACATATCAATGGTAAATAGGTGATTCTCATAGAAAAGTAGTCTTCCCTCATATATACACCCCCATGCCAGGCCAACCGACCGACATGGGCAGAAAATTCACCCTTCACAATTTGAGGCTTATCGTGAGACACATGTGTTTTGCTACCCATGTTGCCTTTGCACCACAGGCAGCAGATACGTCGAGGCATCAATATGTATGTCAGCACACTAGAGGGATCTGCCAAGGGGAGTACTTTGCCAAGTGCACAACAAGCACCTGTGGCTACATGCGTAAATGCACTTCTTTGCATCAAGATTATGCGCTCATGTTCAATTTAGTGAATATAGATAATTTTTTTGGGAGAGCTTGTGTACCTGTGGTTTTTTATCCTCGGAGAAGTACTTGTTCAAAGATACGCATGTCCTTATATGACAAGGACTTCAAAGACCATCATCAACCACTCTACATGCTTCCGTCATATGATTAGAAACCCTATGCTGACTTGATCCTATATTGTAGATAAGACAATGGCAATAGAATGGTCAAGGTAATTGCAGCAGTTACATATGACACACAAGTCGTCTTCACTATCCTAGTGACTTGTATAATGTTGCACTATTTGTTTCATAAACACTTTAGCAACTACACCATGCACAAGAGATTCCCACCTCACCTGTATCGCCCTTTATCAACATGAATCATATCATCATTTATTTGCACATCAACAATTGTCATTGGTCTGAACAGTTGAATCGCGACTTGCGTACCATCTCAATTCATAGAATATGAGAACTACTAGGGAACATCCTATGATTAAGTTCTACTATGTACTCTAAAGTTTCTGACTGGCCAACATCCCATAGATGAGAAGGAATTAGAAATTGGAAAGAGGAACATTTATGAAGCGCCGGAGATTATATAATGAATGACTGCATGGATTCAAACTCCGTCGGCAGCACCCGAAATGCTTCAATAGACGTCACAATACAAACTGAAGACTAGTAGTAAATAAACAGTAGCTTAGGCGGCTGTAGTACATGGCAATCTACTGGTTCATGTGTTGAGCATGTTCAACCAGACATATCTGGTCAAATCACAGAGTTACGACATCTGTAGCTGTCAGCCTGATGTCAGCAACACATTTCCCGGAGTAACACCTTGTTACAGTTAAGATATGCCCACGATGATCTCCATCCAGAACAAGGACTTCTTGTTGTTTCTTGCGTGGAGGAGCCAGGTTCAAATCCTTGGAGGGGATGTGATAATGTACAATTTGGGCGCCTGCACCGTTAGATGTGCAAAATGCTGTGATACAACCCTCCGGCACGGGTCCATTGTCACTGCAAAAGGGGTCAGGACAAGCCATCAATACAAATCGCTTGTATAACCTGCCTCCCAAAAAACTCAGTGAGACCTTCAACACCACGTGGTATGTGAAAAACGTCGAAGTGAATTCCTCTGTCATCAACCAAGGTAGCGAGCCTGTGATGAAATAAGCAGAGTCTTGATGCCTCCATTGAGGACTTACCGATGCCTTGAGAATTCTCCTGTACATTATTGATGCTGTCCTGTGGATCAACAGCCCAGGGGTCAGATGTTGATGAGATTGGATTGACAAGGTCATGCGCCATATCAATATTGTTGAGGCTTGCTGACCAGCTGGACCACACATTAGATGATGGGATTGGATTTGCGATGGAAACCAAAGAGCTGGAAGGAACTTTTTCCACAGGTGGGGTGATGCTTCAACATGGCAGTGCCAAGTAAGTTTTTTACGCATGTCACAAAATGAAGCCAACTCCAGGCCTTCGAGCATCACACCGTTTAACCTCATTCCATACCTGAACAGTCGTCAAGGTTTACATCGCCACAAAGAAGTGTGCACCGCTCACCTGGTAGCAACATCCTGAAGCTTAAGTTCTATGTGTTGCTGCCCGTGCACAGCAACGGTGCAAGTCTCAACGGCAAAGTCGTACAGTGTGGCTTGGTACCCCTTCCGGTTACCCCTGATAATGAAAACTTCTTGGCCAATATCCTTTTTAAAGGAATCCAAGCTGGCATTGCATATTTTCTTCACAAATCTGATTGGTACACCAATCTATTGCAAGTCAGAGACATTCAAATTGAGGTGAATAATACTTACGAGGGAGAAGTCACTGTCAGATATCAGGGTCAAGCGACCATTTAGAAAGTCAATGCTTTCCACGACCCCTTTCCTCTGATACTCTGGCCCACGGAGTACACTCACGATGTCTCCAGGCCTGATGTCATAACCCTTTTCCTTGGTGTACTGGGTATCCTGGAACCACAAATGGGTTCCTCCCTTAGGGAACCACTGCACGATGCCCCATTTCCCCCTCTGCACTCCCTTAAGGACTTCTATCATGTCCCCAATTTTGATAGACTCGGAGTCGAGGGGTTGCTCGAAATATTGCTGTGTTGGCAGCTGTGGTTGTAGGGTATGACACAGAGGACAATGATCTAAGTAGAACTTCGAAACCTCCACCTATGTACGGAGTGTTAGTGCGTGTTGTGAATATTTCAGTTGATGGAAATTATCTACCTCTTCCTTGGACACCACTTGACAAATGTGAAATATATCCTCACACATTTGAAGGATATACCATTCTAAACCTAAATATGGGCCTGCTACTACTCTAACAGTGTCTCCAACCCAAAAGACCCGCTCAGAATCCTGGAGTCGAACGTCAATGGTTTTTGGACATCCATCGATAGAGAAATCCAAGCCCACAGAACCAAAAGCATGGTTGGTCGAGATGACCTTACCGAGCTCTGAGTGTAGAGCTCCTGTGTTGGCCCTTGCCCAGTCGCCCACACACAAGAATTGCATTGAAAACACCACCACAGTTTTCTTGAGGAAGGGTTTATCCCATCCGGATTCCAGGTGCAATCAAATGTCATCCACATGTGGGGAGGTGATAAGTTCTAGACGATTGCAGGGAAAGTTCTTTAGTAAGAGCCCCATGTAATAACTTTCTCCTCTAAATTTCCATCCTACCACTTTATCATTGTAGATGATGTCCGATACATCCTTTGTGTTCAGAAGGTGAGATCGCTCGAGCAGCGCTCGAGATCCATGAGGCATTTCATAGGGAAAGTGCCATACAGGAATTAATATCGCAACCATATTGTTTGGTACATCTGTGGGAAAGACACAACCTATGTCACCATTGTGTGGGCTGATCATTACCCAGGCTGGGCAGGGAAGTTTGGAGCATGCATGCTCCACCACTTCACATTCTTCTTCCAGGACAAGATGATAATCTTTAATGGCGGCAGTGTGCAAGGAAGGAATTGCTTTAGTGATGGTTCTGGGGCTATCTGTGACTACATAAAGTTGCCCTGTTACCCAGGGCGACACAGTAATGAGGAATTTGCAATTCCGAAGGTGTTCCACTACATATTCAGTTGCAGTTCCTGTGATACAATGAGTGGTGTAATACATGATTCAAAATGAACATACTATGAAGATAAAGCAGATACATCCTGCTGGGCAATTGAAGTGAGGCTGGCACAATCATGGCAGAGGATGAGACAGCTCTCTGGTGAGCTTGTGATGAGCTGGGTGGATTTTCTTGGTACCTAGTGAACATATCATTGATGGTTGCGGCCAACTGAAGTACTGCCGATGGTCCTGGCAAGCATGTGACCTTTGGCGACCCCACATGTGATCCATCCTCCTCCTCCTCCCCCTCCTCTGCCTCAATAAGAAGATATGGATTTGCCAGCTATGTTTTGTTTAGTACAAGGAGTATACATCATCATGCCATTTCACTTACTCGGGATCGCTTATGCAATGGTTGACCAGGAGACTTATAAATTTTGGGCGGGGGTATATGCTTGAGCATCACGGTATCTAAGTTTTTCAGACAAAGGTCAATGTCACTGTCACCAGAGAACAATGCATGTCAGGCTTCCTCCCAGTCGCCTGCAGAGTATCGGTCGCCAAGGTACAAAATCAATGCATCATCCATCTCAGGATATGTCACATCTGTGAGCAGGTACTGCTTTAAAAGCTGCCATGTGTGTGGGTCCTGTGGTGCCTGATTTCCTGCATTTCGTTCCCATGAATGACAATGTGTATGATATTGTATGATGACTTACCTTTGTCGATTCTGGCACTCTTCGGAGTCAGAATAGGTTGATTGTTATTGGATCTGGCGCATTTTGACATATAGATTTTGTTTGGCCAGCCTGAGGGTCTATTCAGTCAACTTCAGACTAAGCTATAGTAACTTTAACTATCACGTACTATACTAAATAGTCTGTCTGATCAATACTTAATAGAATATCCTCAATATAGTACGTATGAATGAGGTATGGCAGTATCAATGTAGTGGTAAGAGAAGGAAGACCTGTTAATGTGCAAGGTCAGTATTTGTAGTGAATCACTTTTGTGGATACTTGAGTAATACTCGAAGAGGTAGACAATGTGAAATGATTGTGGATCAATGGTCGAGCATAGCATTGTCAGACAAAAATGGCATGAATTGTGTGGACCAGTCACACATACTTGGAATTAAATCGCAACTCAAGCTTCAAGTCCTACCTGCTGTATACTATCACTTATGTAGCATAACTGTCAAAGCTGGTCACTGCTGAGCAAATCACACACATTTCCGACTACATTTATGATAGGACAGGACTCGCAGTGCAAAAGAAAAGAGATTACTACTAAGCAAAGGATGCAGTCAATATACTGAATGACTCCACATTCAGATCCAGCCAGCAATGCCCAATTGACAAGTGAATCCACTGATTTCCAGCTGAGTTTAAATTGACATTGTGCAGTGATTCACTATATAATGGTTAACTTGTCTTTGAAACCATCTTTCCTGACCTGATCCATACCTTGGGCCTTAGGTACTTTGCTCCCTTAGCCTATATGTATATGTATATTATGTTACATTTGCCTTAATGACTGTTAAGGCTTTGCTTGACTTTAAGCATCGGGGATAGCACAAGATCTATCACCTTTCGTACTCAAGGGAGTCCCAGCTCGCTCACCACAATCAAGCCAAAGTGTTCTGCTGATCAACATAGCCATCAATTCACACAAGACCCCCTTCCTTGACAAGCCGCGACATCAAGATAATTCTGTTTGGCACTTGATGAGGACTTTGTATTTAAGGTACGTCACACAGGATGTTCAGCAGCTGGTTTAAATGGCTCACAAGACTCTAATCAGAACACCCAGATTTACAGCCAACAACTGGCATTCGAATTCATACAACATGGTTCCTTTCCCACCCTCCCTTTATAGCCAATCTGATTACACTGGCACCTTTCCTTTCCACAAGATGTAGTACAGGGTACATGTTTATTGAGGTGTTTTATGAGCATTCAGCCCTCCTTGACAGGCTATATCTCCAAGGGCATCGCCCTCCTTGACATGGCCACATCTGGGAGGCAAGGACAGCATTTGATGTCACATCCGTGTTCACCAATCAAAATTCAGAAACCAACCATTTTCTTCTCTTGATGAAGGTAGCTCAAATTTGTCTCACATATTCTCTACTTCATTCTGTATTTTAGGCAATCGCCCTCTTTAACGCAGATCAACATGATGAAGCAATGCTGCTCATCAAAGAGCTGGCTGCTGCTTGTCCAACTACCAATCTTCTTGGGTGTTGTGTCATTGAAGTAAGTACCATGTGGCTATGCTTGGTCATTGACGCTGATCTTTGCAACTCCTACATTAGACATATCTACACATTCAGCTTGGAATCAAGCCCTTCAATGGTGCATGTCACAATGAAGCTGCTGACCACTTCACCACCACTGTCAACTCAGGCGCTTTCTCATCAAAATTCATGCCTCAAATACACGAGGACTTGACCGTGGTGTGTCCAGATGATGCATATATAGTGCTTTTCATGACTGAGTGCTTGATCCAGCTCTTCAGCTGGGATCTCGAGTCCTTGTGTCTCACTGCACACCAAAAACGGTGCCAGGCATTCCTTTTGGCAGGTAAATCTGATCAAGCCCTCGAAGCACACAAACTCATGATGGACGTCATTGGTGAATCTGCAAAGGCCAGCTGCCTCCATTGGTCCAACAGCATGTTCTCATTGGCACACCCGTGACTATCATACTCGCCCACATTTCACTCAGAATTCAAGGACTGATGTAGTGCACTCGCTGAGTTGAATGACCGTATTTTTGGTGTATGCACTCCCTTCCTCAAGTCTTTCACTACTGACAGTTATGCAGGTGGAGAGCTCTGGTCAAGATCAAGAGGGCTACAATACAGAACCCAATTTCTTCCACGGAATGCATCAGGTGTGTACAATAGCATATCTTCTTCCTTTTCTTTCTTACATCATTCATCACAGCATTCCCAACCACGACCTCAACAGCACTCCTGGCATCTCAAAAGACTGAGGCTCGCTATGACGAGAACCCCTCATTCAGCCCCTCCACCTGTACCACCAGTCACTGACCCTACCACATTCAAATCTCACCTATGACACCTATTCACCCTGTCACCTCATCATGCAATGCCGCCTGTTGTCAATGTTCCATTCGCGAAGGGTAAAGAGGTGTGCCCTGTCGATTTTTATCATGGTGTCTTGGGTGTCTCATGTGCCGATCTACAGCATAATGCTGCTGCGGGTGCTCCTGGCAACAACCTGGACATTGTACCTTATGAAGATCAAGATTTCGATACTACTCAACTGGACCCTAATACATAAGAGCAAGAGCAAGCAGTAACAGTACATATAGACCCTGATGGACATGGAGGCAGTAAGTTGTGTCTCTGCTGCTAGTGGGTTTTGTGGGTGTCCCTCAAATATCTATCGCTCATATTGTAACACATACATGGACTTTATTGATAAGTAATGATTATGAGTCCACATCTGTTGTGTGGCTTGGCCAAAACGATGTGGAAGTCATATTCCAAGTTAGTTCTGTGAGCGCTGCCTATGTGATGAAGCACTTTGCTGTGGACGCCAGCCAGAATGCTGCCAATTGTGCACTGACTCGGGATATACTCGAATAGCAAACAATTTCGAAGGTATGGGGATGCTATACTACCTGTTGCCAAGCACAGAATGTGGGGTCTTCAACCATACCTCTGCAATAGTTGCATCTGTAAAAGATCTAGTACTATGTCAGTGGTAAAAGGTCTCTTGCACATTCACCAGTCTAACTACTAGAGTCTGCATCCTCCTGCCGCAAGTCCCATTGATGGTCTGAAAGGCATAATTCAAAATGAGATCATAGACGACAATCTTCACGTCATGTACTTGTGTTATGTATGTCCCATCAGTTTCTGTTCAGAATCAGTGTTCAGTGTACTTTTACCCTTCCTAGTGATTACTATCTTGCTATGTGGCCAGGAAGTAATTTTGATGGCTAGCTATCTTGATATGGCCAGCTGTCAATTCTATTGAAATCATTTGGCATTCAATCACCACTGCAATTCAGTACAAATTGGAGTAACAATCTCATTACTCTCATTACTAACCGTCATTTATGTTGTCGATGCCCTCCTGTCTTCCGCTGTTCAACTCCTCAGCTACTCAGGTCGGCATGTTCAAACTCTCCAACACACTACCTAGTCCTAGATGGCTGGATTTCTTCATAAAACTCATACCAACAGAGAAGGTCAGTTAGTACTATTAAAGTGTCTTTTTGCACATCCTGAACTTGTCCTGAACGTTTGTTATACAGCTCCATACTGAATTATATCTCCTATACTTCTTGCTTAAAGGCCGAGTTTATATCGGAGATATTTGGCAAATAGTTGGGAGGAGGATGTTGAAAGCGCAGAGGGAGGAATCATTATGAAATACTGCTGGGGATTGTACCAGGCATGGAATTATAGAGCAAGATTTCATGGAAGAAAAGAGGGACCAATGTCAGCTGGAGGTGTCTTTGTGCAGCCAGGCTATTGAACACTGGAGCAACGCTGGATCATGCATAAGAGACTTCAACTTCAACACACAAATCTGTTGCCTGATGATTTGCTACCTAGCAATGTGTCCTATTCCAGTCCCAGTTATGCACCATGTCACCCCTTCCTCAGCGACCTCAAGACACATTCTTGAACCTGCTGTGGTATATTCGGCAGCTGCATTGGCCTATTCAGCAGCTGTGCGAAACAAATGTGAAACTTGGTTACAGAGGCAAAATACCGACCCCACTATCAAAAGTAACTCGCCCCTGAACAGCTCTACTCTTTTGGCTGTTGAGCAGTTTACCCATACACCACTAGAGCAATGAACATTGTTCACCATGAATGTCAGTACTATTATCTATCTTGTTGGCTACTCTTACGTATCTTTGAAGTCCAATGGTCCCCCCTTCTGCCTGCTGAGCACATGGGTCACTACCGGTGTCCAAGAGGCCTTTGATCAGGCACGAGAAGCAGAACTAACTACTCAGGCGAAATTGATGGCGTCATACCTTGATATTGACAGCTACCATACTCAGCATTGCAATGCTCAGTCGGAGCTAATTTTCTTACAGAAAGATTATGCTAGGCCCAAGCTGAGGCAGAAGTTTGTGCACTGGCCATTGAAAATGCCCCTGTGTCTAACTATTTGGGTAGCGGTAGGCTTAAATTGGTTGCTGCGTTATCTCCAAGTGCTGATACCACCACAGATTTATCTTCGCCCCCACGCCCAACCCTCCCGCCGCTTCTACCAGAGGAAGTTCATCGTTACAAGGAGTACATGAATGCTGAATCAACCAACGATCGCTCTGACTCCAACGCCTCGTGGTAACATTTGTTTCATTTTTTCCAGTCCAGATACAGGTCTCAGACAGTCGGGGTGCGTTATTTTTTCCTCTTCATGTGGTAGTAGTACATCTACTGGATAGGTCACATTGCAATGTTCATCAAGTGCATGTATCTTTATATACCAATCTGTACCACTAACATTGTAAGACACTGTAGTTTCTACCATGTTGATCAGGTACTGAGTATTAAGTACTTGATTAAAGCGAGTCAATGAATTGACTTGTTTATCCTTGTTTGGTGTGTGTTATTGATCGATTGTCGCAGTGCAACTATGCTCAACTCCAAGCTATAAACCAAATAAGGAATATCGGTACTTAGGTGAGCTAACATTTCCTGATCGGATCTACTACTTAATATTCATGTTACTACTCCATATACTAGACAATGTCTCGGGTCATCTACAGCCCTCAACTCGGCGATGACGGACTTGTAAGTGTGACATGCATGCAGTGTAACACCATCTAACATTCAACAGACGCAACTGCAAATGTTGGAGGCAGATAGTATGGTACGCATTTAATACTGCATTGCCGATAAGAACCTAACTTTAGGACATAAGGCGGCCACCACATCAACTCATCTGTGCTGAGCGCTATGTGACCAAATCAAGAAACTGTGTGCTGACAGCTTCACTTGTGTAGTTCAATACTTGAGATCGGCAATGCAAAGGGTAAGTGCTTTGTTTGATCACTCAAAACAACACTAAAGTATCCTAGAGATGAATCAATAGACATGCTACACACTACCAGGAATGACCACATTACAATACCCCATGCTACCATGTATCAACATATCATCTACTAGTACTACTAGTAGCACTTGTCTGATCTACCGCACAAGTTATGGTGCTGTACATCCTCTTTCATCAATTACATAGAGCATAGAACATATAAGCTATACAACAGTAGTAGTGCTACATACTATACTACACATTAATGTATCAATACCCTAATGTAAAATGCAGCCGTGATTATAGTACAACCTGTCAAAGAGGGGCCAAGTTCTGTTCACTGTCATAGCTATGTAGTCGGTTCACAACGAGAGGTATTATGGTCCCTTGCAGCTGTTCATACTGATTCTGAATCAAAAGAATCAAGAGGATCAGAAATCAATTGATCTACTTAATTGTTTGTGCTTGTTTGTGTTCCATACTCATTCACTACTTATGACGCGTGACTCAATGAATTACATAATCATATCTCTCTGTGCAATACCATCATCATCGTCACTCAGTACTCAATTGTGCCAATAACTCACTGCAGCACAACATCTTCTCTCAAGTTGGAGAACCTATGGTACACTCAATCATGGCGCACA
The DNA here is from genome assembly GCA_016767475.1 of Suillus weaverae. Classification (NCBI taxonomy): domain Eukaryota; kingdom Fungi; phylum Basidiomycota; class Agaricomycetes; order Boletales; family Suillaceae; genus Suillus; species Suillus weaverae. The sequence goes on along the minus strand of MU179341.1, from coordinate 247,725 downwards.
TTCTAACTCTGCAGCATTCAGGATGTTATCATACTTCAGGCAACACCGGGCTCTCAACAGCAGGTGGTGGGGCTGTCTCAATGTGGTATTGGTATCTGGCCAACCCAACTCCCCCAGTACACCGAAGTAGTGCTGCTGTGAGTATGAATCATAACAATTTTGATTACAACTGAAATGTTCTGCATATAGTGCGGATGATGCACCTGAAGATACCTCAGTCTGTGCAAAGTCAATCCACAAGCCTCAGTTGGTTGCCCTCTTTTCTTCCAGTGACGATTTTAGACCCTATCAACAGGTCTGTGGTGTTTGGAGATTGGCAAGAGTTGGTTCACCCATTAGGTGGGACATATTACTATAATAATAACAAGGTGAGCACCAGTTGTAGAAGTCATGTGCTCACTTCATTCAAATTAGAATGCGTACACACTGGTGAACCTGAGGAGTTTTCAATATTTACAGATGCTCAATGATTTCATTGATGCATCGCAAACCTCAGCGAAAGAAGACAGCTGGGTGCTGGTTGTTCAGCCTGCTTTGTTCTTAGGAGAACAAAGATTCCAATATTACTATGTGGTCCCTGGCCGCCATACCATCGCCTGGTTAGAAGACTTGAATGGCTTCCTTCTCTTTAGAGAGTGTATCAGGCCAAGTGAATGGGGCCATAAGAGTACATTTTCTTTTGACGATCGTTTGTACTTGTACTCGAGCTTGATTATTCTCATGTAGAACTTGAACTTGAAGCTCAATATTGGTGAGTGGTTGAACAAAAGGAATTCACAATGACATGTCGTAAGGTTCTCAATCATCGGCAGGAAACACTTCAAATTCTTTCCCCACAACCTCCAAATGGAAACGTCAGAAGTGAGAGGCATACAGAGAGAAGTTATTTGCTATCTTGGAGGTAAGCCCTATGCCACTCCATTGATATCCAGAATGATCTGAGCAGCACAACAGAAGCAACAATTTTGAGTCAATCCACGGCCGCGTCAATATTCTGGACTTTGGATGACATGAATCTGATTATCACACAACTGGCCAATATTGGTATGTGCCCCCCTTATCTCATCCTCCACAGCATCCTGGTGACAGAAAAACAGAGTCCCTCGCAGAGAATGACTTGATACAGGAATATGGCATCATATTCTGTTGTGTGTGATTGTTTGCAAACCACAATGTTTAAACACTCATATCTTTAATGACAGGCAGAATTTTGTATATCCTACGTATGCCACCTTCTCGTAAATCACCTGTTCATTGATCAAGCCTGCCACACAGGGCACCACCAGTATCTGAACCGACATAATCAACCTGAAGCTCAGCTCATTTGAATGCACACAGTGAGACAGAAGCCTAAAAAGTATAAATTTCTGTCTTGGATGGCCAATGTTGCAGCTACAGTGCTGTGTATGCCAATCACTATCGAATGCATCAAAAATACTTCTGTCGATGGTATTATCAATGGGGTGGAAGTACAGGGGTTCATCGATTATTTCAGCAGTCAAACCAAAAACCAAATCACCCTAGTAAGGACTCTATCCATGTCACAAACAGGAAAATCTCCATTCAGTTTACTCTGACAGGCAGGTGTCTCCATGGCCTTGGACATTCCCATCCTTGCCCTTCCAGGCTTAGGCACAACAACCATGGCACAGACGCTGTGCTCCTGCTCCTTCCTTTTGGGTGTTGGTTGCATTTTTGCAGGCACGATGGTGCAACACTTTTGTGAAAGAATGTGATCTTTTGACTTCACGGTTAGATTATTTTCACATCTCTTCAATTCAAGTCTGACGTTACCAACTGAATAGGAATATTACCTGTGAAAGAAGCCAATAATGCTCATCATCATTACAAGCATACCAACTTGTTTTTGTGTCCTGAGTAATCAGATTTTGATTCTGACTACTTGTATTGCTTATAGAATTATTGTCAGTGTGTCAGGTTCCATCCTCGGATTCGTGGCAGGTGTCTCGATCGACTTCAAGCCATCCACAACCTTAGTGATTGCATGCTTTGCTATCTCAGCATTGTGGCAGGTTCCTTACTTACATATATTGGTGTTCACCAGTTATGGTCCAGGCCTGGCTAGAACACGGCCACAGTGATATCTTTGTCCAAAGGATATTCTGTGAGTGCTACGGATTTGGAGTGGAATGCGTTGGTGCATATATACTCGTGTCTCACAATTTGTGCTTGAAGTCAGGACCTAAAGGGTAGTTCTAGTGATTTCTATAGATGCGATCCATTGTCTTATTCTGTTTATCATGGTGATTGGCTACTAGTACTCATGCAGGCATCATTAGGTCTGTGCAGAATCTTTCAGCGGTAACAGATACCAAACATCACATTGGTGCTCATAAGGCTCAATTTATGCACACGACATTAGTCTACAGGGGATCTGCGAACCGCTCAGGATGCAAAGCTTTGCTGTATGCTATCATAACTGTAGCTTCTTAACATGCCAAGATCTTTCGACCACAGAACTGATGAATGCTTCCTGCATTGGGATAACAATTTTGTCTGTTTCAACACGACTTCAGCATTCACTCCTGGTCTTCGAGCTCGTCACTGCTGTTGCCTGTGCATGGTCAGTTTGTCTCAAGGGAGCACATGTAGGACATACATTGGATGGGAGAAGGTGCGTTCCATGCGATGTGGCAAGGAGAGCATGTACTAATTCCACTTGGTGCATATTTCTCTAAGACTTTGGCCCAGTAACATTCCTCCAGCCAATGCAATCTGTATGTTTGATACAGTTCGTCCAGTCTTGAGCAGCACGATTCTGCATGTCGGATTCATTCTTTGAGCTTGGCTATGAACTCTGCCTTGCCCACTTCACGGCCTTGGTTTGGCAGAAGGAGGGGAGCCTCGTTGTCCTCTGCTGCTGGTGAGTTCTTGACATCATCTACTCCTCTGTTCTATGGTTAGATTTTGGAATGACTGATGGTGGTGGTTCAGAGACCTTACACCAGTGAGTTCTATAGGCCCATCCCTTTGGTTGACATCACCTACTATCTCGATACTAATAAATGTCATTAGCAAATTGTGCCTCATGTGGTTCGTTGGAGTTACCGGAGGTTCAAGCTGATAACATGTCCAGACAGATTGAAGGTTTGACTCTTACTCAAGGATTGTTGCATCTTTGGTCAGGTTGAACAAAGGTGGCGGTATTGTCTAATGGCAAGCTGCACAAGAAGATGCAATATCTATTCTTTTTGATGATGTGTCAACATTTTTTTAAGCCATGGAATCCATCACCATCAATTTAATTCTGGTGGGCCATCTTGGCCCCCAGTCACCACGGCCAGTGCTTAGCAGCCATTACCTGGCGGCCATCAGGTACGCCAGTCACCTAGAATCTCACATGGTGCAGTGCTGGGGATAAAAGCTGGGTTCCACTATGTACGAATCCTGGACTTCCTTTTCTTGCTCCCTAGCTCGCATGTCCACCCAGGAATTGACTTCCAGCATTCCAACTAAATGCACTGCGTCAGCCCTCTGGATGGGCCCCCGCAAAAAAGTGTAGGTTGTTCTCAATGTGTATCACATGTTTACAGACTCATCTTGTCACACAGTTCGACATCTGATCCTCTTATCTCCCACAGGCGGCACTTTGGCTGAACTGTATTCGCATTGTGCAATTATCCCTCTCTACTCACGAACAGTATCCTCAGATTAGAGCAAATGGAAGATTCCCCACTAGAGGACTTCTCTGCTGAGTGAAAGCAACATCATCTGTGTTTGCTTGCTTGTTAACTGACGTGTCTCACAGCGAACGACAGGAACATAGTGTTTTCGAGCAGCTTTTAGATTTGTATCCCGTACTTTTGGACTGACTACAAAACAGGTCTGAGGAAGAAATTCTTCACGTCAGAGAGTTGGTGTGTTGTTTTCTGTGTGGCCAAAGTACATGCTTATGATTTATAGATTGGTAAGGGAGCCACAGGTGCCTGAGGTGACGACACAAAAATGCTAAAATTTGCAGTGCTTGATTGGAATACCCCAAAAGGAGCAGTGATCCAGCCACCTCTACACAGAAACTCGAAAATAGACCACGGATTCAATCATGAGCTTACAGGATCACTGCTTTGTCCCGCTGGGCTGGATTGGAGCGACCCAGAGTGAGTTTCTGAATCATTGATGTGGGCAGTCCTGATGACTCATTTGCGCTTGATCATAAACAGGACAAAAGAAAACCTCTGAAGCAGTGAAATGTCAGTTTGCAGTGATCAATGGCCCATTTTTTTGTATGCCCACCATACTTATGACACTGATGACCCATGGTGCAGTCTTCTTAGGAGCCGTTTGCTTGTATGTGTGAGTGGACATATATTTCATGCAGCCTTTCGCTATATTGCACATCATCAGGCTTATAAGCACGTTTTCACATCACCAAGTTCGGTCAACAAAGAACCAAAAGCCATGCGATCCGGAAATGCTTGGCTCCATGGCACGAGTTTAGTAATGATTGCATCAATGGCCTATATTGCAACCCAGGTTCATTGACGCCATACCTTATGCAACCAAATTCTTTTAATGTAAGACTGAAGGTCCGATTTGCTCTAAGCTCCTCCTCGGTGTTTTCACGAACCGACACAACCACGGACTCGGAGACATTCTACCACAGCCTCCTTGACCTCTTCAAGGACCCCGATGAATCTATGGAAGTCAATGAGCTGCTGACATGGTGGAATCGGTATTGTTTCCACTCTTCATCATTTTGGTGGGGCTCATGTTGCCATGTACCCAGCCAAGTTTTCCCTACTTCCACTGCCGCCAAGCGACCTATCAGCACCAACGGCACCTTATCGAAGATTCGACTCAAACAACTTGCAGCCAAGCAAGCTGCAGATTTCAATTCATCATAGTTTTCATTATAAACATGTCTTTTGTGTAGTAATATAAATACAGCCTAATGCCAGTTTGTGTTGACCCTCATAACCAAGCTGGTGTACTGAAGGCATTCCAATGGTTCACTCGACATGCAGTCAACATTTTGCTCAAGCTCAGGCAATGATCAACTGAAATGGAATGTCATAAGCATAGTTCAGCTGGCAGCTGACAGAGGGTAACACATTGTCATGGGTCTGCAACCTCGAACCCAAGGTGGTCTCGAACCAGAACAGTCTATCCTTGGAAGACATTAGCTAATGCCACACGCTTCTTGGACCCGTACCAAGTGGCACCCCTCAAAGACCCCGGAAAATCTCAACCAAGCTTTTTCGCCCAAACAGCGACAAAGGCGTCCTCGATGTCCTCCTCGCCTTCTTTCCTCTCTTTCTCAATTCCTCTTACTACTAGCTTCTAAAATACATAAAACAAAAACCCAATAAAACCATCAACAAAACCAACAAAGCAATAAAAATACCAAAAACAAAAACATGGCACTAACGCCACTCAACCACACTAACCAGACTGTACCAGCGACAGCGACCACTAGAGGTCGAAAAACTACCGCTAACAAACCTCTTTTATCAATAAGCAAAGAAATAATAGAGCACCTAACCGGCTCAGACATCAGATCCGAAGTGAAAGACCAAACGACAGCTAGAAAACTACTGCTAATGCACGGCCTCAATTTACCTGTTGCCTGCAACGTCATCAAACAAACGGCCCACGCCCTGCTAGAATTCAGTATCACAGCGGCCTTAGGCGCCACACACGTCGACATTCTTCGAGCCATCGCAATCCTGCTTATCGAAGCTGAACAAAACCTTGATGCAGTGAACCTCATCGAAAAAGTCAAATCCCTCATACAAGGCCCCATTGCACAACTAGAGGAAAAAGCCACGAGAATTGCAGAAATTACCGATACTTACAAAGCAGCACTGGAAAACGCTGCCATAGAGCTGCGTGGCAATCTTTCCAACTCATCTGAAAGCATCGAAAAAGCCGTTATGAATGCTACCACTGCGTCACAAGACCACCCAATAGTTACACGTCCTGAAGGGACAAGAACCTATGCAAACGCAGCTAAAACTAACGCCCCACCCCCGCTAACCAAAATCTTAGCTCGAAGCAAAACGCAAGCAAGACAAATTCTTATAGACAGACGTTCATACGGCGAGATAGACACACTAAGAGGACTAACTGAAGCTGAGCTCGTCGCTAAAGCCAAACTAACATTAGAATTAGTAGAGAAAGATGGAGTCACCATCCCCCAGGGTCTAACCTTCCAATCAGTGCAGCGACTCCCACATGGAGGGATTTTATACGAACTCGACTCTGCAGAATCTGCCCTATGGTTCAACACCCCTGCCCACAAAGCAAAATTCGTGGTCAACTTCGGATCCAACGCTACCGTCAAAGATCGATCCTTCAACATACTGGTTGAAAATGTACCCATCTCCTACGACCCCAACTCAATACGCTCCAACACAGAAGTCGAAGCAAAGGGAGGACTCAAGCAAGGATCAATCACCAAAGCGAGATGGATCAAACCAATCACCCGCCGGAAAGCAGACCAACGAACAGCACATGCCATCATCACCCTCAACTCCAAGGAAAACACCAACCAAATTCTCCGTTTTGGCATCTCAATTGAAGGCAAGAAGGTCTACGGCCGCAAACTACTACCGGAACCAACCCGCTGCCTCAAATGTCAATCTTACGACGTCTCTCATGTCACTGCAGAATGCGTCCAGGAACACGACACATGCGGAACGTGCGGGGCGAAACACCGCACGGCAACTTGCAAAGTAGACGACCCTAATTACTATCAATGCGCTAATTGTGATTGCCAGGGCCACGCCTCATGGAGTCGAGAATGTCCCACCTTCATCAGCAAATGGGAAAATGTCAAGAACCGCTCCGATGATGCCAAATATCGATACTTCCCAACTGATGACCCACTCACCTGGGAAAACCTAGAGGGCAGCAACAACGAACAACGAAACGAACCCCCGAGGCAGCCGATGTGGACTCAACCAGCCACAGATCCCAATACTCATGGCAACTACGGTAAACTACTGACCAAGATACCGCAACCACAGCCCCAGCAACAGAAACAGCAACAGCAACAATGCCCAGCCCAACCACCAAGCAAACCAACTCAACGCCGTCAACCTCGCGAAAACCCCAACCAAATCCCATTGGGGATGGGTTCCCAGGCGCAGCTAATGGACAATTGGCTAAACTCCTGTCCGCAAAACCAGGACACACCGAACGTACACCACCCTCCTTCAAACCAATCGCCCTCCGGATCCACCGCCTACACACCCCTCTGGTTCCCGCCATCAACCCCAGACCCCAACAACGAAAGTCCCTCTCTCACCGGCTTTGAATAATGCAGTACAACCACAGCAAACAACAACCTAACACCGACTTCAAAATCTGGCAACAAAACCTACGCAAATCCTCCACCGCCTGGGAACATATGCTTCAAAACCTCAACCCCAACACCTACAACCTCGCGTGCATCCAGGAACCATTTCTCAACCCAGTAGGTCTTGCTAACGCCTCTAATCTTAGACAGTACTGGGACGTCATATATCCCACCAATCACCACGTGAACCCGGAACGATCGCAATCCATTCTACTCGTCAACAAGAAACTATCCAAGAACAACTGGCACATTATACCACTCGACTCGCCCAATATCACTGCAATAGAACTAAATGGAAACTTCGGAAAGGTGCGCATATACAATATCTACAACGCCTGTAACCACTCGCATACCCTTCAATTTCTCGAACGGCACATGATAGCCGAAAACATCGCTCACCAAAACCCCCCCCGATTTAACACTCAAGGCGACAATAGAACAGATGACACCCACATGGTCTGGCTGGGAGACTTTAACCGTCACCACCCCATGTGGGAACCAACGAGAAACTCTCACTTATTTACCGCAGCGAATTTAGATGCTGCGGACATACTAATTAATCTCTTAGCCGAATATGCACTCGCCCAAGTACTACCCCATGGTATCGCCACTCTCGAAGCCTCAAACACAAAAAACCATACACGCCCAGACAACGTCTTTTGCTCCGTTGGAATTGAACATATGTTTACTAAATGCGCCGTGGAATACCAACTTCGCCCTGTAAAAACTGACCATTTTCCAATTATTAGCACTCTAGACCTCCAACCAGAACGCATCAACATCGAACAACGTCCAAACTTCAGAGATGTAGACTGGGACACATTTAGAGAAGCCCTCGAATCTGAACTAGAAACACGTCCCTCTCCCGCTAACATTCATTCTATAGACGAATTCCAAACCCTTCTCGAACATCTAACCCAATCTATTGCCAGATCTATAGAAGAACACGTCCCCAAGACCAAGCCATCACCCTATGCGAAAAGGTGGTGGTCAAACGAATTAGGTGCGGAACGAAAACATGTACATAAGCTCGGTAAGAAGGCCAGAAACCAACTGGCCCAACATCAAGACCCCATCCATGAGGAATTCCGACTAGCCCGCAACCGCTTCTCCGAAAACATCAAAAAAGCGAAGAAGGAACATTGGGAAGAATGGCTCGAGGCTATCACACCAGTGAACATCTGGGACCTCCATCGATACGCAGCCAGCAACCCTTTGGACCAAATTCACACATGGATCAAGACGTTGAAAGACCCCAATGACCCGAGAGGCGCCAGCGCCACGCAAGACAATGCCAGGAAGAGCGAACTCCTATATGACGTCTTCTTTAGGCAACCTCCAGACGATGAGCACGTTGAGCCCGATTTCCCTTATAACCCTCCCATTTGCAAATTCGCACCCATTACTGACGAACAAATCTTCCGTGCTATAGCCAAACTCTCCCCTTATAAGGCACCAGGACCAAATGGTGTATGTAATTGTGTTTATAAGAACTGTGCTGATCTACTTGTACCATACATGGGCCCCATATTTCGCGCAACCTTCGAACT
>MU179341.1:129231-230584 GCA_016767475.1 Suillus weaverae | reverse complement strand
CTTTCTTGGGCGGGGGCGGCGGGCGGTCTGGTAGTTGATGTCCGGGAGGAGGATGGTTGGGTCCTGGGTGGTTTGGTGGTTGGCGCCTGGGATGGGGATCGTTTTTCTTGAGAACTTTCTTGGGCGGCGGGGGGTTTGGAGGTTGGCGCCTGAGATGGGGATCGTTTTTCTTGAGAACTTTCTTGGGCGGCGGGGGGTTTGGTGGTTGGCGCCTGAGACGGGGATCGTTGTTGTTGTATACATCTTCGTCGGACTGTTGGCGGGTTGGTGCTTGGAGCCTGGAATAGGAATTGACATTGTTGCCATCCTCGCGATCGTTCTCTTGCGTCAGTAGCTCTTCAGTAATAGCTTGCACATTTAAGATAGTCGCGAATATCTGTATTCAGAATTAAGCTCAAGCTGAGTGATAAGTACACACATTGAAGGCAAGAGCTCACATTATATGATGGTTGTCCTTCGTTAGTGCCTGAAACTTTGTAGGCTTCTGAGTCTTTATCAATAGTTTTGTCAATGTCTTCACCTTCGTGAGCATCTTCAGCGCTGTAAAGGACTTCACCCCTACTGTAAGGGTCTTCTCCTCCGCTGTGAGGGTCTTCACTCCCGTTGTAAGGGTCTTCGCCCCCACTGTCCCCACCGTCAGGGTCTTCACCGCTGTCATCGCCGTCAGGGTTTTCACTCCCGCTGTAAGCATCTTCACCCCCACTGTCCCTGCCATCAAGGTCACCCCCGCTGTAGGGGTCTTCACCTTCGCTATCCCTGCCGTCAGGATCTTCACCCCTACTGTAACGGTCTTCGCCCCCGGTGTCCCCGCCTTCAGGATCTTCACCCCCACTGTAAGGGTCTTCAGTAGTATGCATGTTTAAGACGGTGCTGAATTTCTGTACGAAGTAAGCTCAACTTGCATGTTAAGCACACACATTGAAGGCAAGAGCTCACATTATATGATGGTTGTCCATGATCACTCCTAGACCTGGAGCTGGAGCTAGAACTATTGCTAGAGTTATCGTCACTGCCAGAGCCATCGTCACTGCCAGAGTCATCATCACTGCCAGAGTCTTCGTTGACATCCGAGGCTTCATGGGCTTCGTCGGTATCCAAGGTTTGATCAGCATCTGAAGACTTGGTGGCTTCTGATGCTTCGTCGTCTTCATCAGTGTCTGAAACTTTGTGGGCTTCTGAGTCTTCATCAGTGTCTGAAACTTTGTGGGCTTCTGAGTCTTCATCAGTGTCTGAAACTTTGTGGGCTTCTGAGTCTTCATCAGTGTTTTAAACTTTGTGGGCTTCTGAGTCTTCATCAGTGTCTTCGTCTCCATGAAGGCTGGCTTCGTCAGATCCTTCATGTAAGTCAGTATCTGAGGCTTCGAATCTTAATCAGCATCCTTACCTTCATTTTCATTGTCTGAGGGTTTCTCGGCGTCTGAGTCTTCATCAGTGTCTTTGTCGGTGTTTTCACCCCACTGAGGGTTATCACCCTCGTAAGGGTCTTCACCCCCGTACTGAGGCTCTTCGCTCCCGTCAGAATCTTCATCCCATTGAGGTTTGTCACCCTCAGAGTCTTCACCCTCATACTGAGGCTCTTCGCCCTCGTCAGGATCTTCATCCCATTGAGGGTTGTCACCCTCGTAAGGGTCTTCACCCCCGTACTGAGGTTCTTCACCCCCATAATGATCTCCCCCGTAAGGGTGTTCATCGTCGGACATTGTGGATCTTGTGTGTGGTGAGTAGTGCAGATTTTCTCCTTATAATCATACTCATGTAGGCGCTTATCCACGGTTTCTTTTTGGCTCCGTAAAACACCATGTTGCTGTAGCCCCTTGAATCTCACGTCAATTGTTTCATCATCTCTGCCCCACTCCAATTTGATGGTTGTTCCACACTTCCGATGACAATGGGACACCGCACAGAGAGACTTGCCCACGCGATAACGAACTAGACCTTCTAAATAAATTGTTAAAGGCACAATCAACTGCACTGGTGATATTAGGTCGACAGAATCCCCCTGAAGGTGAGATGTAGGATCGACACCATAACCATCATCAGTCACACTCGATAAAAACGTGCCTTCAGGATATGTATATTTGACATCTCCCTTGAGAGTTCTGTATGCTATCATAGGTAGGGATCTGGTTTCTTCGTTCAGGTGTACTGGATCATGCTAGCAAACATCTGCCTGATGAGCGAATCAATATGTTCAAAAGTCTTTGGCTTGGCATCGAATAATTAGGTACTCACCAAGGGCAATCTCAGTGCCAAAATATCATGAACGCAAGATGTTACCCACACAGCTGGGAAAGATAATCCATGCGAAATGCAGCAGAGCATCGGCAATATAAAATGTAGATCTCCGTCAGGATGAGAGTAAGTGCGAGTACAGCGTTCTCACTTCCCCGACTCCCACGAAGTGGGAGAAGGGTTTTGCAAACATCTGTCAAAGGACGTGTCGTGGGGATCAGCTTACGTACATAACTGAGACATTCTCGACATAACATTAATATAAGTTCCTGTCATTGTCAATTCATTTTCAGTGTTCACTGCCTTCAAGAATCAGCCTTGCTGTCCTCTCGACCAAAATATCACTCCCCGCCTTTCTTACCTTCGAAGGCTTGAATGCCAAAAGATCTCATAGCACCCGCCAGCGAGGCGTCTGTCTGGTATTCTTGCTTGGATTCTTTTTAGTCGATACCAACTTTCGCCAGGATCATTATAACGAAATGGCTCTGTGTGAGACTGATCAAGGGGTTGTGCGCCAGTTACGCGGCTTACGCAACTGGAATAGGTCCGATCATGCAAAGGAGCGACAGATGCACATGCACGCTGGCACAGCTCACATTACGTTTTGAGGAGAAACATAACCTGAGCAACTAGTTTAGAAACAGGAGGCTCAGGGCAGTGTGAGGTCGGTCATACGAAAAGGGTTGCATGGTTGCTCTGTTCTCCTGATGAACATAAAAATTGCGAAGGTGGCACGGGTGAGGTATGGATACTGGGTAAGAAGGATTGGGTGAGACACTATCCTCTGCGTCGTGGGGGTTGGGCGACCATACTCAGTAGGTCATCATGGTCTTGCCACTGACATTAGAATTTGTGGGGGGTATTGCAGCCGTCTGAGAGAGCGGTCCGTGGAGATTGGTGTAGTCTCAAGGTGATTTACATATCTCGTGAATAAGCCACAACATCCGGGTCGTGGCTGACAGAAATATGGCGAGGTGCGCATGTCTAAAAACTAGTACAGAGAGATTAGCCAAAGCACATGTATGAATAGAATCACAACGTACCTGTTTCATGAACACAGGCCAAAAAATATGCGGTGACCCATGGGCCAACCGTCTGAGACTGATAGGCTTCGCACTTAGCGTCTTCCTGTCTTAAATCGCTGAACATGAGTAGCGAGTAAGCTTATCATGATTATGTGAGGTCTTTGGCCCTGGATGCTATGATAAATGCGCCATATAATGATGCATGATGCCCAATGAAAACCCACTATGGCGTGGTACGATGAGAACGGGCGTCATAAGTTTTTTTTTCTCACCAATGCAAAAAATCGGAGACAAACATACGACGTCGGTAACGACCACATATACTGCATGACGGGGGATCTCCTCTGTTGAGATAAGACTTTTGTGTGATTTTCAGATTAGAACATATCACACCATATTATGCAGTGCAGTAGAACAATTTTATTCATATGACGAGAACAGGCAGGGAACGACGTGCTACGACAATGCGTAATGTTAGTGGCAGGTATCGCGGCGGCATAAAAACAGGTGTGGGGGCATCCAGAAATAATACAGGGCAGCGGGAAAACAATACAGTAGGATGACGAGCAGTGTAACAATGGCATGTAAGTGGGTATCACGGCGAGTGCAGTAATGGGCGAAGGAGCACAGGGTAATAAACAATGTGGGATGGCGAGAAAACAATGTGAAACTTGCGAGGTAAAAATACAGGATGGCGAATGCGGGGCTTGCAAGAACAGTGCGAGACTTGCGAGAACAGCGCGAGGCTTGCGAGGAAACCATTAATGTGAGCGGATGCGGGGCTTTGCCCCAAATCCTTGAAAGGCATTTGATTTTCGACCACACAGTTAGATTCAATCATGTGCTAGGAGCTTGAGATGAAGTGTGCTAGAATGTTCGCAAGGTGTCGGGAAACACTAGAGGACCTTTTCCGCGGATGCTTACTTTAGTAAAGGAAACACAACACCGCTACTCATACGGGTTCTCGAAGAGCATACATCACGATCGCGCAGCTGCGTGACGTATGGATTGACGTGTGACTCTAAAGCGCCATGACCTTTCCTTTCCACTGAGCTGATATTATGAGAACCTGCCCCCGTGTGGCCAGGACGAAATGTCAGGGATGCAGGGGGACAGCTTGTCAGGACTGCCCTTCATGGTCGTACGAGCCGGATAGCTTGATGGAGCGGAGGAATATTGGTGGGCAGTTCTCGGCTAGCATCGCGAGTTCGCGTCCGTTCCTAGGATCCTTGTGCACCACATTGAATTTTGTATGCAGCACGATTCACGAAAACCCTGTGTGCCGAATGATAATGACCATGCGAATCAGGACGACCGAGCTTGAAGATCCCTCTTGAATCTGGACCTGAGCGTCACCACAGGCTGGCAATACATAGAAGGAATCGCCCTGAATCGCCCGCCTCTCAAGATCTCGCGTCCGGCGTCTCGTAGCTTTTATCTCGTGATTATTAATGATGTATTGTCCTATAGTTCTCGACAGGGTTCATCTGCCTTGGGAGTTGACGTCTATTATTCCATTCTTCGAATTGACCAGGCCGTGCAGATGTTTGTACTGGGACCACGCCTCATCCTTAGTGCTCGAGAATATCATGCCCATATCGACTTGGATGATCCACGTGTCACATTGTTTATCACGACCGCGTCAAAGGCATGAAGCTTCACGCATAACGCCTGGCTTGTATTGATATGAAAATTCGCTGCAGCACTAACTTGCGCCAGACTGCCAGGAGGGCCAGCGCATGAAACCCAGTGAAAATCGACAAGAATGAGGTATATAGACGTAGATAGATATCTAAAAAAATAAAAGCCTATGAAATCTATCGATGTATTTAGACAAATGAGACTTTTCGAGACGAAAAAAGAAAGACGGCGGGGAAAAATTTAGACGTTTAGATACGATTCTCGATCTGTTTAGACCTACCGATACACATTTACATACGAAATATCACTCGATTTGATCCAAAAACATATTGATACACATCTAATGCAGACAAATAAGATTTATCTATAGGTATCGCTAGAGTTAGGGTGGTATCGCTATCATTAGGTGAGTTAGGGTATCGCTGCTCGCTGCGCCTCGCCCGCCATCCCGCCTTCTAGTCATCGTAGTTGTCGCCCACTTGAACCAGGCCCGAGGAAGCCACCTATAGGACACATGGTTAATATATGTGATAGAATGCAGGCAACAGAACTCACCTGAACAGATGCTCTGTGCTTGTATACCTAGAACAATTGTAGATAGAGTTAAATACATATTAATATAAGAAAAAATGACGCACCTCTTTGCGACGCGATCTTGCATTGACTCGGCACAATCCACGCGTCCAGGTCAAATCCGTCAGGAACGGGCACACTAGCTTGCGCAATGAATGCGACAGGATTGAAGGGGACTCGATGGTGTCTGCTGGAGTCGTTGGTAACGACCCAGATTGTGATTGAGCAAGGTAGGCTTTTGCCTCTTCGGCGTCGAAAAGTTCTGGAAGGAGGGGCTCATTTTCGATGTCTGACTTCCGTCTGTAGGAAGATGTAATGAACACCGAGAGCGTATGCATGGAAAGAAGTTGTACGTACGCGTCCTCGAAGCCGGAAATGGCATCTTTGATGCCCTCTGTACCCAGGACTAGTGTGCTGTATGGCAACTTGCCAGAACCAGATATGCTCTTGAGCTCCGAAACCTTCTCCGACTCCTCTTTGCGCCAGATTCGTCAGACTAGCGCAACGTGTAGACAAGGATCCCATACCGGAGCAGAGCAAACATGCGCGCCATCCGTCCAACTGCAAGGATCTTGCTTTTGATGATCTTTCGTCTTCAGGGTGGGCTACTCGTGAAACTATATGTTCCTCGTCAGACTCCTCAAGCTCTTCTTTGCTAAGCGTGCAGTTAAACTGCCGAATGTTCATCATGTTGCTCTCGTACTTCAAGACGGCAGCTTTGTTGTTGTACACGTCGAGGTAGTTGGGAGCAGAAAAGATCGTCATGACAGAAGGAAAGCCTGTGGTTTTTGTCTTCCGGTACATGCGATATCTTTTGAGCGACCACATGAGTAAAATGAACGGCTGTACAATCAAAACATACCCGCCGGGCATCTTGCGCTTCGTGCGCGCGAATGATCGAAAGAAGATTATTTCGCTCTAAGAACTGACAGGCAGCTTGGTAACTGCACATCGATGATTAATAACAATACATTGGACACATGAGATGGCTCACGTGAAGAAGTAAGAACAACCCCGAACATGATTATGAACAAAGTTGTACTGCAGATGGAATGGCGGCGGACTCGGGCTTGACAAGGAGCAGGGGTCGTGGCGGGGATGAATGACATGGTGGGCGGAGGAGAAGATGCATGTGGTTCAACTGCACTGACTCGGATATGATAAAGATAACATATGTGCAAACGCAGAAGTTAATCTACAATATGCACATGCACAATGCATGCATATGCAAAGTTTGTCAAAAGTTCGTTGCAAAGTATGCTGACATGCTTACATTTTTTACCTTTGCAAAAGTTCTTTGCATCTTGCACAAAGTAAGAGTTTTGCCGTCTCGAATTCCTTAGATTTCTATCTATCTCAATTTGTACTTAGACGTCTATTGCTATCTATCTACCTCATTCTTGTCGATTTTCACTGGGCATGAAAGTCCAGATCTGAGACGGTCTATTGTCCAAAGGCTTCCAGGAATTCCCTTATTCGGAATCTTCCTTTGCACTTTGTAAGCTAAGAAACCCGAACTCAAGACTATCGAAGGAAGGATCATCAGGTACAGTCCTCCGACTCGCTCCTAATCAAAAACGAGTCCACCATCTTCTCCTCCATTACCCAACTCTCTTTCCCTTTTGTTGAATGGATGATGCATTGGTTCACTCTCGCAGATTTTCCCAGAGAAGTTTTACCAACTTACCAGCTCTTGAAAAGCAAGCCAAAACGTCGGTCCCAGAGCGAGAGCACACCCATAGAAGTGCCCACGGGAATCCACGTGCGTTTGCGGTCCAGACACATGCAAGTGATAGGTCCAAAATGACGCGGGTTTTGTATGTTGCAAAACCCGCATGGTTCGTAAGTCCAGGATGGTGATGACAGAGTGTGTTGTCGCGAAGACAAGATTTGAGGCGAGATCTGATAAAACCTTAGTTCACCAAGCAGACTGGAATAAAACAAAATCTTACCTGAATTGTAGTGAATCATGCAGGTAATATATTCGCCGGGCGAGTCCACTCGATATTCTCGGATGGTTTGAAGCTTTCCATACTTCGGCAGAGACCCACTTTGGTTAACGTGCACGCTGATGACGTGCAAGCTTCGATCTTCTGCTGCACTAGCAAAACGATGGACGCCTTCCAACTTGCACACGATCTTGACACGAATGAAAATACAGAAAATGTCAGTGACAACGAATAATACTAGAAGCAGAAACAACTTCGGTCGCTTCCATGCTCTCCACTGTTGGTCTGTGCCGCGGCCCGTTGTGAATCAGGGTTCGGTGAAGGTGGGCCGAAGTATTCATCAGGTACTATATCGTCAGGTGGCGTTCGCTTATATTTGATAAGCCATCACTACAGGACGATGAGCACCCATCTCCATCTCCCAAGTTTGAAGAGAAACTTACCGGCCGTGGAAGTATTGGGCGAAGTGCCGTCCAACCTTCTAAAGGTCCGTCTGGTCCAACTGCAAGGAGGGCGGGACCGTAGGCGAGAAATTCGGAAACCTTGCTGCATCTTCAGGATGTAGTGCAATGTGGCGCCCTATCGCCTGATAGAGCTTGTAGATATTGTCGCTGCGGAGTCACGTCCAGTTTCTTTTTAGACTGCGAGTAAGCAGCGCCTCAACTAAGCAGCGTGAACATCGGTATTCCCTGTGATAAGATATCGATAAGGTTTGCGTTTCAGCCTATCTCGACGCATTTACGAACCGAATGAAACGATACATCCAATGATTTCAAGTTCGGGGGATGCGATATGACCCAAGGTATTGCCGTACTTGATTGTTCGCCAGATAGTAGATGGACAAATATAACATGGTTTTGATTGACGCCCGACACCAAATCCTTGGGTCTGAATCTCTACATTCCGTCGTCATCTCTACGCCGAACAGCCGAGAGTGGCTCTGAGTGGACGCTTGAAAGATGAGGTAAATCATGTACTGATCCAGGGTGTAGATCACCGTGCCGCAAACGCCAGAGCTTGTGGTAATCGAGTGGGGGTGGGGGTCGACGTGAACGGGGTACTCTCCCGAATAACATCTAGGACTCGGGAGGACACCCCGGAGGCACTGACTTCGAACGGCATACCCAAACGCTGTGATGGGTTGCCTGCCAGGCCGCGGATCATCTGCGTGTGGCACATTGAATAGGCTGTATTAACGTGAGCGCCGAACTCTGGAAGTGCAGGGTTAATAGTGACTTTCACCTGAACAACGCAAGTAAGACCCTTTCAAAGAGCTGTTGCCAAAAAAAAACGACAAGCAGATTACGTGTCTTTCTCAAGCGACATGAAGAACGACACTAAAATCATCATTCAAGCTCTGATCCACAAAAATCAAACAAGCTGGTGATGACAGACTTCCCCATACCGCAACATTTGAAAACTCCTCGCATCTTTATCCATACACGAACGATTCGCCTTCATTGATGCAACTCAAGGCGCCAAGGACCGCAGAGCTGCTTCAGAGGAGCTCGTCGTACCCAAAACACTCTTCTCCTTGCAATTGAGGACCACGAGCTCCGGTGACGATAAAGGGGTGGCATGCGATGTAACGTACGAGGATTCACAGAAGTCCCAAGACTGGGTATTTTAAATAAACCACAGAGTGTTAGCTAGAACGGAATATCAAGCTCCACCTTAAAACAGCAAGCACGCAACAAAGTACCAGTTCCAATGTACTTACAATATCAATCGCCCTTTCATTCTCCACAGCGAAGTGCTCCCCAAAAAATACGCTGAGATCTAGAAGTGCAGCTGGTCGACACATATGACGGCCAGATGCCGCTTCCAGACATTCTGCAATCAAGAATGGATCTGCGCATTCCTGGCCCGCTCCGTAAAATCGATGAACCACGGATTTACCCCATATAACCTTCCCATCAGAAAGAGGCCACGATAGAGGGTGATGAACGCAGTCGTCGCATTGGAAAAGCACCCAACGTGATGCGAAGACAGGGAACCGAACCAGGAGAGGTCGGCTGTCAGTGAGCATGTAGCGACACTGCATTTTTGGTGGTACTGGAGAAGGCGATGGTAGACAGAGGCAGGGATGTGTTCCAGAACTTCGGCGTAGGGAGCGAAGAAGGACTGACGGATTGTATAATTCGCAGCCATGCGGACTTCATCATACACTGGCAGGCTATAACGGTATGCGACGGCGAATACGCCCAGCGGCTGTTCGTCCAGGAACACTTGCTGTACAAGCGAACCCTTACTAGCTCTGTTCATCAACCCCTTCATCCCTAACTTTCTCATCATCTCCAAGACGGCCTGTACATCGTTTAGGGTGTTAAATACGGGATTGGAGAAGGGGTAGCATTGAATGCGAATTGCGAATGAGAGGTGGAACGACGAGAGTGAAGCATGCGACGAGTGGACAGCGGCTTGAATATTGCAAATGACGTTGAGTGAGAAAAGTCGAGTATGAGACGAAATGGAAGATCAGTGTCATGTTGATGTTTAGCGTGTGATTCATGAAGGACAACGGCACGAGAAGAATGTGTTCAGAGTCCAAAGACAGGATCAAAGTATCATTCAAAGGTTCAAAACACTCTGCCCTATCTGTACGACTAGAAACCGTATTTAAGGTAGTCGATACGATAAACGTCGGGGGCAACACTAATAAAATAACGAACGGGTGGTCAGGAACTAGGAAGAAATGATAACTAGAATCAAATAGTTTTGAAACAATATCTGGACGGGTGATGTAGGGCAGCGCCACCGTTACACTCTCCTCCCTTTCTTCGTTGCGCTATGGGATTTAGCAGGCTTGGTCTTGCCACTGGCCTTGGATCGGGTCGCATGATTATGCGCGTGAGGGCTGGGTTGGGTGGAGCGTCTCCTTCGTCTACGCAAACAGCACATGACGAGTACGACCAACGCAAGCACCACCACACCGCCGGCCACCGCGCCTGCGATAAGAGAAATATCGTTGCTTGATAAACCACTTGCACTAGATGTCGATGAAGGCGAAGCCGTGGCCGCCATGCCTGAAGTGGATGATGGCGAGTTAGCGCTGAGGCATGAGGCATCGCTCGCCGATAAGACCTGCTGAAACCCAGAGATACCACCGGGTCTGCCCACGGAGTCGGTCACAAAAAACATGAGGTTTGTCCCTGCGCTAACATCCGCAACCGAGGTAAAAGTTTCGCTATTTACTGAACTGAATACGACTGATTTTCCACCAGGAATGAGTTGCTGTGGCAGGGTAAGTAAGTCATTTTTGATAGATCCAGTGATGATCTGACCACAATAGTAACGGGTAGAATTGCACCAGCATAGGTAAGGGAAAATGGACTGCAGTATTGGTAAATCAGTGCCACGAAAAAGTAGGCGAACCAAACTTGCCTGCATTGCACGAGTTGTTGTTGGGATATATTAAATGTGTAAGGAGGTGGTCCACCTGCAATGTCGCAGTTATTTTTTGCAATAGCATTCTCAACGGTTAATTCGTTTGTCGTCCCGCCCGAACCAAATCCGGTGGCGTCAGACATAGTGAGTAGAAAGTGTGTTCCCACCGCCAACGTCAATGACGGTATTGTATATGAGCCTTTGCCATTGGTGAAGGCTGATGCAGGTACAGATATATTCTGGAACATTTCCATAGACTGGAAGGCACAAATATTAGCGCGATGTGTTTGAGATGATAACGCCGACAAACAGGAGTCAAGAGTATCGTAAATGGTGCTTGCCCACCTGACAAGGATAATTTTCAGCGGGAGCATATACGACGTACTATATATGTGCTTACCAGTCCATGAAACGGTGAGACCATCGCATTGAGTGGGAGTCCCGACAGTCACACTGAATGCGCGCGCCATAGAGAGGTAAAGAACAATGCATATAAAGAAGCGAACATAGTGTGATGATCGCATACTCAAGAAACGAGGAGGAGCGTCAGGAGAGACACAGGTGTGATCAAGGGATATATTGAAACAGGGAATCTGATTTTCAGATTGGAGATGAAGAGAAGTTGCGTCCTATATAACGCCGAGTCGCTGACTGGGTGAGAATCTATGTAGCCCGGCATCAGTGGAATACCGTGAGGTCATGACATGAACCCTGCCTTAAAGCTGTTCATGCACCTGTGACTCCCACGTACTGCCTCTAATTAGACGTGATTATAGATGGGGCTAGCACGTCTCTTTGTTTGACGCTCTATCGCTTTACGACGGGAACATTTGCAGAGCAAATATATTTGGAACGGAACTACGAGGCGAGGTGCAGCTACTAGCAAGATAATGGGCGAAAGCGCGTAGCGCTAACCGGCCCCGATCGGAGATCTGCCCAGGAGAGGAGGTGAGCTGCGAGGGTGGGCGGCCAGCGTCGCATGACTCCAGCTGGGAGATTATGTTGATCGAGTCCATAGGAGCGTTTCGGCGAGGCACACCATTGTAGAGCTTTGGCGTGGCGATGGTGACAGGGAGTGGTGGGCGGGGAAAAGAAAAGAGCTCGGCGACAAATGTGTCGACGACTTTACTAGTGGAGGAGCGGAAACAAGAGCCAACGGCTTCTTCCGCTCGTCCAAAGACCAAACTCTAACAGGCTATACTGTGATAATTTACCTAGCATTAGTAGTATAAATGTAATACATGAATCAGTGTAATGAGGAGCACTACTATATGAGCAGTAATGGTGATGTATCACTTGGAAAATCCAGTTTAACCAGCTTCCGGTACAGCTTCTGGCTTCCGAATCAACCTTGTGGGCAGTCAAACTATAGGACCTAGGTGTGGGCTCCTAGCCGGAGTTTGAAACCTAACCTAACGCGGGCCGGGACAGCGCCTTCAACATCCAAGTTCTTCTTACGAGCGTCTCATCATACTTCTTTCCCAGGACGTCACGCGGATCGTATTCGCATGAAGCCGAAAGCATCACCCGTCAAACGAGGGCGTGGAAGACCAGTGCAGGACATGTTGACAGGCCACGCAATGATGGACAGCCCCCTCGAAAACGGCATAAAGGACACGACGATGCGGAGAGTACTACTCCAGGTGAGAATCTTTTCATATCGTTCCTCGAGCATCTTGACTCATGAAGAAAATCAGCACCAAACACCGCGCAATGGCGAGGTTCAACATTGTGGCAAAGGTGAGTCATAAAATCCCTAAATAAATGATGTTTGTTTTTCTGCCTCGGTTTATGTTACACCCGCTCCGGTATAGGATATGACACCCTCGTTATCTGAAATCTGTCTCCGGACACAAAAAAAAATCGGTGTTTGCCCGTGTCTGTGGCAGCTCAAAGTGGCGCGCGCGCTTATTTAAGGCAACCAGGATGTACTGTGTATTGCAGGGACTGGGATGGGCAAGACACTTTATCCAATTGAACTTACTTGGTAAACAAGATGCCACATCTCTCGTGAATGCTGGAAAGGTCAGCTGTCTGTTTGTCAAGCTTGGACATGAAAACCTGATGGTTCCCATCGAGTAAGCTGCGTAAAGGAGCATGCAGATCGTGAAGCAGCGTGGCGTCGAGACGGTACTGCTCGTCGCCCGATCCGTTCGTAGAAGCAATCTTGGAACCAGGCTTTTGTGGACGTGCTTCCCATGACTCGGTGATCTTCATTAGTTCTGCTAATTTGTCGTTATTTTCCAGATATGATACTATAGAATCACGCGCTTCGCATGTTTCCTTTTCTGCTTCTGAGTTTGTTCGTAACTTGCATTCTCAGTAAACGCCTACCTTGCAGCTGATGGCACCGTTCACGCGTGACTGGATGCAAGATTGGCGGAAGAGGGACTGATGACGAAAGGGGCCGCGGGCGTTTGAATGAGGCTTGAGCGCTTGAGCGTTGAGCCTGTGTGTTGTGCACAGCTACGGTGTCAGTTGCCAACCTCGTGGCTGCGAGGCGCTGCCTCGTGTTAATTGTGTTAAGTACCTCAGCCACCTTCCTTCCTTGCTCTCCTACGTCTCATACATAACAAAACAGACGATCGCTTATCCTCTGACCTAGCCATCTAATCGAAAATGCACTACAAGTTTCTGTGGGTCAAGGATTTGGGCAAGGTCATCCCACTTCGCTTGAGGCGATCCACAAAGAAAGGATGCACACAATACAGCTCGACAAGTAGGACAACCACTGGCTATGAGGGTGATGGTTCCACTACTGTAAATATCTCCGAGTCTACTAGTCCCTTTTCTTCACTTACACTCCCTTCGAATGTGTTGCTAATGCAGCCCGTTTCTACGGCCGGAGAACCGGATCTCGAAGCCTCCATTGATGTTTCTTCCGGATCCTCTGGCGGTGTATCACTTGCCCGCGGAGCTTCTGATATGGCTCAGGCAGCTTTGCCATCAGTTCAGGCCATTGCAAGTGCAATTCCACTTGTTGGTGCTCCGATGCAGGCGGCTATCGGTGGATTATTGTCATGCCTTCAAGCTATAGATGTGAGAGCTTAAGCAATCGCGCGGACATTTCTTGATTTGAACGGATATCACAAGAGACATAATCAGAACAAGGCGGACCTCGATAGTCTGATATTACGACTCAATCGATTGAGCTGCAATTTGTGCAACGCCCCGCCTGCCTGTAATCCTGTTGAACAATCTCGGAGGGATTCATTGGTTTAGGTATATACTTCTTCGGTGTGTGCTAAAATGCATCTGACATAAACTCGCCTATAGGATGCTACAAGACACCTCAGCCAAAGTGACTACGTTGCGTGAACGTTGGCTCGCATCCACACCTGTCACACAAGCTATTGCTGGATGCTTCATTGAAATCGACCGTTATCTGGCAGAATATTTGGTTGTGTTCTACTCTCTTAAGATTGTTGCCTTCACTCACTACTCCGCTTGGTTAGTGGTCATCCCTAATGCAAAGTCAACATGACATACACGAAGAGTTGGTAATTCTACGGAGGCAGCGGGAGGAGGACCAGAAATTGCTGATCGCAATGCAAAGCCTGATGAACAGAACTGTCGCACTAGTTGGTTGCGTGACACTGGTAGACGCAACAGGCCACGACCATGCGATACCGGTGAACTTCTGCACCTCACTTCAGGTCCGATCTCCAGCCTCAAAATCCGTCTTGTGGACGCTTACTGATCAAATTCTTTTTAGCAACTCAATAAGATGCTCAAAGTTCTGTTTGAATGTAACTCCACTGAAGCACGTATTCAGAAGCGATATGTTGAGCAAGGGCAGTACGATTGTTGCATCGACGATGGCAAACAAGTAATCCGACTTACAAACCACGAGTGGTCAAGCATTGCAGCAGCACCAAGATTGTCATGAGGGTTATCTTCGAACAGGAGATGACGTTATTCTCTGAATTGGAATACATATGTCATTTTTGCGGCACTGTGAATCACAATGCTATCGAGTCTCTTATGTATCCGCTCAAACAGCGGGCTGGTTGTTCAATTGATTGGTGAGTATGTTTGTCCTCTAGGGGCTGATGATGCCTAACAATCAGAAGTCGAGTATGCAAACGACGGTTTCAGATCTCCCGTGAATTTTCCCGTGCGAAGCAGAGCACACAATCCTCTCATAGTAATTCCACTGGAGGGAGTGACGAAGACTCGGAGATGCAACTTATCCGCAACTTTCTTGTCCAGCAAAGTGTATGTCATCATGAACTTCGCTAGAAATCTTAAGCTAAAAGCTTGGTGCACCTGCTGCTTCTAGATCGTGCGTAATCCCCTGTTTTGAGTCGCTTACCCAGTGCTGATGGTGTCTCGCCGTAATTCACGTTCTCACCAGACCCGTACTACATTCTCTTGCCGTTGGCTTGTCGGAGACAATACGACCTGCGAATTTGAGGGGTCGCTGGAAACATTGAGGACGCATATCAGGAGTACTTTGTCAGGAGCTCAAAATGAGCCGGTGAGATGTCTTTGGCGAGGTTGCGAATATCGGACACGAGCCAGTCACGGTATGCGACGTGACAGTTTATCGCGTCACATTCGTGAGGTCCATCTGGGGATAAAGAGGAAGAGGATCTGATCTTTTCATGTCCGTATGATGCATTTTTTCTCCAAATTTCTCAATATACACGTTCGTGCTGTTACACTTGCTATCATCGCTATCATTCGCTCTTTTTTGCTGCTACATAATAATATGAGTATGATTGCAGGTTCATATTTTGCGCTACTTCGCTCAATCAGAGATATTGTGTAGTGAAAGTGGTTATACCTTTATTTTATATTTCATCTGCTATCGGGAACCTTCCTTGTTTCCAGAGGTTAACCAGCTGACTCTTGGAAAATTGTGACGACAAGCGTCACCTGAAAATTATCAAGGAATCTTCGTGGATTTAGAATAAATAAGTACTTGCAAGTGGTATTGGCGTGTAAACTGTTCAGAGTTCAGTCTTTCTTCACCTGGCTTTTTTCACGAAAGGAAATGAACATCTTTATTTCATTATTGTCATATACTACGAAGGACATTGTAAGGTGACTGAGACGTGCTTTGGCCCGGGGCCTTATATTGTACTTGTAAGTTATTTGAAACCAAACCGGTTATCACTCCGGCTCCGCTAGTACGGCTCCTGCAGTATTCTACTGCGATCTCATATCCACCACCCATGGATATTGGACGATCTCCAATCAAAATGATTGAGCGACATGGGCAGCAACTTATATGGGGAAGGCCGAATGATAATTCGTTGTATACAATGTTGACGGAGTGATGCAAACATCTGAGGTCTCTATCCGACAGCTGGGAAGAGCAGTCTATTGGAGGTGGTTGCATATTTTGGCGCCGGAGCTAAAATAGTAGATGTAGTGTTCCACTGAATTGCATTGCATGTAATGAACACACGAAGATGACCATGTTCTTAGCACTGAGCTATTACATTCATAAGGACACAAAGTTCTGGAACTCGACGCGCGCAAGGTAGCCGCTTTATCTCGAATTGTGCACTGTAATGGTTGGAAGTTCGATTTCAACCGTTGGAGGCCTATCGGGTAGCTTCCTGGCGTTGAGTCTAGTAGTCGTACCGTGAGTTAATGTGGATGATTAGCTCGTAGTTTCACCTACATGGCCAATAATGAATTTGTATATGCTATTTGATGCACACCATCTTAGACTCTGGAACGACAGTAGCTCAGGAGAAGGCATCACTCACAGCTTCTGAGAACCATGGCTACTCCTGCAATGGCAACAGACGCGTCTGCCCAGTACTGGACATTATCATTTAGTTGAGAAGTTGTGCATGAATAAATGCTGCCTACAAAGATGCATATACTGATAGCCAACAAACTGCCAGGTCACGCAATAAGGTGTTTAGTAGTGATCACATCAAAGCGGTACAAGAGTTACCATGCCAGAAAGCCCATGCTCATGAAATTCTTGGTTATTCTCTGAATACGGTTGTCCGTGCTACATCACACAGGTTAATACTTTGACAGTTAGGTTGCGGTACATTAACTTACCGGTGGACACCAGATCTTCCAGAGCGTAGGTAAAAGTAGACAGAAAGACTGATCATGAAGTCACACAAACCGCTCTGAAATGCTCCTGCAGAAGAGTATTTGAGTATCTGCCAAAAATATGTCAGGAAAGCATCTAGGGAAATACTCCAACGTACTGCGAGGTTCGAGAAAGCCCCAACCTTCCTAGACATGTCGTTGAACTAGGTTCTTCGAGTGATACCATGAAAAAACTCACTGCATTGGAACAAGTACTGAACGCCAAAGAACACGTCAGTCACATGCACAAAGTGAGCACTGTCCGATCGACTAACCCAAACCGATCACTATCATAAACAAGTCTGAGAGCACAACCGAGATGCAGTGCACAAAGAAACTTACCATAAGATGAAGTTGCAAATAAAATCTGTTGCTCACCAACGTAAGTTCATCGATTTCGTCAATGTGATGGAACACCTACTATCGGTATGGTGATGTAGATGTTTTTGTTGCTGACTGCGTACACAACTGAATTACAGGTGAAATATAACTAACGTGTGTTGATGTACTTATCCATACACGGTGACAATAAAAACTGCAGCGCCAAGAGGTAAGTATCACTCGTAATAGCAATCAGCGTGGTACCTTTGCACAATGAATGGCAAGGTCATCTGGAAAGAACGTCAGATAGATGATCCCGAAGGCGTTTATGGAACTCACATTCACAAAGAGAAGGATCATCCCCTGCCGTAAGTCGAGTTCAAATTGGCAATTTTTGATCTGAGAGTAAAGGCATCTTCCTCACCTCCGTGTCCCTGTAACTGCATTTAAACCGGAAGACATCATAATGATGCACGCGAGGCAGCTCACCATGCCTGACACTTCGGGGATTTATTCTTATAACAACCGGAGAAGAACATCCAGAACATGAGACTGGTAAATAGCGTCCCGATGGTATTCAGAATCCTGGATAATCGTGAAACAATGCATACGATAAGTACGGTATAAAACGAACAAAACAGTGGCGACCTAAAAGTCATCAGTTGGAGTATATAAGTGATACCGTCATATACTCACGAGACACTTGAGCAGCTGTTTGTCATGAGGGAATGCTCGATAATAACAGAAACTCTGGGCAGCAGCAATACCTAGTTGCCTATCAGAGTCATGTAAGTTTGTGTCGAATGCGTTCGGCAACTGAAACAGACTGACATGAAAGAGATGGTCAAACCTGAAAGTTTGAACAATAATATGTACTCAGTGGACAGGGAATCGAAGCGATGCCCTGCTCCTACCTATGAACTGAATTACAAATGCAGTCATGTTCTTCATTGCTGAAAGCTGGGAGGACGGTGGCTTAGTAGTGACGCTGCACCAGAGGTTATACAAGAGAAGTTAAGGTAAACTGCATCCACTTGCTTATAATCTCTTATAATCCGGGTACTGCTAGTATTGGCCGAGGCGGCTCAGCTCGCCAATACGAGCGAAATGAAACTTAAAGCCCTGAAATGAAACGTTAAACATGTCGACACAAATTGAATATCTAGTAGTAGGCGGCTCCGCTCGCCAATCCAACTGAATTGAAACTTAAAGCCCTGAAATGAAACGTTAAAACATTTCAGCAGAAACTAAATATACAAGATCAAATACACACTGCAATATTGTGTCGTACAAACGGATGAGCCCCAGATTCTTACGAAAGAAGAGGCTTGGACTAGGAACGGGAAAGGGACTCAGTCTTGCGGTGATGGCATGTGACCGGTCACCGGTGACCAGTTGACTGCTCCGAAATCGTTCAGCTAGGTACGAACATTAACACAGCCACCGCTCAGCAAGCATGGACCTTTCCCGTGATATTCTCTCTTTTTTTCTTGTAAATTAGGTACAGAACATTATAGCCAGTACTTGTGACTCCCTCTGATGCGTTGGTAGCACATATATTTATCGGTTCAGTGTGTTGTATCACCGTTCCCTTGCCATCAATCAGACCCTCATCAGTGTTCAGGAGAGTTTCAGGGATTGACGTACATGCGAGTCCGAGTAGTCGCAACCCGACTTTCCCGGTTCAGCTGCCCATCATTTGTTATGTGGTTCCATCTCTACTGGCGCAAGTCCCCAATCCTTGCCGTGAATGTGACCCTTCTCTGGTCCTCTGCCAAGACAAGCTCGTTCCAATGCTATGTGGACAGGATAGAGGTCGGGGTATTGCGAGTACCCTGTTCTAATGTGCCGTGAAGGCTTCCGCAACTTCTCTTCAAACATCTCTGCAGATGGTCATGACATATACAACAAATATTCTATGTAGTTGGCTTCTTGATCTATTCCTCCCATCTGCTTTCTTACTCTTTCTCCGCTTAGCAATTGTAATTGACATTAGTAAATTTATTGCACAGTAATGCCTACCTTGCAACTGACGACACCCCACAC
Source organism: Suillus weaverae (assembly GCA_016767475.1). Taxonomy (NCBI): domain Eukaryota; kingdom Fungi; phylum Basidiomycota; class Agaricomycetes; order Boletales; family Suillaceae; genus Suillus; species Suillus weaverae. The sequence continues at coordinate 211,344 of MU179341.1, read as the reverse complement.
ATGACTGGATGCAAGGTTGGAGGGGGGTGACTGTTGAACGTTGGTGCGCAGAGTCCTTTATCCTTTTCGCGAAAGGAAATGGCCATTCTTTTTTCATCACTATCACATACGATTCTGATACGAAAGACAAAGGACACAAGCTTGTAAGTTAACATGAAATATCTAGGTCACGAGACAAGATTAATACAGGAGAATCAGAAAAAGGGAATCAATAACAGACTACTTTATGAGCCATTTACGGACCCCGAGAGAGGTTGTGCTTTTCCCGTCAGTTCAGCTAGATTAAGCATGATTTGGTCGACCTGGGTGACAAGGCCACTAATACGGAGATCAAGCTCAGTAAAGCGGGATTCCACCATTGCAGCCAAGTTGTCGACTCGTGAGTCAGAGGAAAGTGACACCAAAGCACTTGTCTTGTCCGAATTATTGACAGGCTCGTCTGACGTTCCGTCTGCGTCTTGAACCTTGTCCTTGATCTTGACCAGCCAGTGCTTGTAAGGGTGGTGCTGTGTGACCACGTTAAATACATCGCGGAATGCGCAATCGCCACACAGGGAAATCGAGGTGTGTTCTGTGATGGTTGTCACACTTGGTACTTTTTTCAAGTAGCATAGAAATCTGACCTCTGCAATGAAGGCATACATAATAAACGTTCAGTTTAACACCGCATTCAGCGCACGTATAGGCATCCTCATTCGTAAATGAGGTTGCGGCCGTCCCGCTGAGTGCCACTTTCGCGTCTCCGCTTGACTTCTCATCATCTTCCCCCAAATTGACAGAGGTGGAAGACACGTCCTCTTGAGTGACTTCTGTCGAATGCGGAGGTTTTGGTCCATTGGATTGTGTTGGGGGTTTGTCTTCTCGTGACAGTCCTTTTAGCGGTGCTGCATGGAGCAACAGAGTATTTCTGGCATGATAGTTGGCTCTTTCATAGGCAATATATGGTAGTGAGGCACGGAAAACAAGCATGTTGTGTGTCGACTTGTGGTTGGATGGGTATTTGTGTTTTGAAACCGGCAGAGATTCACATTCTGCGCACAGATCGTAATCATCTACATATATACGATTAGTCACCTCATGTGGGACGGTTGCGTTCATCACACTCACCGCACTCGCGGTCTAAACAACGGTGGGTGACATCGGTGATAAGGTAATCACATGCATTGCACTGACAGCTAAACGCCAGCAAAGTATATGGTTGAGGAATGCTAGACATATCGAAGGAGGACTCACTCGAATAATCGGCTGCGTAGATGGAGTTCAGCTAATGAGTTCCAGCGCTTGACGTCCGCCGGCAGCAGCTCTTGGCACAGAGTATTGAACCTTTCTTTGTCCTTCAACGATAGGTAAGACGGCACATCATGAGCATAGAACTTCCGCCATTTGTCAGCGTGGAGCGCATTCATGCACCATAAACGGATATATTCTTCTTTGGGGTCTTCAGGCTGTTGACCAGCACTAAATGCAGTGAACATCACAGGCCTTTCCAACAGTTCCCGGTCCTCTGTTGGACAGAAAGGACCAAGCTTCAATGCTGTCGCATCAATCTCCAGCTCAGTGTCATCAAATCCGAAATTGTGAGATTCCCAGTATTCGGTGTCGCGTGTGATTCGTTCTGAACTGTACCAAAAGTTGTACTAGTGCGGGGTGTCAGGTTCGGGAATAAATTACTGCTGTTTTCACGCACCAAGCCATGTGCATACCACTTGAATCTCATTTTTGGATCAATGCCCTGTTGGCGAAATGATTCTGTGATAATGGGAGGATATGACTTATCATGACACTGTTGAAACATACCTGCCAGTTGCTCCATTCGCAGATTCACCCCACCCAAGATATTCCATATAGTTTGAGTTGCAGACACGAGTTCTCTCTCCACCAGAATTACTGTGCTGGCGAGCTTCATGATCTGCAGATGCCTGCTGATTACGAGGTAAAGTAAAGGCAGCAAGAACTGAACAAGCAATCGTGTGAGGATTCAGTACAAACAATGGGTGAATAACTCACGTTTTCGATACGACCAGATTCGAAGAGTTTGAGGGAATCTCTGGAGTCAATTTCATACTTCACCTTGCTAAGTTTATGCGCCAACATCTTCTCCTGAGCCTTGCGACGTTGATCAGTCAATTGCATAAGATTCAAGTCTGAATGCTCTGATCTAAGTTCTGCAAGAGAACGGACAAGCCTTGTGATGGCTGTCTACGGTGTGAACGCCCCCGTCAAAAGGAGAGCGGAGCAACAAACCATCAACAACATCATTCAAGTATGTGGCGATACACCGCCTGTTTTCTGGTAGTGCGTCTGCTTGTACATCGATCATGCTCGCCAAGACCTGTTCAATCCGTGTGTGGTAATGTTGGCTATCTACTCTCCAACCTTCGTTGATGTAAGTAATGCGGCTTCGACCTGACGATAGTAAGCCTCACCTGCGGCCCAGTATGCAAGTGCCTGTAGCAGACTCCAACCCTGAGGTATCACGGAAGTGAAGGCATTCACCTCCCTTATGCTGACCAAACCATTTGCATCATTGTCGAAGCTTTCAGATAAACTTGGCACATAGAAAACGGTCAAGTATTTCAAGCACCACTTGTCTGCAGGGTCAATAGTAGGAAGTTCATGGTATGCAGGATCGATTGCTGGAAGCTCGCGGTCTTCTCCCTCTAAATCGGACACGACGGAGCTAGTGGGACTTGATGGTGAGATTTGCACCACCAAAGATGAAGCACCTGATGTGGAATGTAGGAGCACAGCATCATGACGCAGGCGGGAGAAACAGTTCGTGTAATAATCATGGAGTTCCGCGATGAAGTATAGCGTCTTGACATTTGTTGGCCATTTCTTGGAGATGATAAGTGTGTGCTTTGTTCACATCTACACAGTGACGTACCATTTCTTTCCAGATATATTGCAAGTGCTGGCGAAATTCAGCGAGTCAGCCATCCATGAGGTCGACTTAACCGATACTTACCAGATCCTTGACCAGTCGAAACCTGCTACTGAAGGCCCATATGATGCGCGTCTCGGAATCCTTGATAGCATCTTTGATGTCAGCTGTCTGTTTGTCAAGCTTGAACATGAAAACCTGATGGTTCTCATCGAGTAAGCTGCGTAAAGGAGCATGCAGATCGTGAAGCAGCGTGGCGTCGAGACGGTACTGCTCGTCGCCCGATCCGTTCGTAGAAGCAATCTTGGAACCAGGCTTTTGTGGACGTGCTTCCCATGACTCGGTGATCTTCATTAGTTCTGCTAGTTTGTCGTTATTTTCCAGACATTGATCTCTCCCACCGCGCTTTTGCACTTCTTTTTCGAATCTTAATTCGCGTTCGCTTGGCCTCTGGATAAGGATCGTGAGCTTCTCCAGCTTATCGTTCGTAATGTCAACTTTTAATAGCGTGCTTAGACTTAATGCAAGCTGGAGGTCCTGCGTACGCTTGGAAAAGTTGTTGCAAATGTTCACGAACTCGCCAGCCCAATGGGAAGATCTGAATAGTTTCACTAGGAAAGTGGTTCTCAATGTGAAACACTCAAGAACCTGAAGGAAACTAACCCATGAGCCTCGACTTGTAGAATTTGTCAATTGCATTTCCGCAATCCACAATATCTTGCCTGATGTCATTCAACACGGGTTGAAGTGGCCCCGGAATTTCACCATGAGGTCCCATGATAGGATTCTCTCTAGTGCCCTTGAGTCTACCAACGAATTGAATCAGCGAAAGCCATTTGAGATTTGTATCAGCCGACGAACAGGTGAAGCATGTTCATCATATTGGATGCCTGAGAGATCATCAACACAACTTTACGATCATTCTCTCTTCGCGTTAGTTCAAGATTCACAACGGCCTTGAAAAGGATTATAGCCACTGCAAGTTATCTATATGTGAAGGTGGAAACAATGGCAAGTGGGAAACACACCATCAACGAGCGGGTGAATATGTTGCAGAGAATCCAGAGCGTCCACCACCATCTTTGCCTCTCCCAGAAAGTCGCTCGTACTCTTCTTTGTGAGGTCCACGATGGCCTGAGTCTCTGCAGTATTTTGGTTGTAGTCTGATCTAATTTCTTGAAAGGTCTGCGTGACAACGACCTCTAGGCGAGGACATAATAATATGAATACCACACTAATTGCCTAGATAGAATAACGATGACGAACCTGCCGGGTTCAACTTGTTGAGTTTTCTAGCTGACGCCAAATTTGAACTCAATATGACATTATCCAACACCTTCTGCGTCTGATCAACCGAAGTGTCGGATATGACTTGCTCTTGATGATCCATGGAGGTGGTGCTGAATGGAAAGAGCCCGTTGAGCGATAAGTGTATCTAAAGTGACCTATCAATGAACCAGCTCGCGACTGGTTTATATCCACGGAACTTGACGCCTGTAAAAGCTGGACCGTGTGCTCCGTCATACTAGATAAGCCTTGTTATGGATTAGTACCAGCAGGTCACTGAATGAAACAGGACTGATAGCGAGCAAATTGAAATTGATGGTCCAGTGCACAGGATGAATTGATGTCAGATACACACAGCACTGTATGTGTAAAATCACTAGGAAGTCAGAATGACCCAATCTAGTTGAACCCACATTCCTTCTGACTGTCGTCTAACTGGTCAAAAATCATTACAATCGAGGAAACTCGCTCGTTCCACGCCGCGATAACTATACGGGCCACTAGCAAAAAGTCACCCTTGAAACGAATGAAGATAGAGGCTGTACCGGAAAATCGAAGTTGGCAACTCACAAGATTGTTGGTATGTAAATTTGATTGAGCGCTAGCACCTGCGGCTTTTCTGCACCACCCGAAGCTCATTTGCTCGCGCAACACTCCACGATCACAGCAGTAGTTGACCAAGTAGTAAGTGGGCGCATCATGAATGCATGACAAATCAATTAATCACTGCCAGCGATGCCAGTACCATGTTGATCATCGAAACCGTTCGATTTCATATATCTCAAACACACTATATCCAGGAAGTACTGGCTAGGGGATCTAGAAGACTCTACACTTGACTCTACACATACTACGCAAGAAAAAGAAAAAGTCGAGTCGACTGAACCGTCTAGCGCGTAGTACTTGATCAAATTGCTTTATCTTGAGTCTCCGACCCCCCTGTAAGTACTAATAGAAGTAAGACAGTCGTTCCTTCTTAGCTTAATCGATGATTGCCGTGAGTTCATTCTCTCAGCCGCATCAGAATCTCGATGTCCAATGGGTACTTATGTAGTTCGCGGTCTGATGTCGGACAACGACGGCCACCGGCAACGCCCATCGGATTTCCACGAGAGATGCGACTCACCGAAGTAACCGGAACTTCGTTGCTAACATGGTTGCAACTGGGGGAACAAGCTGATACCTGCAAGTTGGCGCTACTAGTAGTGTCGTCCTTGGTTCCTCTATCAGTTTGTGTCTTACAAGGCGAGGAAATTGTCGTCTTTCAACAAACGTCCTAGTTTAACACTGGAGTCAAAATGTCCCAGCTTCCGGCGCCTGAGAGGCGCGTCCTCTCATTACACACGACTCTAGGCTCAGACCCAGTCGAACTGAAGTGTTCCACACTGTACTACCCCGTCTCCTGCGTCAAAGACGGTCTCACACTTGTGTTCACGCACGGACTTGCTAGTCGTGAGTTCTTCCATCCGTATCTCGCGTCCTGACCCAATGTGCTTCAGATAAGGAACAGTACGACCCTACTATCGCTCGCCTGCTATTGCACGCCCAAGCTCGCGCTATGATCCGAGATATATGGGTGCCTGACCTCCCCAACCATGGTCAAACGGCACTTCTCAACCGTCCCGTGCTTGATGCGCGCAAGGCAGTTGGGAAGGCGATGTGCAGTACGTTCTTCCTCCTCGTATATGTGTTACTACTATTAATAACATCACCTCAAGCAACAAAGGATATTGCGCTCTACCTCCAAGCCTTCCTCTCCTCTCCCTCGCTCGAATCCAGCACAGTAGTAGGAATCGCTCATTCAGGGAGTTGCACGCTTTGGATATTTGCGCTTACATCCATGCACCCTTCTCTTACACCCTTTGCTCTCATAATAGTCGAACCCACATTGATGTTCCCTTCTCTTACTCCTACTGACCCTCGCTCTATCCACGGAGCCGCAAACGTCCGAGGGTCGTTGGCTAAACGCGATCGCTGGACGGATAGGGAAGCATTGACGAGGTGGTTGATGGGTGGGAAAGGCGTTTGGAGGAAGTGGGATAAGAGGGTTTTGAACGGTTATGTGAGGTATGGATTTGAAGAGGTGAATGAGTCGGACCTTGGTACGGGGAAGAAGAAGAGTTATGTTACGCCTACGCTGAGGAAAGATGAGGAGAGCCCGTTGTATGCGTGCTTGTCGCATACGGTGGAGCCCGAGTCTCTCGGACGTGCGTGTAGGGCGGTGGAGGAGGCTGGGAGGGGGGTTCATATCATTTGGGCTGATTTTGAGGAATTTATGTGCGTCATTTTCTTTTCTTTTTCTCTCGTTGTTGACAGTCGCATAACGGGATTTATGTAGATCTAAAGCAGCGAGGAAAGAAATTTTAGACGCTGCGGAACATAGGGTAGTGTCTCAGCGGACTATTAAGGGGGCGGGACATTTGGTACGTGGCTCCGTCTTATTTTCTTGTCAAAGTGGGTTGTAAGATATTATCTCCCAAAAACCCGCTAGATTCCGCAAGAGAAACCAGACGAACTCGGAGAGGCACTCGTCAAGATCCTGGATGAGATTGTGAATGGTTCGGAGAACACAAAGGCGAAGATGTAGGATGTTAGGTGAGTCTTTGCGGTTACTTGGCAGTTGAGGGTGTTCAGCTGGTGATACTCCTATAGATATGATATGATCTCTCCGATATCAATTGCATGTACAATTTGTGAAATTGTCAAAACAAAATGCGTACACGTTGAGAGATCTACACTGTAAGAGTACTCCTCGCTACGTATGCGGTCTGCAAAGCCGAGGTTCTTGGTGTGACGCGTCATTGTGTAGCCTGCGCAGTCACTTGTCACACAAAAAGCCTCTAAGGTGACTTTTACGAAGACGCAGGTTCGGGAGATGAAGCCTAGTATTGCTAGGTCGCTCTCTGTCAGTTCATACACTCGACTTGTTCGTAGCGAGCGACCGCCCCTCAAGACCTCGCAAGTGGTTGTCAAAATGTCCCGGAAGTGCACCCACCCGCAAAGACTAATCTAGGGATAATTTCCCTACTCGCCGTGTATTCTCGACGGGTCTTTCACTTATTGACTTGGCAAGGAACTTCTTGGATACCGGCCTTCATTGGTTTCATATCATCACAGCATGCCTTTTTCCAGTTCGAAGAGCTGGAACCGAGATGGTGCACAGGAATCAAGATCTGACGCTGTCCATTGGGTATCACGATCATGCACCTACGTTCAATACTGGTCATCTCATAACATCCCTCGTCAGCTTCATAACATCTGGCGCATAACCCCCACGCCCAAATCTTCTCCCACTGATCAGGCAATAGGATTCATGACAGGCGGGTGAAATGTGAAGCTGGGTTGGAGGAGCCCTGCCTCTAACATTCGCCTCGTGGGTCGCACAACGTGCTTGGCTCCATGAAGATTCCTGATTGTTTATCACAAGAGATTATCACAAGAATGATAAAAAGGTAACACGAACTATAGAATATACCTAGATTCTTACTTCCAGCCAGACTCGATGCACGCACACAGTCATTCGCTGAGGTTCTGTCGTGGCAGAACTGTCATCGTACATGGTCGATCACCGAGTTGAGTTGGACTGTGCTTGAGCAAGGGGGAACCTCCAACTGAACATAGTACCAAGTGTACTGAATTTATCAAACAATTGGTGCTATGTTCACTTGCAAGCACGAGATGTGGATGATCAAAGTATTGCAACCCCGATGGTCGTCACTTGAAGATCAACAATACACTAGATTACTTGTACGGAGTTTACAAATTAAAACCCCGTTGATTCTCAGCGGTGACTGAAGTAAGTACTGATAGGCTATTCGATCGATCCACGGTTTTGAACTACACTGATAACGCAATGCGCATCCCTACTATGTCGAGGGATTCTCGTGTCAAGTTGACCTCCGGGAAATCGTCGTACGGTCCAAACGACTTCCAAATAAATGAGGATGAGCCGCTCATTTCCTTCTTCAACCATTGCTTACCCCGCGAGCCCCTCAGCGCCAAACTTCCATGCTATGGCAATGAACGCGGTGCTGACCACCTCTCCATCGATTGCGGTTCCCTTGAAATTTCTTTTCGGCGCACAATCCGTGTACCTGAAACCGGGAAGCCAAATAATCTTCCACCAGGACTTGGGGCCTTCCCACTCTATAATGTTGCGGAATTTTCTCATGTCTTGCCACAAGACATGGTAGAAAAGGGTGGTTTGTTCTTTGCAATGTACCGTAAGTTTGGTTGTTGGTTGAGACTTTATCACACATACATCACTGCGGGCTATAGAACGGGAAGCAATGTGGTTGCAGTTCAAAAGCAACAAAAAATTCGCGATTCGGATATATGTTGGTGGCGTCAATGGGATCACTGGCGAGCCTATGATTCCGAACATGGCTACTCTGCTTAAACGGCAAAATGGCGTTGAAAAAAAGCAGGACTACATCATCGTACCTGAACAGCTATGGGTAGATGGCATTGCAACTGGCCCGGGTATAGTTAAGCAGTTTGTTGCGGTTCCTTATGGATCGGGTTTTTCGATCGAGTATCAGGTAAATTTTTGGGTCTGCGGAATTAGTGATATCTAAGAAAGATCTAGATCACCGGGTCAGAGACAACGGGCGGGATCCAATTCGAGGTCATACCGGCGTACGAAACCTCTGTGCATTTCATGGGAGCAGATATCTATTGCACACCTCACGAACTTGGACTCTCCCTTGGCTCCGAAATGACGATGACCAACCTGAACATACTATCCCCACCTGCAACCAATTACAGCGGTATGCAGAATGTGCCAACTTGCGGGAGCATGAGTTTTTTTGTGATGACCCTCACGGGAAAGACAATAATTGTCTGGGCACAAAGTTGTGATACTATACACGATCTCAAATCGAAGATTCAAGACAGGGAAGGAATTCCGCCGGACCAGCAACTGCTCATCTTTGCCACAAAGCAACTTGAAGATGACCGTACTCTTTCGGACTACAATATTCAAAAGGATTCGACGATCCATTTAGCTTTGAGACTGAGAGGGGGCGGGGAATTGATGCCAGCGATGAGTTTCGGCGCTGGCGGGATGATCAAGCAGGCCATCGACGAAGACCACAACAACCCACGTATCTGGGACGTCGAGAGGGCAAAGGTCTTCAACGTACAAGTCCTGAATGCGGCCCACTTCGAACATATTACCAAGATGATGGCACCCCCAACCCCGGTTGACGTGAAAGTGTATGCGGCAGCAGGCCTTCCCTTCTTCGACATCTTCAATGAAGTACCAACCGACATCCACGGATATGACGTATTTAAGATGATCAAGACTGTTTCTACGTTGGATTGGATGTCGGGTGGGGGAACAGGCGTCACTTACGAGCCCGGTGTGCATGTCCCTTTGCAGAAATGCAAATGCCAAAACAATATGTTGGGCTGTGTGTACGTACTATCGCAAACCTCATTTTCCCTCGCACGGATGAAGTGATCGCTCACTCGCTTACTTTGTAGCATTCGTCCTTGCAACCACGCCGTTTGCTCGGAGTGCGCATCGTACGGCTCCTGCACTCGATGCCCGATTTGCAAGAAATCGGTGACGAAAGTTGTGGGCATTGCTGCCCCAATGGGCGCCCCCGGCATGGAGTCAGTTCCAAAACTTCCAGTAGTATTATTGGATACGACTCAAGTGAATGACGGGCGGGAGAAATTCGTCAGCACCGTCCGTGGTTGGGCGAAATGATAACGCTAAGTTGTAATCATCATAGTTGGATCGGGAGAAGGAAGATGCTCCACGCACTTGGGTGGCTTTCAGTGAATGAAGAATTACATTGGGTTTGAGCAGAGGAATGTCACGAACATGTATATTGTACATTGTACCGATACTATGTGTATGCATCTAAGGCGCGACGAGGATGGTTTCAAATGCATCAGGGATTGTCATCGTGTTGCCTGGGAGAAGTGGATGGCTAGTGGAATGAGAAAGGCTGGGGAACGTGAATTTTTTGACCGAGGCTACAGAAAGAGGAGTACCCGGGTCTTTGACGCGGAAATTAAAATCCTCAATGCGCCACTAGCGTAGAGATGGATCTATACATGAAGATCAGTCAATGTAACATGAAGATTGCCTTTGCATCTGTAGTGCGGTCGGTACGCCTTCAGGTCCAAGAATTGCAGGCATGTCGGTCATGTTGGAATCCACATCGTCAGTGCTTGAAGGAAGACTTTGGACGATCCCCGGAAGGGGGGTGATGACTGTGATACCATTAGTGGTATCCATGGTTATCTTATTCATAAACTACGTGCAGTAGTTCGTTCTAATGATAGACCTTAGTAAGATATCGAAAGATAGAGACAAATGTTCGAGGCTACAATGTACATAGCTTACCTTCGAAGTGACAGCTCGAACGAAAAACTCCCTTGCTCTCCCTCGTGCGTCAGTGGTGTACTTAGTTATTGCACTACCTCAAACGCATGAGTGGCGGAACAAAGCCAGCCAACCGAAGATGCATCACAGAGATTTAATATATTTATGGGTGGGGAAAATTCGATGAGGACTTGAAACATACACCAAATCAAGCTGACCAGCTCCACAAGACCCACAGCGAAACGCGCGGCCTCCGTGTTCTTCCCAGCCAGATCAAATGAGATTCTGAACAACTTGATTCGAGCGCCCAGATAACTCGGGTATGTCTTGAGAAAACCGCCATGGCCTCGGTCAGATGTTTGTCAGGACTCAGATGCCCATATTGGATGAAGCCTGCGACGTTGTTGGATTCTATGTAGCTCGTGCACTGCTGTTCGTGGTGGTAAGTTAAGGGGCGTCATGGCAGGGATGTGCAGCTGGATAAGTCGAGAAGGGGGAAATGGAAATGATGCCTGTCAATGAATAGTTGGTACATAGTCACTTGACTGAACAATGAGGAGAGTGTGACCACTCATTAAGGCAGCTCCTTTGGCCTTGGAGATGCTCGCGCTTGCATGGAATGCGGTGAATCTAAGACGTTGGCGCGTCTGAGTCAAACATGCACAAATAAAGGCAGATCGACCGACTGCACTACTTGCAGCACTAGTACTTGCACTATGTAAAAGTCTGTAGTTGTGAATCAACGTCTTTGACTCGCAAGGACCTCTGCGCCAGTGCTTACACCCAACAATAGTCAGGTCTCATGATGGCCTTTTGCCCGATCATCCCACCTAAGCCGCATCAATAACCTGGCTCCAGCATGCCTCGATATACTTGGCCAGCCAATCGATAACGGGCGCTTCCAAGCACTGCATGTTCTGCAGCCGCCCTATATATACCATCCATCACCTTCTCCGTTACTAAGAAACCTCTCGAGACTCATACTCAGCTGTCCTCCCAATTAACTTGATGAATGAGGATAATCCTCCTCGGAAGAAGCGCTGGGACTCCTCGCTGAAGCAAAGCCGTTCAGACCCTCATTTGGCAGAGGAGAGGAGGGCAATAAGTGATGTATGTATATAAACTTTCGCTTTTACAACTACGCATTGTTTCTAATCATTACAGCCGTCATCTCTCCCGCCTTCGAGGAATGGATCTCGCAGAGGGTTATCGCGGTTGGTTCACAAGTTATTTGGCAAGGTGACCAACCGCGTCGCTCGAAGCGCTCGACAGTCTCCCAACCCTGAACCTACAGCTACAAGTTCCAGCGAACAGGATCCCCTCCACCCTCAGACCAGCCAGGTACGTACAACTCTTGATATGTTCCGTGTGTGATCTAACGACCGCAGGATCTTTCACCACCCACTACTACCACTCTCGAACAAAATCTCCGCCAGTCTTCCAATTTACATGTTCCAAAGGTAAGTTCAACTATTGCAGTTCGCAATGTTCTCATCTCTCTTTCGATCATGTGCTAAGTTTCGTCATCAGTCCGAACAACCTGACCCGAAGCTTGTCAAGGCAACGCTCGCGAATGCCAAAGCAGGCCTTGAAGGCATCAGACATGTCTCAGGAATGGTTGAAAATGCTGCTTTGGCTTCCGACAATTTACAATCTGTTTCCGACACGATCGACATGTTCTCTACAATTCTCGGACCATTGAAGGTGTTTAACTCTATCGCTACCGGGCTTGCAGATGTACGGGCGTCTATCTCTCTATTTTGTGCCTGGCTGATCTTCGTGGATAGGTTCATCCGTATGCAAAGGTAGCGTTGAGTATATTCACCTGCGCGTCCAAAGTGAGTTAATTCCCAATTCTTACCTTCGCAAGTTGTTCAGAATATATGGCGGAAGATGATTCTCGATCAAGCAAACCGCGATGATGCTGTTCTTGGTCTCCTCACGAAGATCTCGGACGTCTATGCTTTCATTATGGAAGAGGAGGAATTGGCCAAGATTGAATCCATGCTAGCGATATATGGAAATATAGCAAAACAGACGCTGGAGTGCGCGGATTTTATCAGTCATTACTCTGAGACGAAGAGTGCCTGCGAGTCAATCCCACTGCTTTGTCTCCTGACACTCAATGTTGTCTCTTTGCACAGGGATAAGACTTGGCAAGCATGTTTTCGATGAAACAGACGCCACAGTTCAGAGCTACAGCGATGTTCTTGACAGCCTCATGCAGCAATTTCGAGACCGAGCGGCTCGTGACACCGTTGTAATGGTCCACCATATGAGTAAGAGTTGTCTTCAAATTCACTTTGAACCTACACTGACGTTCAATGTATGGTCTAGGCGAGGATCTGGACTTTACCGGCATGGAGTACGCGGCTGGTGCTGGTTTGAACACCTCTAAGCGTTGTCTCCCAGGTACTCGGGACGACATTCTATCCGAGATCAAGTCCTGGATCTGTAGCACGGGAAAGGACGTGCAGCGTGTCTTATGGTTATCTGGTACTGCAGGGAAGGGCAAATCGGCCATTGCTCATACCATAGCCAACTGGTCTAATGAGCAAGGGGGTTTGGGAGCCTGCTTCTGCTTCGATCGCACACGTGGAGCGGACCGTCGCCACGAGAAAATATTCACGACCATCGCACGCGACCTGGCTGACTGCAATCCTACCATGCGGCGAGCGTTGGCGCGCGCAGTTCATGATCGCAACGAGCTCAGGCACACCACAGACATTGCAAGACAATGGCAGGAGTTAATAGTAGGACCCACCAGCATGACTCCGAAAGACATTGCTCTACCCGTGCTGATTATTATCGAGGCACTAGACGAGAGTGGTGAAGCAGACTCTCGGGAACAGATTCTTTGTCTACTTGCTGGCAAGCTGAACACGTCTCCCTCACAACTAGCCGAACTCCCAGAAAACTTCCGTTTTCTTGTCACTTCTCGTCCACTCGAAGACATCCACAACACTCTGCACACCGCACCGCATGTTCGTCATGTCTCCCTGGATGACGTCTCGTCTGCGTCCACAGAACATGACATACAGGTTTATATATCCGACAGACTGAAATATTTGCGTAACATCTTCAATGATGCGCACTTCAAGACACTTGCCCTGAAATCTGATGGCCTGTTTGAATGGGCTCGTCTTGCCTGCGAATATATCAGGGGTACCAACACGGTACGGCTAAATCCGATGAACCGTTTCGAAGCAGTGGTTGCTAGAACATCTGCAAAAGGAACACGTCTATTGGATGATATGTACAGATGCATCTTGGCCGACAGCATGCCAAAGGACGAACGCGAGGAAACGATCCCCGTGTTTCGCTCTGTGATGGCGCAAATCCTTGCATCATTAGAACCGCTTTCCATGGCTGCGTTGACCGCGATGCGACTGTATTTTCCGTGCGTGGATGACCGTTACGACGTGCAACAGGTCATTGGGTCGCTAGGCTCGCTTCTTAATGGGACCACAGATTCCCAAATACCCATCCGTCCTCTTCACGCATCCTTCTATGACTTCCTCGCAGACGCATCGCGGAGCCATGACTTCTTCGTTGATACGTCATCAGTACAGAGCGACCTTGCCTTTGCCTCGTTTCGAGTCATGGAACATGGACTTCGCTTCAACATCTGCTCCTTGGAGAATTCGTACCTGCCCAACTCTTCCATCCCTGACTTGGAGAAACGAGTAAAGGAATCCATTCCGGCTGAGCTTTCATACTCGTGTCGATTCTTTGGTACTCATCTGGGTGCTACATCCTTCGAAGCATCACTTGCTAGGGAAGTCGAAGCTTTTTTGGATGCAGAACGACTCCTTTGGTGGCTAGAAGCACTGGCTCTCATGAAGTGCGTCAGTGGTTCAAGTGATACTCTTTCATCTATGTCGAATTGGGTTGCGGTGCGAAGTTTTAGCTCTCAGTTCGGACCACTGATTCTGACGGCTAGTGGGGTAGTCGAAGGGTCGTGCTGAGTATATGTGGATCGGTGATGCTGCCAGGGACCTCCAGCGTTTTGTTCGAACTTTTGGGGCCACCATTGTACACAGCACTCCACATTTATACTTGTCCGCCTTGCCGTTCTCTCCAACCGAGTCGAGGATATTCAAAAAGTTCGCCACAAAGTTCCCTTGCATCCCCCGTATTGTTGCTGGCCATATTGTAAATTGGCCTCGGATGGAAAAAATACTCATCTCAAATAGCGAGGTTTACTCGCTTGCAATGTCGCCAGACGGGAAACGCATCGCGTGTGGTTTATCTGACGGAACCATCCAGGTGTGGGACATAGAAACTGGCGAGGCACTGGATGCCCCTCTCCAAGGCCACACTAGCCATGTTGCATCTGTTGCATTCTCGCCGGATGGAAAATGCATTGTGTCTGGTTCAGGTGACCAGACGATCCGAGTGTGGGATGCGAAGACTGGCGTACCATTAGGCTCCCCTCTCCATGGCCACACTAGCCGCGTTCAGTCTATCGCAATCTCACGGGATGGAAAACGCATCGTGTCTGGTTCGGAAGACAATACGATCCGGGTGTGGGATATAGAGACTGGCAAGGCATTTGGTGCCCCTCTCCAAGGACACACGAAAGGGGTTTTGTCTGTCACCATCTCGCCGGATGGACATCGTATTGTGTCCGGTTCGGATGACATGACCATCCGTGTGTGGGATGTGGAGACGAGTGAAGCATTGGGTGCCCCTCTCCAAGGTCATGCTGGCCCCGTTTCATCTGTCGCAATCTCACCAGATGGGAAACACATCGTGTCTGGTTCGGAAGATAAGACGATCCGGGTGTGGGATATGGAGACTGGCGAGGCATTTGGTGCCCCTCTCCAAGGACACACAAATGGAGTTTTGTCTGTTACAATCTCGCCGGATGGGAATCGTATTGTGTCTGGTTCAGACAGGACAATCCGAGTGTGGGATGCGAAGACTGGCGAGGCATTGGGATCCCCTCTTCAAGGCCACACTGGCTGGATTTGGTCTGTCGCAATCTCACCTGATGGAAACCGCATAGTCTCTGGTTCAATCGACAAGACGGTTCGGGTGTGGGATGTTAACTCTATCATGGGCAATGCATCGATTACTACCCTCCAAAGTCACACCGACTCCGTTACCTCTGTTGCAATCTCTCCGGATGGGAAGCACATCGTGTCCGGTTCAAATGACATGACAGTTCGGGTATGGGATATGGGGACTGGTCAGCCATCGGGTGCCCCTCTCGAAGGGCACACTGACTTCGTTCAGTCAGTCGCAATCTCGCCCGATGGTAAGCGAATCGTGTCTGGTTCAGATGATAAGACTATCCGGATGTGGGATATGGGGACTGGCGAGGCACTGAGTGCACCTCTCCAGGAGTACACTCACTCTGTGAACTCCATCGCAATCTCATTGGACGGAAACCGGATCGTGTCTGGTTCATCTGACATGATCCAGGTGTGCAGTGCAGTGCAGTCTGGCGAAGCATCATGTGCTCCTCTCACTCTTCAAGGGCACTCTCTCGATGTGAAGTCTGTTGCAATCTTGTCGGACGGAAGCCATATCGTATCCGGTTCAATGGACGGGACAGTTCGGGTGTGGGATTTGGGGACTGACAAGGTATCAGGTGCCCCTCTCCAAGGGCATACTGGCTGGGTTTTATCTGTTGCAGTGTCACCAGATGCAAAATGTGTTGTGTCTGGTTCAAACGACAAGACTGTCCGGGTGTGGGATGTTGGAACTGGCAAGGCCTTAGGTGCACCCCTCCAAGGGCACACTGAATGGGTTTATTGTGTCGCAATCTCGCCAAATGGGCAATGGATCGTGTCTGGTTCAGACGACAACACAATCCGGATGTGGGATATGAAGACTGGCGAGGCAGTGGGTACCCCTTTCCAAGGGCACACTGACGCTATTATGTCTGTCGCAATCTCACCCGACGGCAAGCGTATTGTGTCTGGGTCATACGACAGCACCATCCGGGTGTGGGATATTGAATTCCTAAACCAGCCCCACCCTTTCACAGCGCCCGCAATATGTTTCTCGTCTAATCCAACCCATGCTCTTCGTGCTGCCTCCTCATTCCTCGAAGATTCTTCCACCTCAGCCTCCGTCACCGCGAAGGAGGATGGGTGGGTTGTAGGTCCCGACGGACGGCTTCTTCTCTGGATCCCGCTCAATTTCCACCCAGTTGTGTATGCCCCAGGCAACACGCTGGTGATAGCCAACAATCCCCTGCAGCTGGACCTGAGTTGTGTCGCGCATGGCATGTCTTGGCACAAGTGCCGAGAACAAGAAGCTGCTCTGTCTTCATGATAATAATTCCGTAAGTCATGCCCTCGGGATGTGCACATTTTATTAGTAGAATGTAGAGACTCGGATATACTACACACTACGCAGGATTCGTACAGTATACTCGCTTACATCTTTTCGTCGTGTCAAGATACACTATGTTTTCATGATACTCCGAAGACGCTAAATAACTCTTCATCAACCAGTACTGCGTGTGTAGGCAACGAAGTTCCGGTAACCTCGGTGAGTTGCAAGTGAGCTTAGTGAGATTATGAAATTGCGCGTTGCCGTGTGAGTTTTTCTCCTTCACTTCTTCAAGTCGACGCTATCGATGCAGGAAATGGTGAATAGTTCTTCGACACGTACAGTACTGTAGATCTGTTCACCACTCCCTGCATCGTACAGTATAATGTCAAATCAAAATCTTTGCCCGAATTTGATTATATTCTTAACTTTGATATCTCAAACTCGGAGATATGGGGAAGGATATGTACATCAACCACAGCCTAGTGAAATATTTATGACAGCCCAAAGACTATATGCATCGCAGACTATAGCAGAGAAACGACATGCTTCCTGCGCTTCCTGTGCGACAACTTGACCACCGTTCCTTTTCCTCATGTGTTTGAAGAAGTAGAGAAAAAGACATTTATTCCACCACTTCAAACACACTTGGGATGGGGAGAGGACAAGTGTGCGTGTGGAATGCATGCAACGAGGGCTCTAAGCACCGCATACCTATCAAGCTAGGGAGAGACTCCACGCATCACAGATAATCGGATGCGCATCGTATGCCGATCATGCTAGAGGCCCCAAAAAAAAGACTCCCCTCGCCTCATTTCGCTCTGCCAGCCGCCAGATTGGCCAGGGTGAGAGGCGATGGCGAGAATAAATGCTGAAAATGAAGGCGAAAATTAAAAAGACAAGCTGTTGATGTGATAAGAGGCAGGCAGACTCGGAAGAGTTCGATGTGAATTGCAACTATTCCTTACATAAAATCAGCTACCCACATTTCAGATCACAATCATAGTGAGAACACTGGCATGCAAACCAGTGATCATTGGTTTCGGCGAGGACTTGGCGTTCATCATATTGGCGACATCCGCAAACTCAGACAAGCCATCAAAGCACCACAACTGTTCGTGCAACTAATAGCATGCCGTCCATGCAAACATCAAAAATCATAGTAGACTGAGTGGTGTTTCAATTCCATGCAAGTAAGTAATAATGAGAGATACAAATACGTGAAGTGCATGATGGTGAGGGGGGCGTGACGGCGTGCAACAACAGAGCAAAAGTATAATAAATCAGCATAAATGAGGTGACAATTGACGGCGCATAGAAATTATTGTACCCCGCGTGTCACAATGTCGCAAGGCTCAACGTTCCTTACTTAGAACCCGCCCATGCCACCCATGCCACCCATACCTCCCATGCCACCGGGCATGCCCCCAGCAGATTTCTCCTCCTCACCATCTACAACGCAGCATTCGCTCGTGGTCAGCAAGCTTGCGACACCTGCGGCATCTACGAGTGCCGTCCGTACAACCTTGAGCGGGTCGACGATACCACGCGCGATCATGTCGGTGTACTCGCCCTTTGACGCGTCGTAACCGTACGCGAAGGAGGTGTTGGACGAGTTGATAAGCGTGCCGACGATGACGCTGGCTTCCTCGCCCGCGTTGGTGAGGATCGTGCGTGCGGGCTGTGCCAATGCGCGGCGGATGATGCTGACGCCAAGGCCTTGGTCGAAGTTAGCAGTTGGGATGATATCAGGGTCAGAGGAGGTAGGTTCGCCGGCTGCAGCTGTCTTGAGTGCAAGACTGGCCTTGAGAAGTGCGACACCACCACCTGGGAGGATACCCTCCTCGACAGCTGCACGTGTTGCGTTGAGTGCGTCGTCGTACCGATCTTTCTTCTCTCCGACTTCGACTTCAGATGAACCACCAACTTTGATGACGGCGACACCTCCTGAGAGCTTCGCAAGGCGTTCTTGGAGTTTGGTCTTGTCGAACTCAGAGGTGGTGGCGTCGTTCAGGAGTGCACGGATCTGCTCGCACCGTGCTGAGATGGCATCTTTGGAGCCGGCACCATTGAGGACAATGGTGTCCTCCTTGGTAATGGTGATGCTGCCAGTGCTGCCCAGGAGGTCAGCTGTTGCGTGCTCAAGCTTAATGTCCAATTCGTCGGTGAAGACTGAGCCACCGGTGAGGATGGCGAGGTCGCCAAGGATGCTCTTGCGGTTGTCACCGAAACCTGGTGCTTTGACGGCTGCGACCTGGAGCTGGCCGCGGAGCTTGTTAAGGATACAAGCTGCGAGGGCTTCGCCGTCAATATCCTCTGCAATGATGACCAGTGGTCTGCGAGCTGAGGCAGCAGTTTCGAGGGAGGGGAGGATGTCTTGTAGCAAGGAGATTTTCTTCTCGGAGAGGAGAATGAGGGGCTTTTCGAAATCGACTTTTTGAGTCTTGACGTCGGTGATGAAGTACGGGGAGATGTAACCACGGTCGAAGCGCATGCCCTCCGTCACCTCAATCTCATCCTCAGTTGTCCGGCCCTCTTTTACAGTGATAACACCCTCCTTCCCGACTCTCTCCATCGCCTGCGCAATCAACCCACCAATGTGCTCGTCACCGTTAGCAGAGATGGTCGCGACTTGTGCAATCTCAGCTGTGGTGGTGATTGTTTTGGTGTTGGCTTCCAAGAACTGGACAACCTTTTGTACAGCGGCTTGAGCACCGCGACGGAGGTCCATGGGATTACATCCTGCCGCAACGTTCTTGACACCCTCGGCATAGATAGCACGAGCGAGGACAGTTGCAGTGGTAGTGCCGTCACCCGCAATTTCATTTGTTTTTTGCGCGACATCCTGCACGAGCCTGTTTCAGGAACGCGTAAGAAATGGTATGTTGACAGTGGGACAAGAGGAACTTACCGGGCGCCAAGATTTTCGAACTTGTCCTTCAGACTAATGCTTTTGGCGACGGTAACTCCATCTGATGGTGACTCAGGTAATTAGAGCAGATCTGGGGAGAGAAAAAAGGGCTTACCCTTCGTAATTTTTGGCCCACCAAAGCTCTGCTCAATAATGACGTTGCGGCCTGTGGAATCGCAATGTTTCTTTAGTTCAAGTTCGGTTCGCAAGAGCGAGGGAGGTGGTACTAACCTTTTGGACCGAGGGTGACGCTGACAGCATTAGCAAGGACGTCGACACCCTTGAGGATGCTAGCACGACCGTCGTTACTGAACTTAATCTCCTTGTGAGCACCACGGGTCAGATTAGGCCTAACCTTTGCGGCAGCGCGACGGAGGGTACGGGAAGACGTGTGCATAGCTACTTCGACAACGAACTAGAACTTCGGGAAGAAGAAGAGAGGACGAGCAAAAAGAGATGGCAAAACGCAATAAAAATGCTCCAAGAAAAATCTAGAATTTCGCTGGTTATGTAATCAAATACACGGTTATGGAAAAGGAAATGAGTGCCATACACGTGACGGCTCCTTAATAACCATTACCTAGCAAGCGCTGATGGTCCAACGGACTATTGCGCTAACCCGTAGCTCACAAACTGGCAGTCATCATTAATAACCTCAACGGCCACCACGAGCCCTCTATGGAGGAGCTAGAGAATGAGCTCCCTATAGTTCTTGATGGCCAGGTTCCGCTGGGCGACCTTCTTTCTAGAGTGGCCCAGGCCATCTATGCTGAGCTGTCTGAACTTGCTGAGACGTGAGTGTACCCCATGTTCACTCCACATATGTCCTTTGAACCACCTCCATTAAGTCTTCCAAATATGTCCGATGGTGCTCGAAAACGCACGCTCGCCGATTGGGTCGTGAAGACCAAGAAGCAAGTTGTAAAGCTGTATGCCATCACCAAGTGGGCGCGGGATGCAGAGACCGTACAGAAATGCATGGCGAGTGACGCGTTTTTATCAAGGCTTTACACTTCATAAGCATTTTCCAGAACATCACTGCTTTTCTCATGAATCAGAACCAGCAATTCGAAGATGTCATGAAAGGTCTGGCGTACGCAAAAGAAAGCTTGGATCCTGCCAGGTACAGAAACATCGCACACCCTCACGCTTATCCTCACGCGTTCTATTCCGTAGGCTACGAAATCATGACTTACTCACCTCGCTGGATGTCCTTACAACGGGTACATATCAGCGGCTACCATCTGGCATCAAGGTTTTCCCCGTCTTGCCGTATGTTAGCATTATGCTCATGTCTTTCCATAGAAATCTATCATTTCAATTACTCCCTTAACGGATGCTCAGGTTGTAAGCACGCTCAGTGACATGGAAGACGCAATCCGCTACCGTCTCCGTATGTCGGAGATAATCCCGGTGGAAATGTTCCAGCATCGCATTGGTATCTTTCTGAGCTTAGAATCACAAAGTACCTCACTCATTTTATCTCAGCTAATGGACGTGTACATTTCTCGGTCCCTAAGTTGTTCGAAACTGCCATCTGCCTAAGAGGTGCAGAGAAGAATGATGGCTGGTTCTTCGTTAGCGTCAAGTTCCTCATCACCGTGGGCGGTGACCTCACGGGCATGCAAGGTATTGACGTCATCTGATTTACTACATACCGTCGTTTATGCTGTGTACACCTAGAGTTCCCTTCCGAGCCCACTGGCGTCCTCAGACGACATATTGCAGACGAGGCTGATCTACGGATGACATGTTACCTTCCGCTCCTAGATAATCCAGCATTCGCTCCGAATCCGGAAGATCCACCGCGACCGCAGCTTCCAGAGGGAACGGTGGATGCACCTCTTGTAAGGCTCTTTAATTTCCTTCGTAAGTGAAAGAATTTCTTGTCGTTGGACGGTAATTCATGGAAACGTACAGAAATGATGTCCATGTCCTATCAACTTGAAATATTGTGCTACCAAGTAAGCACATCTTCATGATCACAACGCTGTTGACTGACGACTTTCCCACAGGCTCAGAGGATGCGCTCCCTTGGTTGGGCTGACTTCCTTAAAGTTGAGATGCGTGATGGGCGCAAAACACTTGCTGTATCGTATTGGATGTAAGGCCCTCAGTTTGATGGATCATTCTCCAGTTGCTCATGTGCACTCAGGCGACCTCCACAACCCGGAGTCCCCGTGCTAGCCCCCAATCGTCTCAAATTACCACTGCATGGTGGTACATTGACCATTTCTATTGTCGAAATGGTCAACAAAAAAGCCGCACGATTACCTATAGCACGGATGCTTGCCGAACTTCAGCGAAAGTCAAAATTAGGTGACATGCGCCCCTCTGATGATGTTGAAAGCCTGCAGTTTGATGTAAAATGGGAACCGATGAAGGGCGTATTGGCTGCCAATATCGATGCTGAGGAAGCGATAGTTGCAGTCAAAGAGCTTGCGGTTGTATGTTAATAATTTCCTGCGCGATGGGGTTGCTCACAATATGCGTTTCGATAGGAGTCCGATAATATTGACTTTGAGTCGATGTTGAGAAAGGTGATCGAGGTGCACACACAAGCAATCCTGAGATTCTACCAGGTCCAACTTCAACGGGGTCCTGTTCGGGTATTCTCCCCTGAGGGCAAAGTTAGCCTGGTTTCTGAAAGTGGGTACAAAACCTTCACGATTCCGATCTTGCGCTAATGCTACACAAGGGGGTTATCATTCTCTGCGCGTGCATCTCTGTGCCGACGAAGTCGCCATCGTGTCCATCGACACTAGGACAGGCCGGCTGAGTATCCGAGATACTGGTGACCTCGCAGCAGCTGGCCGAGGACCACGATTTTCTGCCATCTCTGACAAACTCAACGAAGCACCCAATATGCTTTTCGATGTGCTCATCAGACTACGATTTAACGTGCGCAATCTTATTTTTACACTGATTATGCTCACTGTAGTATATTGGCAGACGATTACAGATATCGTGGAACAAAAAGCTAACTACCTTGGCTTCCAAGTGTTCCGGCACCGAAACTTCTCAAAAGAAGGTTTGGTGCTGTCAATTCATACTCATGCTCCGTCTTATTTCCGTCTCAGAGATTCAAAAGCTTGGATCTGCAGCACGCGGCATGATGTATATCCAGCTTGCCAACTTCCCCACGCACTACCTCGTGCTTGTCCTCACAGATGAAGAGTTCAGGTACGCGCTCATATCGACAAAAATGCTCTCGGACACAATGTTTGGCAACATGATTATGGAGGATATCGGCTGGCTTGATGTGAGACGAATACGAGGTGATAGAGGTGTTGGCTCTGGCATGGATGAGGTTATGATCTCATCTATGTCGCACGAACCACTGGTGTTGCAAAAAAGAAAACGAGATGATATCCCTTCAGAATTATCAAGAAACGAAGATAGGTGAGATATTTTTCAGCTCTCTAGTTTGTGTTACTAACATGTAAGCGTAGTTTCAACTTGGAGACGCAAGTACTCCGGGAGCTATATGCATATTGCTGGTATGAAGCTTATTCCGTCGTCATCTAATAATTCTCAATCGTTCTTCCAGCGCACGTGTTGCATACACCCGAGTCGAACGCCAGTTTAAGCTCCGTGGCATCCCCTACACCCATGTCAACCCCACGATCACCCTTCCACAGATATCCGAGCTTGGACACATTCAATCATCCCTTGCTCGTTCTGTACCGGCACTTTGTGTTCAGTCCTCAGACATTTTATCAGGTGCACCAGCAGCCGAGGCGGCTATGCCTAACATCCGCGTCATACCATTGAACTGGTGGTCAGACAAGAAGGCCCAGGTAGTAACATGCGTGAAATTGAAGTACGTACAACAGCCAGTTGGGAAACGAGCCGCGGCAGGATCTAGCAGTAAAAATATCATTCGTCCATCGAAAAGAATCATCTATGATGCCGCTGAGGCTGTGGTCTCCTTTTTATCTGAAGAGGTCGATACCTGTGTGGACGAGTTTCTAGAGGAGTGGGCCCGCGTTTCTAAAATGGTCGTTATTGCCCGTGAAGGTATGTGTGCTTGAGGTTGTCCATGTATCATTGATGCTTATACAACGCAGTGGCACGAATGGCGAAAGGAAATAAATGGCCAGACGTGAGACTATTATCATTTGACCTGCAAACCGTAGAGTTTGCGTACGCCTCAGTGAGCTTCACGGTCCATTTGTCGAGTAATGTCTCACCCCACTTCTACAGGATTATACGGTCTTAATTACTTGTACGGACCAGCTATCGCCTATAGGTGGATCCTTCGAGCTACGCTTTTCACGTTGTGCGCCTTCGCCGACCCTTCTACAACCTTCCTCTCTCGCTCCGCCTCAATTTCGTTTCCCGAATCACCAGCTACGGACTAATCCCCATGAAGAAGCTGAGCCATATCTTCGACATGTTCTCCGCCACGGCCCATTAGCACCCTCACTTGACCGCCTTGTTGAACTCCTTCGAAATACCCTTCCTATAGCAGTGGAACTTGAACACATGAGAGCGAGCTCTCGTGACACAAAGCAGTCGCCAGGACGTGGTGGTCGGCCACGTATAGCGGTCAAGACCGGTACCTCCGAACCATGGGTAGATACATACGTCAAAGGCTTGGGCTGGTGGAGAGTGCTATATGGCGACCTCAGGTGCGGTTCTTGTTCTTCCCTATATGTTCATAACCGTGACTTAACATGATGTGGTAGACATGCTCTTGACTTCCGGTTAATGACGGGACAGCAGATTGCTATCCTAGATGCGTCATACTCTCTTTTCGACTCGAGCTCCTCTTCGACATCATCGCCATCTTCCGAGCTTCTCAGTCTGCTACCAATTCCAGACTTCAAGACCCTTGTTATTGATGCCATAAAGTCTGTGCGTATAAAAGACGAACATGCAAGGGTGGCCTACATCGACGCCGGGGTAGTCTGTGATAGCTCTTTTGTGAGCGGTGTGGCAAGGGCATTGCATGAACGAGTGTTGAAGAAGTTACGGGATAGATAACCCCAAAGGTTTCTCTACTCGATGCATCCTTGATATACCTCGTGAATGCATATTTTGCAAAATACCGCTACGTTTAGATCGTACATCTTGTGGAAGGTTTACTCACTCTTTGCGTTGTGTGGTGATCGCCGTTGAACTCAAAAACGACGCTGTTACTCTTTTTCAGACCCTATAGATATATAGTTTCTAGCAAATACTCCAAAGTTCGGCACTCCTCTACACGATGATCTGCACAGCAGTACTAGTTTGTGTGTTTATTACCGAATACTAAATCTCTGTCGTGCGATCGAGCCAGTATTAACTTCGTGGCTGATAGCTATTCCGAATCTTCTCCATGTCTTTCCTTCATCATCGGTTGCCAGTAAAAGCCAGAACCACCAATTGGGAACTTCTTCAAACGACCAACTCTGTTCCCCAAAGGTTGCCAGTACAACTTCGCCCTGTCTCTTTTTCGCTTTCCGATTCAAGAACGTCTGTCTTTCCTCGCGTTCTTTGTCTGCGATTTGCTGTCGCAAGGTAGGCGGACCAATGAAGACAGGGTCGCGGCCGCTATTGGAAGGCTCCAATATCCCCCCGATATGATATATTCCGGTTTGAGGTGGCCTTGTACGGAAGAGCTCGGCATGGCGTGGTATGAGGTGGATCTCAATATTGAGATCATCATGCTCTGCCGCAATAGAAGAGAAACTCAAGCATGTAGCAACTTTCTCCACTTCGAGATAGTACATAGACATGTGCAGTATGCCTGCAGGGTCAACATGAGGCAAGAGTTCGGCGTGCGACACAACGCCAAATATATCCCTTGGCTGCCAGCCAAAGCCCCCAGGCAACCACGAGACGCCGAGACCGGGATCATCCCTTTCGTAGAATTCGTGCTGGAGAGTAAGTAAAGCAGATAAATCCCCGTCTCGAACTCTCAAGTAGGCAAATATGGCGAGAACGATCCCTGGTGAAAGCTGATAATCCACTGGAAGCGAGTGGCGAATTTTATAGGAAAATAGGCCAAGAATGCCGTATATGTTGTCATGAAGGAATGTGCACTCTCGCTTGCGACAGTACTGCAAGCAGAGTTCGGGTGACATTGGGCGATCCCAATCTGATATCGGGAGAGAAATAGGAAATTCGTCGCTCGTTATGCTGAGAAGGTTGCGAGACCGGGGCGAAACCGAGTCGCTACTAGCTGTCTTGAGCAATTCGTTGGCGTCGATTCGGATGTTTCTAGCGCGGACTACAACTTTTTTGGCCAAGTACGTCTCCTGAAAGACCCACACCCGTTTGGCATGGTACCCCTTCATCCATGTTATAATCCTGCGCCAAGCTTGGTCGCTTCTAGATTCTGGTCCTGTGTCATCTTGGGGAGGGTCTTGGGCGGTAGCATAACGCCGGCGTAGCGCTTCAGATACAGCAACGCAACTTGCTGCGTTACAGTAGTAGTCGCTCATCCTTGGTATCTCACGCGCGACATCTTCTGGATCCGCTTGGTTGATGCAAATGCTGTCTATCCAGACATGCTCAAGACCCATCAACAAAGCTTCCCTGGCAACCAGAAGAAATATTTCTCGTAGATATTCCCGCGATAGCCCTGCTGGCACTTCCGATGGACAATGCAAACGATGCAGCTGCCTTTCCTCTGCATCGACTGCCTGAATGATGTTTGGATGCATGAGACAAGTCAGACGGAACCAATCACCGAATGTGGGTGCCTGGGGTATGTCATCAAACAAACCAGAATAGTGTTCTGAAGTGTCTGAAAATCTGTCTGGATTCCAAAGGTAGGATGCAATGACATAGCGGTTCGTGGCGTCTTTCTGGATGGTTTCAATTTGTCCCGTGAAGATGTTAACCAGCCTTGTGGGGACATGCCTGGGGGCTGACAATGCATCTATGTTCTGATCCAGTGCATCGAACTTTTGTATTGCATTGATCCAGGCTACTCGAGCCCGGTCGATTTTAGTGACGGATGACTGGCCATCCATGTTCCTTGACGATCCAAGTCTAATTTGAATGAGACTTTGTAACCAGCGATATGGTGCCAATAAGTACCTAGAAGCAGGGTGAGTTGACTCAATTCTCCATAACTTCGTGATATACCTTAGCCACCTCACCCTGTGGGAAGTCAGTACGGTAAGCTCACACAAATGCGTAGTGGGTTCAAGTTGAAGCCAAAACGATCGAATCGACTGGTGCGAGATTGAGATTGCAGGAGGATAATAGAAATTGGTGTAGGAGTAAGTAGTACGGTATTGCTCACTGCAGTGTACCAAAAACTTCCTTCTAGTCGACTTCAAATTGGCCACGAGTTCAATGGTGCTCTGCCGGCAGGCCGCAGCATGCAATGCCGCTGGCAGTCCCAGATTAGCACGAAGGTTTGATCACGCATGTAATACGTCGATGACTTGATTGTGGACTCGTCGGCATAAATTAAACTCGTGACCACGTCTTTGAGGGGGGAGTAAGTTAGAGTAAAGAAGGATATTATCGGCGTTGCTTCTCTAAGTTATCTAACGCTTGCTTCAAGTACTGCGAGAAATGCGACTCCTGGCACAAGAGTTAGAACACTCACCAGGGGGTGATGGGAGATAACAAGATCTTAAAATAGACCAGCCAAACGATGTCTAAAGGGGAAGAGACAGGAGGAACTAGAAGCAAAGCAAAGGATTATGTCGATGCTCTGGGCACTTTTCACATTGACCCAAGATTTGTTTCCGAGTCTTTATC
Organism: Suillus weaverae; assembly: GCA_016767475.1. Taxonomy (NCBI): domain Eukaryota; kingdom Fungi; phylum Basidiomycota; class Agaricomycetes; order Boletales; family Suillaceae; genus Suillus; species Suillus weaverae. The sequence goes on along the minus strand of MU179341.1, from coordinate 183,927 downwards.
CAACTTGATTTTTCTCCGGATGACAGTGCTGGTAAAGATATCTCTCCCAGAATTGATCTAGAAGAAGAATCCGAGTCTTCGCACTGTGTGAAACCCGTTGGCCGCAATGACAAGTGAGGGACGTACATATGTCGTGCAACCCGGACCAAGCCTTATAAGGTATTATAAGCTGCACTCCACTCCTGGTAATGAATTATGATGATGATCCAGCCTGGAGAACATTTGTGACAATTGCAAATGGCATGTCATGGAAAGGAAGATGGAAGTACGTTGAAGAGCTAGCGACTCGAACTGGAGTTACCGTGACAGCGTGCTACTGCCAGCTCTGAGTCGAACTTGATTCAGAAATCTCGACATCGACGTTCGCAACAGAAGTACATATATAATTTATGAGCAATTTACGAGTCTTGTATACGGCAGCACCTGAGAACGACTCTATACTTTTCCCGCAGCTTCTCAGACTGAACAGGATGAAAGTTTTTCAGAACAACCCTGCTAGCCTCTCTAGCTATATGGCCATCAACCTTCCATCCACAGGATCGACTTTTTTTCGTCTTATAAGCTCCTCAAGTCCGAACTGATCAACGTTCAATCATGCACTTCCTCACTCGACGTTCTGCGGAACCGCTAAGGCCATCTTCTGATCTGGACATTGGTGGAGGAAGAAGCGCTGCAGCAGACATTAGTACTATTCCCCAGGAGAAATCTCCAAATCGTGTTCTTAAACGCGTCACCACCCTCTTCAACCCTCGCAAAAGAACTTTGTCCAAGAACACCAGCCCCATGGGTGGCCACGGAGCAGTTGGATTTATTCGTGATGCCGCTGCAGCATATCCTCGATCGTCTAGTGATTCCTCCACTGCATCACCAGACGAAATTAGGAGACCCAGCGGCCTGGGACGCAGGGCCAGTTTAATGGAGTCTTTACAATTACCCAGTGAAGGTATCGATCTAGAGCGGTCAAATGAAAACGGAGGTGAGGCAAGAGTGTTAAATTCTCTGCCCGATCTATTGAATAATCCGTCACATTCATTCCGTGCAGGATTGCTTGCAGAATACGCAACACATGTGGCAGGCGTTGCGATCCAGAGCCTTCCTGTGGAGCTGTTAGAGACAATCCTGTCTTTCTTGCCCAAGTTCGATTTACCGCGTATTGCCCTTGTTTCGGCTCAACTCTGCGACGTGTCGCGTAACACGTTATATCGGATACTCGACTTCCAATCGATATCAGAGCCGCAAGTTGAAAAGCTTTGTAGAACCCTTGCCACCCATGCATCTCTCGCTGCAAGGGTTCAATCTTTCTCGTGTCACTTTTGGCCAGCAACAACGTCATCTGACGGCCATCTTATACCATCTGTCGATCTCACGACTGCGTTGCATAATATGTTGAACTTGGAATCTCTTACGCTGCGGACATTTGTTCCAGTATTTTCACAGTCGCCTCCTCTTTCTCTCCGATTGAAGACACTAGTCATCCTTGATGACACAATCTCTGAGGAGCATATCATTGATATTCTACATTTCCTCAGAGATCAGTCCTCCCTACAATATCTAGCATTTCCCAACGTCGCCGAGAATCCCTTCTCACCCGAATGTTCCTTGCATCAACACATATTCGCATCTGGTCTCGCACGAGAAACCATGTTGCCATCGCTCTCTCAACTACATGCTCCTCCACAAATGACAATGGCAATATGCTCCTTACTGGGACAAACACTCCAAACTGTTGTTTTGGATGTCACCACCACACTTTACACGGGGTTGCGGCCTGCCGCACTCCTCCGTGCAATTCAGGGTGTCTCCAAACTGGATGTAGTCTTCACCCACGAGGTGGACAAACGAACAGTTGAAAAATTCTTGGGTGCTGCCGGTGGAATATTGTCAGGTAGCGGTGCTGCCAACAGTCGCGGCCTCGTTGTTTTGGAGGTAGAGGTGCTTTGGATGGAAGATGACACCGCCGAAGTCAGTAATATTTTCTGAATTCAATAATCATTGATCTTGACGCTTTGCTCGAAGATACTATATAGCATCATTGATGCAGTCATCTCACGTTTTAATGGCTTGCGTACGCTCAAGCTCACCACACCATTTCGTTCCAGACAGTCACAACTATTGACACCCCCATTGTCTGGATCCCTCCCACTGTCCGTACCATCCCATACCCCCACAACGCCCTCGTTTGGCCATTCCTCGATGCTGATTACTTCACCTGTGGGCGTTGTCCTATCAAGCGAGTTTGTGAGCTCAGGCACAGAGAAGACACATGCCAAAATGTGGACGAAAGCTTGCTCTACGCTGAGTGACATCCAGTTTTGTTTTCCAGATCCATCGCCGGAGGCAGACGTTGCGCTATGTGGAGTCTGGTTTCACAGGAAAGAGTGACGGTCGAGCGTCAGCCCTCTCCCAGGATATAGCAGAGAAGAGATTTATCCATTCGTTTAGAGCTGCGTCGCCCAACGCTGCTCGCCTTCTGCTGATGTGCAGTATCGTATCTAGATTTGTTGCATCGAGCTTAGTGCACCTTGAACGTCAAGCGTTACCGTGACAGGATATAAGTAACAAAGGTATGTATGTATGGTGATATGCAAGATATATGTATGTAAAAATTAAACGGCTAGATATCAAAAGTCTACTTTGGTGCTCTAGCTGCACGAGAAGCGCGTCTACCATGATCATGTCTAGCTGTCATGCAAACGATTCTATCAATTTGTGCGAAGACGTTTCTTGGCACTCCCGTTCACATGACCGTTGGTGGCCGCATCATCCACTGTCGAGAAGTAGTCCATAGATCCTTTGGGGTCCGGCTTGATAGTTTTAGCACCCTCAGTCCAGCCCAAAGGGCAGACCTCTCCATGTTCCTCCTGCAACAGATGCAGTGAAACGTTACGAGATACAAAGAAAAAAAATTACCACAAATTGGAAGGCCTTGAGAAGACGGATGGTTTCGTCCACGGATCGACCAACGGGAAGATCATTAATGGTGATCTGCCTGTTTAAAAGCGTCGGTTGCCAAACTAATTCAGGATTGACAGATACCCACCTGACGACACCCTTGGGATCAATGATGAACAAACCGCGTAGCGCAATGCCTTCCTCCTCAATGAGGACACCATAGTCCTTGGATATTTTCATGTTCCTGTCCGCAATCAAAGGTAGCTTGAGGTCAGGTCCAATACCGCCCTGCTTTCTCGGTTGCTGCGCCCATGCCAGGTGGGAATATTGAGAATCCGTGGAAACACCTATAAAACCATCAGAACGCGTCCAATAGACCGCAAAAATAATCCCGAACTAACCGAGAACGGATCCATTCAGCGCTTTGAATTGAGGAAGCGCATCATTGAAAGCCAAGATCTCAGTTGGACAAACGAACGTGAAATCCCTGTTAGCGTGACGACAATGGTGAGAATACGACACTTGAGGAGAAAAATCATCCTCACATTGGATAGAAGAAAAGAACCACCCTTGCAGATAATGCTAATGTTAGCCACACCTCTCACGAATGTCTAGCGCATAAGACGCGTACCATTGGCCCAGGTATTCGGACAAGGAGATCTCCTTGAATTCACCCTCTACAACTGCGGTAGCTGTGAAGGCTGGTGCTGGGCGCTGAACGAAGACGGCCATTGTTATGAAGCTGGGTTGCAAATTCAGAAAGGAGGTGAATTATTCAAGTGGTGTCAGTATGAAGATTTTAAATCCAATGAACCGACGCGTTATGTGTCTCTGTTTGGCTGGTCCATGGACCTATCAAAAGCACCTACTCCATTGTACTTAAAAAGGAAGGAATGACTGAGGCACGTCTAAGGGTCTTGGCAGTTGATCTGCATGCACATTTGATGCACATGCCTGTAATGGCTCTTCGGGTTCGAAAGGGATGGATTTTCTGTCTTAAGCTAGAGATATGGCAGACACAAACACTTCAAAGATGCCGTTCATTTTCTACTAGCAACACTGATTTGCACCTCTCATTCGAATCCACTCTCCAGATTGCACAAGTAAAAATTAAGCAGCGAGAACCCAAACCCACTCACAAACAGAAATCTCAACTCTGGTGGATAATCTACGACCATCTAGGCGCAAACTCCCTGAACCGGCTCACAGAGTCCTGCATACCTGCACATTGAGGACTGCTGGCTTGTATGGAGTAGGCCTCTGGTATGAGTTCCTCGAGATGCTGACAGAAAAATGAGACTATGAAGCTCAAAGCGGAAACACTACACTGACCTTGATTCTCCGCTCTGCACCAGGGTGGGTGCGCAAGAATTCTAGACTTGTTGCTCCATGGGCCTTTTCATATTGTGCAAGGCGCGCATGCATTCTGTAACGTCGCGCACATAAGTCAGATAACGGAAAACCCAAATCACTCACTCCACAGCCGCCTGGGGGTCAAAACATGCCTTTGCAGTGAGCTGCATGCCAATAGTATCGGCTACGTCCCTGACGTCAGCATTTCTATGTTTATAACTGGAAGAAACACACCCTCGTATTCCTGAGTCCGCGAATTGGGTAATTCCAGTAGCAACGTGCTTATGAGGTTGGTGATTCCAAAATCGAACCCGAAGACTGTTTGCAGAAGAACTGCTATCGCTAGGAATACTTTAGAGGACGAATAGCGTTCAGAAGCATGTCGAGCAACTGGTAAAGGGGTCTTTAGAATGTGCGTGCATGTTGAATCATACCATCATACCCACGTGGGCGATCTCTGCCGAATAATTTGAGCTGCGCACTTTATCCTTGGCGGAATCGCGTACCATGTCCAAGGACAGCAGCCAAACCCTGTTCATCCTTGCATATAGGTAAAATTCCGGTGAAAACCACGATATTCCCTGTTGCCACGTATATGTAAAGGTTCACTTGCAGAAGCAGCTCGAGAGCGAACCAAAGGTGGCCATGGCGTTTACAATGGATGGATCATTCACAACAAGCAAATTCCATTCTTTACCTCCACTTTCTGGGGTAGACGACTCCCCGGAAGGTCTTCCAGTAGTGAATGGGTCTTCGCTCCAGAAGTCATCTAATGCTTCCACTAGTGACCGGCGAGGCTCGCTAGAACGCAAGTGGCCAAGATCAGATGATTCAAGAATACGACTAACAACTCGTTGGACGTGTCGTGTCACAGGGTGATTGGAAGGCAGTACCTTGCCTCGAAATTCAGCCAAGAGCTCGTCATATGCTGCCTGTGCAAGCTGCAAGGGGGAAATATGAGGGTTTGTTCCTTCGGGCTAAGCTTGCTCTCACCTTTGTCTCGTACTTGGGACTGATATCCATAAATCGCCACCTACCCGTTTCAGGTACTTGTTCTAAACTTGAGGGCTAAAATGAAACATGGTATCACAAGTAGTGCACTGAACACGTACTGCACGACATAATATGTTCCTCCGAGTGCAACCAGTGCAATTACAATCTTCATGCGATTGTCTATCACCTCTCCAGAGGGGTGGCGGTGTTTTTCAGATGAAAAGCGCGTATACTGAGCATGTCGAGGAGATGATGTCGAAAATTGGCGTACGGGAGTTGAACGAGGGCTGGATGTTAGTAGTCGAACTCGTAGGTAATTTCCAGCAAGGACTGGCAGACCCCGAGTACCACGCGACGCCTGCAGGATAGGCGCTATTGTCGTCCACATGCGAGCAGGTAACATCACGAATGGCGAGATGAATGTCCAAGCTTTACAATTGCAAGCCTGGATGTTCGAAATCCATCACGCACATAGGGACTTGATAGGAACTAACAGTTAGGATTATTGACAAGCCTCTTGTTATTCAATCGGATATGGTGTAATGGTTAACATTACCGCCTCTCATCGATTGATTTCGCGGTAGCTCGGGGTTCGATTCCCCGTATCCGAATGTTTTCATTTCCATCGCTTTGATGGTCAACTTTTGTCAGTAGACAGTTTCTTGGTTTTCCTTCCGATGAATGAGTATGCGTTAGTGGCTGTTGTACACTGACCTCTTGGTAGGTTTTCAGCTGCGGGTGGATTATGTTTGCCTAGGCACGAGTGCGTTTGGACTGGCATTCGAGTTCATTCGAGTTTATTCTCACTGCTTCCAAAATTTACTCGTGTTCTCTATCATAAGCCGTTTCCCCCGAGTTGTCTTTGTACTAGACCAGGTGACCTATATATCAGATCATTTATTTGCCAACATCTCTAGTTCAATCCTTCCATACTGTGAACTGATGCCTGCTTTCCGTCGTTTCGATATTGCACAAGTTTGGGCGCTCACACTATACAGGAATCTGTGAGTATCCCGGTGTGCATAACCATTATTATAATGTTCGTCTGCGTTAGGCTCTTGGCAGGCGATGCGGACCATAGTATTCGATACCCATTCGTACCTCCTGCGCAATGCAGCCGTTCTCTCCGGTGGATCGTTCTCTCTGCACTGACGATCACATTATCTACATGGTATCCTCTCGGCCGCAAGTTTACCTTGGCGGCCAAGCCGCCAGATTGAAGATGCATGGAAGGACGTGATGTGATGGTAGTACCCGAGAAGAAACGTAACAAGAAAGAGTGACGGAACATGTTTCCCTCTGTTACCCTGAGTTAAGTATGTCCCCCCAGCTATGCATATGTAGTATTTCCTGTAGAACGTTAATACAAGACTGAGGAAGTAAAATCGATCCGAACATCTCAGGTTTTCCATAAGTGAGATGATGGATGGCTGGAGGAGTAACAGAATCATAAGCACTATTATCCTCTTTTGTCACACTACTTATCGTTGCTTTGAAGCACATTTCCTCCACTTGAGTATGTCCTCCCGAGATAAGAGGAGGCCAACTGTGTCGAAGTACCGAGCAAGTTCGTCATTACTGGCTATATGTTGCACAACAAGGCTATGGCATAGTCTACAAAGTAAGGATGAAACCAGACCATCGAGTCGATACGATAAGTATTCAACAAACAAACCTGCATAGCCATGCGACGGAGTTTATCATCGATTCTGGATGCATTTTCTTCTTGAGCACCTTGGCATGTATGGATTGAGGGATGAGGTGGTCACTGGTGGCACGTCAACTTCCGCACCTCCCGTTCGCAAATCTCGCATTCCTTTGTGCGAGTTGAAGTCCAAACAGGAGGGGGTGCACAAGCTTGGCTGATAGAATCGTGCAGCATGTCGCGGTCGGACGAGGATCTGGAACGAATCTAGATCAGTGGTCAGGCTGTAGGGTACTAGGCCTCGAGTGTATCATTACTGTGTCCGGAAGTGTATCGAGTGGCATGTCACTGGGATGTGGAATTTTAGGGGGGCTTTCGTGGGTTGCCTCGTGCAATGAAAGCGGAAGCGACTCGTTGTCATGTCTCGGTAGCGAGAAATGAAGTGAACTCATCGAGGTCAGAATCATCGTCGTTTGTGCTCAAACTTTGCCGGATGAGGGCCTGCTCTGAGCTATTATTCGACGAGCAAAGCAATCCTTGAAGACAGAAAATTGCCAGGTATTGCTCTCGTCGATGACAGTCATGGGGTGATGTACAAGTTTAGTATACATGGTTCATGATGGTGCCAGATGAAGCCAATGTGGATAAGATTAGATTACATCCCATGCACACAGCTACAGCCCAGGCTGAGCACACGGTGACATTGACACATTCAAGTTGACCAGGCACCAAACACATTCAACAATACCCTTCATCTCATTCTCCCCACCGTCGACGACAGCGGTCAGCTACAGTTCGTCGACGTGTAACGCGTCCCTCAAAGACAACTGTATACCATTCTACTTGTATACCTGTATGTAAATTTGTATTTTCCTTCACATGGCACCTCCCAGGCGTAGGGTATCATATGTGATACCTCCACCCACGGACGATGTTTCACGGCTTAGGCTACCACCACTTGGAGTCCCCCGCAATGGTTCAATACGCCCACTCCTCATACAAACTCAGACACCACTGGCCGACTCCAAGAACATTTCGGAGAATTCTCATCCAAGACATCGACTGGGCGCCATGTCCCTTGCGCTCGACACAACCACGCGTCTCGAAGGTCGGAACACACCGGAAGGCATCCTCTATACTGGCGGAAGAGATGGACTAATCATATCATGGGATTTGGGCCTTCCGTTCAGGCGGAGACATGATGGGAGGCACCACAGAGACCGGTTAGACAGGTGGGAAATGTTGACGGGGATGGGAGATGAAACACTTGCTGAGGAGGCTGAGGAAGACGAGCGACGAGATGGTGATGTGCTAGGAGATGTAAAGGAGGGTGGTGGACGAAAACGCAGAGGCAGCGCAACGGACCAGTTACCATACGAGCTTCAGTGGCAATTGGACACAGATGCGTTGACATCAGGATCGGTGAGGCTCCAAAATTATTGTGTTGCATGTAACTGGAAGCATCTCTTGTAGTCTTCTAGCTTCCGTCAGTGCGCGCAGACCCATACAGACTGGGTAAACGATCTCTTGCTCTGTAATTATAATCAGACAGGTAAGCGCATGGAATGCAGTGGCGTGTAAACGGGCTGATCATAAGCAGTTGTTTCTGCATCGTCTGATGGAACCATCAAGGCCTGGCATCCCCATGCCATGTCTCCCAGTGACCCCTCTGCAATAGGGTCTCACGCTGATTATGCACGCTGTCTCGCTCTTTGGTATGCATTCCTTGAATATTATAGTTCATACTGACACGTATTCAGTCGTGAACAGAATTGGATAGCTTCTGGCTCATTTGACCGGACCATTAAACTCTGGGATCTCACCCGAGCATCGATAACGCCCGAACCATTCCTTACCCTCAACCCACCTGATGCTACCGCGCCCAAAGCCTCTGTATATGCCATAGCCTCCGACCCGTACGGACACGCCATCGCAAGTGGATCTCCAGAACGTGTCGTCAGGATGTGGGACCCGCGCTCGGGAAAGAGGACAGGGAAGCTGGTCGGCCACACGGACAATATCAGAGCCATTCTTATATCAGAGGATGCGCGATACGTAAGTTATGAACCCTTCGACAATGATCTGTTCTAATGAGTTTGGCCAGCTCCTCACAGGTTCTGCAGACGGTGTGTAACTCATCATGATCCACCGAATATTTTTCCTGAATATTTGTATCACTAGCATCCATCAAGCTATGGTCATTGTCGTCTCAGCGATGCCTACATACGTTTGCATACCACACAGATTCTGTTTGGTCTCTACATTCGACGCATCCCTCACTTGAGGTGTTCTACTCTGGCGACAAGTCAGGTATCGTATGCAAAGTCGATGTGGAGGGATGTGCAGACGTTTCGGACGGTACCTGTATCACCGTTGCGCGGGAATTCTCTGTTGAAGTTGGGGAAGGTATCAATAAAATTGTGACTGCGGATGACGGTCTTCTTTGGACCGCCTCCGGTAAATCGAGCATCAGTCGTTGGAGGTTGCCGAAACCCGTACCGAAACGAGTCTTAGATGAAGAGAGAGAAATCATTGCCGATAGCTCCTTTGCTACGATCTCGAGGAGACAAGTTTCCCTTGGACCTGACTCTATACAGTGGTCTGCACCATCGTCAATACATCAAGGTGCGCTTGCAATTTTATGTTAAATTTTCAATTCTGAGCTATCGACTAGTTCGTAGGGATGACGCAACAGCAGCATACCCCAGTGTCCCGCTCACATCTTTCGTACGACTTACCTCTCCTGATGATCCTTTCTCCCCTTCTTCATTCGCTTTGCGTGGACGCGATCCCGAGGTTGCAACATTATATTCCGCTGCGTCCATCGCCTCCGTTCCAGGAGGACGTTCACCACTCCGTGCTGCCTTTCACCACTCTTCCACCCTCATGCCCCCAAACACTCTCCGGAGCATGAAAAGTGAGATCTCCATGGCGCCCACCGATGTTGATGCAGCGCCGGACCCCCGAATGGCATATGAAGCTCGGGAGTTCGCTGCTGATGCCGAGCCTTTAAACGCAAACCCAGATGTAGTAATAGCAGGCTCTCCTGGCCTCGTGCGAGCTATCTTGCTCAACGATCGGATGCATGCGCTAACGGTAGATACGACAGGCGATGTCGCTGTGTGGGATATCGTGCGAGGAGTCTGCAGAGGTCGCTTTGTACGTGAGGATGTGCGTGCTGCGAGTAGATCCGGCAGTACTTCGAGCAGCGGGCCTCGTCGTGACAGCGGGAGTGTGACAGGGGGTGACAAAGAACGGAGTCCTCGCGAGGCGCTTGAGGCAGTACGGGAACGCATTGAGGGTGATGCTGTCAGTTCGCCTTGGTCGTCTGTGGACACGAAAACTGGTGTCCTTACTGTGCATATCAACGAGCGCTGTTTCGATTCCGAGATATATGCAGACGAAGCTGGCTTCGATCATGACAGGCATTTTGGCGATGAACTCCGGTGTAAGGATATCCTTCTTTGTGTTAACTGTCGTCTGATCCGAACACGCATTTCAGTTAACATTGGCAGGTGGGTCCTACGAAATTTGTTCCTCGGCTTTATTCGCGAGGAGCAACGCATTCGTCGTAAGCGCGACACCCACGGTTCCGAGACTGGTCACTCAGCTATTCAGCGCACTGCGGCTCCGTTGTCACTGGAACTGAACGGGAACTCTTCTAGTTCCACACTGCGTCATTCCTTCGAGTCTTCAACAAGGCCGCGAGCTCTTGTTAGTAGTGCGGTTGTCGTATCAACCACTTGTCTGCCCGCTGTCCTTCCTTCACTTCCCTCTTTGACCCGACCCAGCCCTCTTCTTACCCCGATGATACCGCTCGTTCCGCTGAAATCTCCTCCCCCGTTATCCATTATCCCTCATTTGCCCCCGAACGATACCACCCTTGTTCCTCGACCAATACGCACGCAAGGCCTTGATTCAGTGACTTCGCTCCCCAGCGCGTCTCGGGACGTGGATTATTTCTCTCCCCATCCCCATACACGGCGCCCGTCTACAGGAAGCACTGCGCTGTCAGACGCCGGCGATTTTTCTGCATGGAATGGTCCTTCGAGTGTCTTGGCATCACCGACATCAAGCACTCCTACTGGCGGCAGCGGGTTCATGGGGCGTCTGAAGAGCCTTGGTAAAGGCACTGTGAGAAAACCGACCAGTGACGCGTTGCCTGGTTCACCTATATCTAGCCCTTCTGGGAATCTGGCCGATATGCCAACCGCTCCAGAGGTGAATTTGGTGAACACGAAAATCTGTGTTTGACTGACTATTGCTTTGTCCAGGCACCTACAGACATCGTTGAAAAATCGCCTGTACAAGCACTCCTCGCAAACCCTATCTCACCTCCCACATCCAGCGATGCCCCTACTCTGATGTTGCCTCCGGCAATGACAATATTGATATCTGACGAAGTATATCCCGGGTGGAGAACGGTTTATAGGGGCAGCGTGTCGACCACATGGGCCGACGTGTACAAGTTGGAGTCAACGATACCTCTGTGGCTTGCTGAATACCTGCTATTCAACAAAATTACGAGCCCGCCTCCTGTGAAGGTCTCTTTTGTATTGTTACCCTGGCCAGGCACAGAACAGGGACATGAGCCACTCCCTGAGTTGCTCAACACGTCAGTGAATTTCATTTAACATGCGCCGTCTATTCTAAACGCGTTCTTCAAAAGGTCACAGTCCAAATTAACGTCAAGCAGGTTCCTCAGAGTCCGCAAGCTGACCCATCATGTAAGTCAATCCCCTGTGTGGGCGATGCAATAGTTGATATCATCACATGTAGGTTCAAGAAAAGTTGGATAAGATATCTGGCAGTCCTACATCGACACATCATCCACCGCAAGACGATAATCGAAACTCGCATGATCGTGCTCGGGGTGAAGACCTGTACGAAATCCTCTGCAATGACTCTGTTCTGCCGCTGGATATGACTTTGGCTGCTGTGCGGCATTATTTCTGGCGTCAGGCTGGCGAGCTGGTGATGCACTATCGTTCTAAAATTCGGACGCAAGCACCAGGTGTTGATGTGCCTACTTGACAAAATATGTAATTTCCTGTAGCCTATAGACAACTCGTGCTCTATTTGTGCCAGTCATGCGGTTGGGACACCGTGCACCTTGTTTTCCTTGTTTTCCTTGTTTATAGTACTTACAAAAAAGAATCCATACCTCCCGAAGACAGACTTGTGACTACTTACTCTAGTAGAACAGCGCTCTCCTGAGTGCACGTGTATCCCACGGTGCACCAGAAATTCGGGCCAGCCTCGTCACGGATCTCAAATCATCCAACTTGCCTCAGCGTTCTTCGGCCTCAATTGGCAGTTCGGCCAAAGTTTTTTCCAGAGGTTGTGCGTTTCAATCCTAGTCGCGTCCGAGTCCACCCGTTTTCTTCGCTGTTAGACAGCCTGAGCGAGTGGTGGGCAAGGCGTTCGGGACCCTGTTAAGAACCCATATTCATTTTAAGCTGATTCTCTGTAAAAATCAAAAGTGGTCTCATTCTTGTCATCTGGTCAGATAATTTAAAGATCTGGCCACTCAATGAAACTTGTCCATTCTCGCGACATCTACCACCATACTTAATCAACGCCCAAGGATCTATCATCTTGTACCAGTACTCTTCTTGCTCCTAGCTTTCATCGTCACGCAAAAGTACCGTACCCTAGACGCGGTCTCTCTAGCCTCCAAAAGTTCGTCGATACCAAGCCCAATCTTATCACCAACTATACATTCGACGCACGCACACACAATGTCGAAAGCAGACAAGCGCAACAAGTTCCTCGCCGTATTCGAGCGCATCCGTGAGGAGCTTATTGACCATATGAAGTCAGAGAAGATGCCTGAGGACGCCGTGACATGGTTCAACGAGGTAAATGGTTTTTCGTGTGGTCTATGGATAGTGATGTTGATATGACCATCCACCTGTTTCGTCGAATCTTCTCGACTTCCTGCAACCCACCTCCTTCGATCTGCTAGAACCTCGTTTACAATGTTCCGGGAGGCAAACTCAATCGCGGCATATCCGTCGTCGATACTGTGGCTATCCTTCTCAACCGACCTCTAACTGATGACGAGTACTTCAAAGCCGCCCTGCTTGGATGGTGCATCGAACTCGTGCGTTTGAGTGCCATATCGGCTTCTTCCACATGCTCAGCCAATAGCACCCCCTTCTAATTATAGCTACAAGCCTTCTTCCTCGTCTCTGATGACATGATGGATGGTTCCATCTCGCGGCGCGGTCAACCTTGTTGGTACCGCGTCCATGATGTCAAGGGCCTCGGAAAGGTCCATAACGTCGCAATCAACGACTCGTTCATGCTCGAGGGTGCAATCTACCATCTCTTGAAAGCCCACTTCAGGCAAGAGAGCTACTACGTAGATCTGTTAGAGCTGTTCCAAGATGTATGCCTCTCACAACCCTTCTACTTGGTTCCTACCTTCTGACAATGGACATGCTGCAGGTCACGTACAAAACCGAGATGGGCCAGCTCGTCGATTTGATCACTGCTCCAGAAGATAACATCGACATTCGCAAATACAACCTTGACAAACATACCTTCATCGTGCGGTATAAGACCGCGTTCTATTCTTTTTACCTCAGCGTCGCGCTCGCCATGCGCATGTGTGGTGTCCCAGATGTATACGAACTCAATGGAAAGACCATCGAGCCATACAAAGAGGCAGACCAGATTCTTATCCCTATGGGCGAGTTCTTCCAGGTCCAAGACGACTACCTAGACTACCACGGCACCGAGGAAGAAATCGGCAAAATTGGCACAGACATCATCGATGGCAAATGTTCCTGGTGTGTGTGCACAGCACTCACTTACGGCACCGAAGCACAGAAACAGTTCCTGTATGAGAACTACGGGAAGAAAGGGGCAGATCAGGCTGTGCGGGAGCAAGCTGTGAAGGACATGTACAACGACGAGCAGGGGCTGAACATTCCCAGGCGCTATGAGGAGTATCAGAAGAAGGCGGTGGCGGAGATCAATGCGATGATTGATCGGGTCCCTGAACCTGGTGCACACGAGGTGGTTAAGGGTGATAGGTTGAGACGGGACGCATTCCGCGCCTTCTTGAGCAAGATTACTGATCGCAAGGCGTAGGATATGAGTGTGCATGTAACAGATCAATTGCTGTACTTGTTGCTTGGTTTATATCCGCCGTTTTATATTAGACATTGGAAAGCATTTTGGATCATGGGTTCTAGCATTGGTGGAGACTTGACAACGAGTCATCTATGCCCGTTTAGTATCGCAGACCATCCAACAACATCCATATCGCTAGGATAATTGTGCCTCATGAGGGGCGTACGTGATAAGGACGAGGAAGGTTTCACTCTGCAGGTTTCAGCAGCCTGGATAGGTATAATATCTTGGTCACGGGCCGCATGAACTTGCATGACACGCATGGGCAATGTCAAAATCACAATAACAATAGCAGAACGTTAATACAAGAGGTATTTAGGGCACTGGAGCCTCAGTGCACATGTTGAGGTGGATACGCAGCTGGCACATAGTGCGCTTGTGGTGGTGGGATCTGGCGGGCTCGCTGTGGGGGAAAGATTTGTTTGACAGCTGTTGCTTCTTCTCTGGATAGCAGAGGACCCATTTAATGAAGATCAGACAGAGTACAGACATGGACAAACGCACCCAAAGACAGTCCTGATCAACTCATCCAGCATCGCTTCTTTCTTCACCTTTTCTTCCTTTGCCTGTGCCCTCGTAACCCTAAATGAAATGGTATCAATGCCGCGGGGACTATCCAGATCAATTCAGCGCACCTGAGTTCCTCGATGAGCGCCGTATGAGTGTCAATCGCGTAGCGCATTTTCGCTTTCTGGATTATATACATTACGAGTGCAGGAGTGCGGCCCATGATAAGACCAGTCCTGGGGTCCATGAGCTGCTGCAGATGCGGTGGAAGTCCCTCATCCTCTCCATCGTCGTCATCGTCTTCCTCACGCGCGAGGGCCGAAAAGTAATCTCCTCCCACCCCGATCCCATTATCTAGCTCAGAAGGTGTCTGTGGCTCGAGCTTGAAGGTGTTGAATGCGGATTGCTCGGACGCAGGTGCATTGGTTTGAGGGTGGGAGGGAGAGAGAGATCGCTTGCGTTTGCGTGTCCCTGAGGAGCCCCTGCCTGAAGGTGGAGGGGGCATGTTATGTTGTAGTCGCATGTGCTTTGCCAGCGCGTCGGAGCGGGTGAAGGACTTGTCGCATTCTGGAAATATTTAAGTGTGTGGATAAAAAGAGGAGTGGACTAGGGTGGACTATTGTGGACAACAATGGGTGTGTGAAGGTGAATTATAAAGTTGAAAAGAGAAAACAGGGTGGCCGGTGATGTTTCGTTTACTTTGCATTGGGATTGAGAAGAAATGAAAGGAGGACATCCCACTCACCCGGCCGGGAACAAATGAAGGGCTTCTCGCCGGTATGCGAGCGAATATGGGATATAAGGGCGAACCGTGAAGTCTGTGCGAGCCCACGACGGTTGCATGTCGCCCACTCGCAAGTGTAGTTCGACTTGTGCACGCCGATGTGCGCTGTAATACACACATGATGTTTGGTTTTAACGACATTAGGACATGGACGAACTGGAGTGAATGTGTTCTATGAGACTGGGGAGGTGGCTGAAGATAACGCCGCAGTCGTCCCAGAGGCACGTCATCGTGTCCGACCCTGCTGCCTCCCCATGCTCAGCATTTAGAGGCCCCAGCGAGCCCGTTTGGCTCACGCTTGTTTGAACATCAGTTTCGTCTTCTGAGGAGTCATCTTGTGGTACGGAACTCTGTGAGAATACAGGAGATGGCGAGCGACCGTAGGGCCCGTACGCGTATGACATTGTCGCCGAAGGATGTAAGCGCTCGCTGGTCGGCACGATGATGAGCCATTTAGTGCTGTTTGCACTTGCCAAATTCGGTGCATAGGGCTGGGCAGGAAGACAGTCGTTACTTCTTTAAGATCTATTTTATTTAACTTTTCTTTTCTCGACGTTTATCGAACTGTACGCGTTCACGATCATCCGACGCCTCTGGTCAACTTTTGGTGACCATTTTTGTATCTCCAGACCAGCGGCCTGCGGCACCGCTTTCACAGTTTACACACGAACAAGCATCTTTGATTGGTGTCAGACGGACCCCCCCCCCCCCGGGGAATATCATGATCATTAAAGTGCACAAGTCCAATGATCACATCGATCACACGTGGAGCGAATCGGCACTGCTAGTCTAGCATGTCTGAGGCAGTCGGGGTCTATGTATCGCCAAAATTTTTGTACCTCATGCTCACAATCAATACGATCATGACATCAATGAAACGAGCGGGAATGGTTCGCTGGGACACAGATAAAATAGCATGACCCCGCTGATATTGGCCTAAAGGGTAGTATCTATGCGGATCACTGGATTTGTTGTTGAAACAGATAAATAGTGTGACCCTACTGATATTGGCCTAACGCACTCCTTCTAATCCAGCTCGAGGGTCTTTGTGCTGCTCATACCCTGCTAAAGGCTCAAAACAGTTCGTAACCTCCACTAATATGGGGAGCTGGAAGTCGTAGGAAGAGTTCCACGTAGATTTATGTACGTATTGGTGACATTCACTTGATTTTGCTGATCTGCTCTCAGTGATCTTCCTAAAGTTTATGCATGCTCTTCTTGGTCTATATGTGTGAGCACAACTTTGTGAAAGTACTGGTTCTTATTATATGATAGACAGTTCAGATAGGAATTCATTGTCTCACTGGACTTCGACCAAGCAGTCCTAACGGGCAAGACAAGGTTCCGATGGTCACCGGTGAGGGCATGCCTCTGATACTTTGCTGTAATACATTGCTAGAACCGGCGTTCAGCAGGTCTTCTACTTTGCCACCCGCTATCTTCTTTTTGCCCTGATCGGAATGTAAGTGCACTATGCTTTTTGCTTCGCTGGTTCTCACTGCTCACTTGAAGTCGTAGCCCTAGATACACCAAGGTACGTTGGGATATCAATTCTCGTTCCTGCATAAACGGTTTTGTTTCCCGCCAGCGAAATCTATTGCCATGCACTCCATGCCTTTAATCAGGTGGGTTCTCATTTTGGGAAGAAAGTCGTGGAATTTAATTTAATTTAGCTAGCTGGTAATGCGGCAGTCGGACTCGAAAGCATTAAGCATTCTCGCCGGACGTGAGTTATATTCTTTCTGTCCTCATCGATAGTCACTACAAATGAACACATTTGCACACGCAGCGAACAGTGACCTTGAGGGATATCCATGGCGCGTCACACCACGTCCTCAGCAGCCGGCTATAGCAGAGACCACGAACCAATGCAGGTGATTTGGCTCAAGACCGCATTGCCTAGACGTCTTCGATAGACCAGACAGTCTCGTGAGATACTTCTGAATCAGGTTTTTATCGGAACAATTTTTGGTTATCATTATAGTCAGCCCGCCATCGAGTCTTCGGCAATTTGTCCATCTAAAATGGCCAGTGGGGACCACATGCATCGACTTTGTTGCTTTCCTTGCTCCACCAATTTCGGCAAGCCGTTTGAAATACGTATCAATATACTGTGGGTCACGCTTGCTTCGATCTTTCATCCTCAGACCCTTATCATAAGGTGTTGTCTCACTTGACATACATATAAATCTTGAAATTCCAGCAAAATATTTACACGTTCATGAACCTAATCAAACCCAGGCCTATTAGAATGCGTACGAAGTGAGCGAAGATATTCCAAAGATAAATGATAAACGATTTTCATTGAAAAAGACGCAGGACGCCGTTACTGTACATAATCATTCATCGGCATTACTGATGCCGTCATTGTGGCCGCCGAATTTGGGATAGAACAAGCATTAATGGGGTAGTGGTAACCTGGGTCGTTGCCATCGACCCGCCGGGGGTTCGATTCCCTCTTAATGCACAGGCGGTTTGTTTTGTTTTTACCCCTCAGGATGGTAATTGGTAACCTCTATTTTTCTTCAGTGATAGACTATAACAATTTGCTGCGTACTGAATCTGAAGCTCTTCCTCCATAGGTTGGTTGGAGGCTCTTGGAGGTTGCTTACTTCGAATCCGTGGGTGATGTCACATCTCACAATTGAACTTTGAGACGTTCGACTGATTAAATGACATCTCGGGTATGGCTCGGTCATGCCAGTGGTTCTCTAGCGAACCAGCTGCCACCATATTTCTACCAGTCGTCCTGAAAATATGACCTCAAAATCTATTTCCCATATTTTCCTACACATCACGCCATGTTCACCCATCTACTGGTGTTGCTTTATGTATCCGTGATTGCGACACCTGCTCCTGAACCCGACATTGTAATCGTTGCCCAAGATGTGGGAGGTTGCACGTCGGGGTTCCCGGTGTGCTGTGAGGCTGTCAGCCATAATTATGTTCGTTTTGGATTTTAGCCTCAAAGGAGCACATAAACTAACTCGACCTGCGCTCGACGTTGCATAGAGCGAAGGTGCGGGGTGCCTGATGGTTCCCAATGTGAGCGCATGTGGTAACTCAACGACCACACTCTGCTGCGAGAGCGTGCGTATTTCAATTTCCACCAGTGTTACTGGCATGTGCTCATCATCCCGTAGGTCAGCACTGTGCAGACGACCGGAACAGCAGGGAATTGCACTACTTAGTTCTAGAGATATACATGCTGAATATCTCTGCTTTGTTCATAAATTTTCTGCACTGTAACATGGTTGCAAGCAAATGATTTGCAGAGCACCAGCAAGAATGCAAACCACTAGGTGTAACCGATCTCTGCTAAAGCATGTTCCTGACCGGTTATTTGCCACCAATTTTCTTCTTCGCTCTGTGCACCCATTGCATAAAAGAGGGCGTCGCACCCCACACTTGCATTTGACGGTGAGATTTCAAATTTTCGGAACGCAGCAACAAGTAAGAGTCATTGGTGACGCTAACCTCGAATAACTACACCTTCACTCGAGCTGCTATGTAGATCTTACTAGCAATATGTTTACAGTTTCATTCCCACATAACGTTGAAGGTGTGAGAGCAGATTTGGGAGAATCGTGAAGTGATATCGGTTCGATGCTCGTTCTTTGATGCTCTTTGAATACCAATCCGTGTTCAGATGACTAACCGTCGACAGATCACTGCGTCGCTTGCAGGGCTTCTTTGTCAAGAGCAGTGGGTAGCGTCCGCCGGACCACCCGGACATGACGACAAGTGACATATATAAATCAGAGACACTTTGCAGTACCTGACTCGTTTTCAATCCTACTTAAAACGTCGAATATCCGTCAACGCACCTCAGTCTCTTTTCCCGTGACTGAGGCTCGCATCTAGTGCTCACCTCCAACATTCTTGACATCGTGATGCCCACCACTGGAGGACTTATCAACTTGCCCCACCGTAGTCACAAGTCCACGACACCTTGTCGTGGATCAACATGAGGGCTATTGTGGCTATGAACATGGTAGGACAGTGGGTCCTGCAGAATAAACCACCATCTATGCCAGTCCTACACTGGTCCATTCTCCTCTGTCTCCGGCTTACCCTCCGCTTCAAGATTACTTTCCTCATGATACGACACTCCAATACCCACATTTCCGGGAGGTGAGACCCAACAAATCACCGAGAACGTGACGAATGATATCAAAAGACCTGCGGAGTCTTTACTAAATATTTAAGATACAGTTTCATAACAGCAAACTTACCGACGAAGAACGCAATGTGGAAAATGCGCACCCACACATTCCACGTAGTCGCGTCGCGGGTTGTCATGATTAGCCCAGGCATGGTTGGGAAGACCCCAAGCACCCAGGCGAGTGGGGCACGCCAGTGGACGCCATTGCGGTACCTGGGCAGAAGTGAGAGGAAGAATATGCCTTGTGATGTTTGCGCACCAGTAAATAGAGCGTTTGTCGCCGATGTAGCAGTCCTCAAGTTTGATCACGCATCTCCTTACTATGAAGTAGTCGGCAAGAAGGATCCCAGAAAAGGGAGCGACTAAGTAGGAACAGTTTACGCGTGATGAATAGGACTTCTTTAACACATACAGAATATTCCGAAGCCAGATATCACGGTTAAGAAAGTTGAAGCATTAGACAGGTATTGCCAAGGGTTTGATGCTAGCCCCAGAAAGGCGAGTAGGTAAGCACCCCTCCTGATGTTGATATAGCGTCTGTGGAAGAACGTCTGTGATCTGTGCATTCGGGGTACAAAAAACGCAAAGTACGGACGGTACGACACCCCTGCTCGTGTGTCAGGTATATGTTAAGATATGGATATGGTGCAAGGACGTACGAGAGATCCATTCCGGCGCTCACAGAGTTGAGAACAATGCTAATGCCGAGCTGGGCGCATACACAGCCGAGTCCGGCAAAGAAACTGAAGTGGAGTCAGAGAAGGAGCTAGAGCACATTAACGTGTTACATACATCGCAGCACGAACTGTCCGATGGAGAATTGAGCGCCCACATTTACCGCGAGATCGTCCTTACCTCTTGGGGAGTCATTACTGAAGGAATGAGTTAAGCTATACCCCAGCGGACGACCGCCCACTTACTAGTAATCCTGCAGAGTTGCGAGAAGCAGAAAAGGCTCCCAAATCAGACTCCCTACAATTTCTTGGGCGCATGACGTGACAATGATGCCGATCGTGGCACACACAATGATGCAAAATGGACTGGGACAATCAGTCAGGTTGAACCAAGGCGAATATGGGTTGTGGACGTACGCGGCGATGAGCTGAGATAGCGTGGGCGCATCTGAATGTACGTGTTAGTCTGATAAACAAGAATGTGATGGGATTGAGCAGACATGGCCGGTTGGCATAGCGCGTCCAGTCGCTTTGACCGACGGTCCCACCACCCCTTTTCACCATAGTCATAGCAATATATTAGGTGCACGTACAAGCGACAAAAGGTCATTCACGCACCATGCGCCGAGAATCGCGGTGATACCGAATAACATGGACCTATCACATTGTTTATCCAAATATCTAATTTTATCTAAAGTCATGATCTCACCATCCTGTTCCACCGTGGACGGGGTTGGCTTGCTTTCGAAACAAGGGACCACCAGAATGCGTGTTGGAGACCGCCCAAGTAAGAAGTCCGATCAGGCTTGATTGTAAATTAATTGCAGCGTATGCGTGAAAGTAGAATGGTGACGGTGCTTACGTGCCACCAAACATGACAGATGAGATTATAAATGGTTTCTGGAGTCGCTCAGGAGGGATGCGCATAGTTGCGACAAAGAACATGTAGTAGATGCTGCATACGACATGTCAGATTTAATGGATTCGTGGAGAGAGGATGTATCGGACATTATGCCTATGAAGTCCTTGGTCAGCAAGGTGCCTCCTGCTAACGTCTGTTTCCTAAGTCATTGTGTGTAAGTGGCAAACAAAACTTAACAATTGAGTTGAATGTGCTCACATGTGAGTAAATCCTATAATGAGATAAAATAAACATTGCTCGATCTGAAAGGAAGGTTGCGCACCAGGAATGATAGCGCCGATTGTTACCTATTCAGATGCGTGGAATGAAGTAAGTTGCACGAGGACTTGGGGACGTACCGCAACAGCTGCATGAAACAGCGCAGTTTATCAGCAACGGAACAAAGAACACGAGTAGAAAGTAGGTTACCTTGTCCACCCCAGTAGGCCTGGAGGCCATCCCAACTAAATGCGCATATCTGGTTCCGGCACTTGAAAAGAAACTCGGGACTTACAAGATGGTCCTTGAATTGTGAGATCAAGCAGTGTACCTCAAGATGTTTAGCGCATCACTCACACAAAAACACGAACGAGAACAGGAAAATAGGCGCCTCTGCAAGAGGAATCAATATAATGTGCCGCTGTCAGTTGTTATATGCTCACCGTATGCCCCAGCTGAACCTACACGCCACAGTAAAGCCTATGTGATGTCTTTAAGCTGTCAGCATTTCGATGGAACCCGTCCCATGACCACAACATCCCCACCTCTCTCCCATCCACCCGCAGGCGACACAAAGCACTCCAACAATGAGACCTCCTATGACGAGGGACACGATAGCCTGTTGCGCATCTAGGCCGTACGCGAGTAATGTGCTGCCCGCGGCATACCCTGAAATGCAGAGACCACTGATGCACCAGTAAATGAAGTAGGACCATATCTTGTAGGTGCGGCGCTCTTTGGGCATGGGGATGAGGTCGCGGTTGAGCCATGGTGTATTGGACACTCCAGGATCGGTGGGTACCTCAATGTACTGGAGGAACTTGCGCCATCGAGACGGATGCGGACCTGCTTCCTTTGAGTTGGTCATCCGATTCAAATATTCACGGGTGGTCAGTAATACAGTGCGTTGCATATGAGATTGCAGTACGTGTTTTTCAAACCTCGGCTTCGCTACCTTGACCGGCACTACAATGTATACCATAATTAGATGTCACATCTTGTATGTCGTTTCATCAAGCAGGCCCTGGCTAGAGTGACATGTCACATTCCTTGACCTAGTTAGGTATACAAGTGCTGGTCAAGGTAGCGAGGCCGAGTTTTGAAAAACACGTACTGCAATCTCATATGCAACGCACTGTAACGCCTCAACGTTGGTGATCGAGTGTTACCACTTGAGCTCCTTGGAGATGAGTGATCCGAAGAACGGCACGAATTCAACCCCCATTCTGCAGAGAATATGTCGGGGTAACGTTACAGTGACTCCATGCAGCGGTTGGCACAAGCTCGCCCGGACAGTCGGCATCCGGGGATCAACAAATTTCAATATTGGCTCCATACTTAGGACTGATTCTGATTCGATATCATATAATCGGATTGGGCCATATCATTAAGTTACAGGTTGCAGCAGAGTCGAAGATGTGCGCAAGAAACTTGAACCAGTCAAAGTGATGTCGTTGGACAGACATATAGTGTCCGGTGGCATTAAAATTGGGTTTCGAAACAACACCCGCCCGAATATTTTCAAGCTTTCTGTTGTTAATTTTGCTTGTGCATGTTTCCTCCTAGCGTCTTGCGTGCGTGCTCGGTTCTGAGACATCACTCGTAGGCATGCTAGCAATTGATTAGGGATGGTCTTACACCTTCGACGCTCCAAGGCTCATGTAGTCCTACGCTGTACGATCAATAATCTTGTTCAAGAAAGCCCGGAACACGTCCTGCCTCAGCCTATCACCCCTCGACTCGTCCTGCGCACCAGGCTCTGGTACCAGCTCGATCATTGTATTAATCTCCGCCACCGTGTTCTTCGAATACTCCTCGTAGCGCTTTGGAATGTTCAACCCCTCGTTGTCGTTGTACATGTCCTTCACATCTTGCTCCCTCATAGCCTGTTCGGGACCCTTCTTCCCGTAGTTCTGGAACAGAAATTGTTTTTGCGTGTCGGTGCCGTGCGCGAGTGCCGTGCATACGCACCAGGAGCACTTGCCGTCAATGATGTCTGTACCAATCTTCCCAATCTGTGCCTCGGTGCCGTGGTAATCGAGGTAATCGTCTTGCACCTGGAAGAACTCGCCCATGGGAATGAGAATGCGGTCGGCTTCTTTGTATGGCTCGACGGTCTTTCCCATGAGCTCGTATACATCCGGGACGCCACACATGCGCATGGCGAGCGCGACACTGAGGTAGAAAGAGTAGTAGGCTGTTTTGTACCGCACAATGAAGGTATGTTTGGGGAGTGTGTATTTGCCTATGTCGATGTTGTCCTCGGGGGCAGTGATTTGGTCAACGAGCTGACCCATCTCGGTCTTGTAAGTTACCTGTGACTAGGGTAAGAGAGGCTCTGTGAGGTGCAATGAAAGGGTGTCGTATGTACCTCCTGGAACAATTCCAATAAATCAACATAATAGCTCTCACGTCTGAAGTGGTTTTTGAGGATGTGGTAGATAGCACCCTCGAGCATGCATGAGTCGTTTATAGCAATGTTATGTACCTTTCCGAGCCCTTTGACATTAGAGACGCGGTACCAGCACGGCTGGCCACGGCGCGAAATGGAGCCGTCCATGATGTCATCAGAAACGAGAAAGAATGCTTGAAGCTATCAGGGAGTGATTATGGATATTTCAGAATGGAGAACGGAGAACGTACAAGCTCGATACACCATCCGAGGAGGGCAGCTTTGTGGTATTCGTCGTCGGTTGGAGGGCGGTTTAGGAGAATCGTGAGGGTGTCAACGACAGATACACCACGATTGAGTTTACCTCCAGGGACATTGTAGATTAGGTTCTAATAGGATGTGTGTCGAAAAAGATAAATGGCCGCAGGTAGTATAGCCAGTGAGAAGATACGGCATGTGACAACATTGATGGCAGTCCCGACGACGACGTGAACATCGATATTCAGTAGAGCGCATATAACTAGTCACCTCGTTGAACCACATAATGGCATCTTCAGGCATCTTCTCAGACTTCATATGCGCAACCAGTTCTTCCCGGATGCCCTCAAAGACTGCGAGAAACTTGTTCCGCGTGTCTGTATGCAACATCGTGTACGAATAGGTAGAAATGGGATAGAACACGACGCTGATGTACAGGGTGAAAATAAAGCAGGGATTGACGGACGCTTAGGGCGAAGGAAACGACATTAGTCAACATCTCCACTATTAGTACCTGATTGAGATGAGACCACTTTCAAAATTGACAACTTGCTGTGCGGAACGCTGTGAACTATGTTCTATGCCATGATACTGTCGCGCGCTAGATGCACGAATGACAATTCACCTAGTAATCAGGAGATTTGGTGTGTCGGCCGACCACCCGAACCTAGGAAGAAGGTTGACTGATGGTCAAACATGTCAGCTTATAAGTATATACACCTAAATCACGAGTCTTACTTAACTGAGATGAATGATATCATGGGATCGGTGAACCTCTGCCCTAACCAAACTAGATGTAGTGCACTATGGCATTTTACTGCACCTTTGATTCGAAGAACGAGAGCCTACTAAACTCGAACAATAACCAGGCACTGAAGTATTGGCTGGCCACCGTCCACGAGGTCGTATTCGAATAATTCGAAATGGAAATGCAGGCTTGTCCAGACATTGGTTGCTGCTGCTTGATCGCATTCTATGTAAGAAGTGCGCGATGCAAAGATGAAATAGCGAGACCGCACTGGCAGGAACCATGAAATTAAGTGAGCATCTACAGAAGGCTGAGTATTAGTAGATATCGATAAGCAGGAAATCCTCCTTCAAGATTCAAGAACACGTACTTATGGTTGGAACAGTAATATGTATCACGAGAAAATCAACAGCATCATGATCACGTGTCACAGTGATCAACAGCGAACACTCACATTCATGACCTCCATAGCATGGACTGAACATTTCAATAGATGCAATCAGCTAGCTAAAGTCACTGCCTCCCGAGTCCCCATGACTAAATTGCGCTTGAAATTTGGGTACGATTTATACGTGGGTGTACCAAATTTGTTGCTCACCGCTGGATTGGATTGGAATGCGGCTGGTAGGTGTCATTGCGTCATTTGGATGCGCGTCACAAGCATCGCCGTCCGTGTCAGCCTCGTGGGTGCGAGTGTATAAGGGATCCCGCCATCTCTGCTTTCCCGCCATCTCGCTCTCTTCCCTATTCCACCACATTCTTAGTAGACATGGTCTCCCTTTTCACCATATGATCATTTTCACTTCAAACCACTGCAACAAGGCTGCCGTCGGGTATGTGTCAGTCCGACTCAGTCGCTGGACCTATCGGTGCACCTGCTAGCTTCTCTATTGACCCCTGCCAAAGTGTTAGCTCTCCGCAGCGTCATCGAGCCTCGATCATTCACTCTCAAGGAGCCTGGTTATGTGGTACGTTTTCAAGGTGGATATTGCCTGCTGACATTCTCTTAGATTCCAGCTGGTAAATAAAGATGTCTCATCCCCCTTTCATTGTGTTTGACCACTATTTCGCTATGGCTAGTGAGTTCTTTTGTGGTTGAAGGGTTAACGTGTGCGGTGGCCGCAGGAGCGCGCCTGATGCATGGTACAGCGTGCGTCTGCCATGGGTGTTGTGCAGCGGATGTGAGCTTGAGGCTGTCGTTCGTGATGGGTAATTAGTTGTTCGGGCTGCAAGGTGTGTAAATTTTTGCCTGCTTGCCTGTCCGCTGCCTTCGCCTCGCTCGCATGCCGCTTGGTACTCTTCTACGGCTCTATTCTCGAAGGTCCATGCATCAGTCGCTTCCGCTTCGCGAAGTTTCGTCTTTCACTGCTCGCCGCCCACTGTGCCCGTGTTACTGCATGGACTTTACTCGCTTGCTTTTTCTTGTCGTTCGCTCCATTCTCGCTATTCGATGTCATCGTCGTTCCCACCCGCATTTCAGTCCCCCGCATCTTCTTCTTTGTATCTTATCCTCTTGCTTTTGCGCTGACATTACATTTTTTGAGCTCACTTGGCGGATCCGAGGTGCGTCTATGACATGTGTTGTTGGCTACTACAGCACATGTCTATAGATGTACCTTGAAGTCTGGGCGCAGTCTTTCGTCAGTGGTTAGAGCAGTTCTTGGACTGCAAGGATAACCACGGAACCAGAGAACAGAGGTGGTCATGTCGCATTGCTCTTTTTTCCTGCTCCCTACTCACTGTCGTTTTCATCTCGTGACATGTTGCACCAATGTTACAGTGCTGTTAGTAGTAGTTTCGAGCTATACTAGTACATCCTTGTATATACGCGTGTAGACATACCTTCGATTTTGACAACGTTGGCGTGGTTTTACTAAATTCAACCGCAGGCAACATTACGACCAATCATTATTGCATCAAACCTTGAATTCACGACACGAAAAACAAGAGGGAGCGCAGTTGCTAATATACAATACACCGAATTTGAAGTAATTGCAAATATCAAGCAAGTGTAGCGGCTCTGGTAAGGAAAGTATCCTCAAGGTCTCGCAACCGTACTACGTACGAAGGTACACTCCAGCTGAGTCGCTCAATAGTCTGGGACTTGCGGTAGACTCCTGCAACCAGAACCTTTAAGGTCGCATCGCAGGGGGACAATAGTGCGAGTCCGGAATGAGTTGAAAAAGTTGAAGATTGCGAGTGCCAAATCAACTTATCTGGTTTGGTTTAGGGCCGGTTGTGATGACTTCAAAGATCTGAAATTGGACAAAACATTATGTAAGTATGGGTATATGACAGAACCGGCGTAATAAATCAGTTCAAGTAATAAGTAGTGCTCGTATAAAAACATCCAGACATTATGCTACGCCCCAAAGTGGTTCCAGTTGGATTGACTTCAAGTTCAAATTGAAGGACATAAAGTATACATGCGCGGCTTAGGCAAGGGTACTGAGAATGGCCTCTACACAGTCGAGGGCCAGACCCTGCACGTCCATCTTCTTGCTGCAAAGGGGGTAGACGCTAACGAGCATTATTAACCGACCGTAGGAGAAGATAAAATGAGAAACTCACTAGTCAGCCGTCTTTGCAGCCGAGCAGGACAGGCCCACTGGACCTGTAATCGAGGTGTCCACATTTACGGTCTGGAGCAGCTTCGGAATGAAACTGTCGCCCGACTGCAAAACCTCCCTGCAGTAGGTCAAGGCGTAGTCAGGGTCACACGACTCAGCGCGATGCGCCAGAGATGGTGGCTTGACATTGGGAGACGAGGCACTCTCCAGGCCCTTGGCAGCATTGATTGCAAACGAATCCAAGTCTTTGGGGGGTGAAGACTGGGTGAGCTCGGGGGTGGAGGGAACGGAAGGTAAGTGAGCGCCTAGGATCTGACGTTCCCGGGGCAAATTGCCTTTGATCACGGCTACCTTGCCAGTGTCCCCGACTGCTGACTGCATGCGAGATATATCGGGGTCCTCGGGCGTTGGGTTGTTGAGTTGAGGCACTGCGTTGCTGGGTTGAGTGCGAGCGTACCAGTAAATGGATGCTGAACCACTGGGGGGCTTGAGTGTGGAGGCATCGGGTGTCTCCGACTCATCCTTGTCCGACTTGTCTTTGCCCTTACGCGGCAGCGAGGGAATGACGCTGCGAAGAATCTTGGGTAATTCGTTAACAGGATTCTTGAGCACTGATGCGGTGGAGGCATCAACCTCGGGGAGCTCGTCTGTGACAAGAGACTCATCCCGAGGAAGACTGCCGGCAGGCACGCTGAGAGTATTCTCTGAAATTGTGGGTACCTTCTCCTTCTCCTCTTGGGAAAGCTGGAAGGAAGGATGGGCTACCTCACGAATCTCCTTATGTACATCAGCAATGCCGACGTAGTTTGTGGATGGTGTTTTGACATCAGAGACGCTAGGGATGCTGGCGCCAAGGACGTGGGCGTCGTCTAGGGTACTAGGACCCTTGGGAATGGAGCCGGTGGGAAGGGCAACTGCGAAAGCAGCACCGATGATGATCAAAAGAGCGGACTTGTTGAACATGTTAAACGAGTGTGGGTGGGTTGTGATCCGGGTCAGTAACAAAGACGAAGGAAGTTCGACTGGGGTGCGCACCAGGCCAAGGTAAAGTTTTTGTATGCTCGCATAATGTTCGGTACGGTGGTTGTTTGTGGCAGAACCCCTCAGAAAACAACTATGATCAGCAGATTCAGCACGGGTTCCAAATCACGTATGTCCGAACGTTACATAACTTCCTTGACCAATCGGCTCAATATTGTGGAGGTGGTGGTTAACTTAGCGCCAGATGGGCCTGACTTGAGCCTAAAGTTTCGTGTAAAGCACCCATCGAGGACCTGTGAGACGATGGGCAGGGCCAGGTGTTGCACTATATGGACGATTTGAAGGTATCACTCGAAGGATTCGCACCAGTGAATAAGTACGTGATGTCTCAGAGCTGAGATCTGAGACGTAAAAGACGGTGTTCTCGCGATTCGAAGGTTGTTGAAATGTCGAACAAAAAAAGTACTAGCGTAACATGATGCACCTTGACCACATTAATGAGTGTCGCACGATGATGGGCTCTTGAGGACAGCGGTGCTAAAGTCGTCCTGCACCCAACACATATACTTGGGCGACATGAATTAACGATTTAAGCTTTGAGCTCAGTGCCGTGCTAGTAGCAGAGAAGCCTATCATTGACAACAATAAGTAATCCTGATCACAACCCCTGGCGCCAGCGAATACTAAGAAATCCTACGCATATAATCCAGCGTGTGTAACATGCCGCGAGCAGTACGGAATATGAGTTCGAAGTTCATCAGCTAGCCAGATACGTCCACATCCATCGCATCTCTCCACGTCTTCTTCCTGAAGGGAAAAATCATCGAGTTTCATGCCGTCCATACGCCGCAGCAACTCGTCACATGAATCTTGTTGGGCCGAAGTAATGAGTTTTTGTCCTAAGGGTATAAGAGTGTACAATCTGTCAGTCAGGGAAGTAGCAAGTGAGGACCCAGCAAGAGATACGCGCCTGACTGAGTTCTGGCAAAGAGACCGTCATAAACATGCATTGGTATCGGTTGGATTTCAGTGGACACAAGTAAGTCTTGCGACGGTCGATTCACCACGAGCCTGCCAATGTCATTTATAAAACGATGCTTGACAACGTGGTGCTGTGTGTTCCACTGAGCTTACGATGGATGAATGTTGCATGTGTCCCTGTCTGCATGGTGGACAACCCCATATCCCGGCTTAATAGGGATCAGGTACTACTGAGCCTGCAACTCCAAGTACTGTAAATACCATGGCAGCCTTTGGCAAATTGCCTCTAAGAGAACCACAAAACGTTTTAGCGCTGGAATCACCTGACCTGCTGACATAATGATGCCGCGTCTGGCTTGCGCGTCGATTAACCTGTTCTACCAACTCCACCATGGACCACTTTCCAACTAACTGGGGCCGTCCAGTAAGTACCGTGGACTGGAGCTAGAATACAGCTCTGAATTCTGATCTTGCAGAGAAACGACGCATTTGATGCATATGCTACCTACCCCATTCACCAGCGACCATATAATGGCCCAAAGGATACTTTCGCTGATGGCGTACAGCGAACACAGTAAGTCTGTTCAATTACCACTCTTCCTTTCTATCAATGAGATTCGACTCGACTTGTAGACAACCAATTGTAACTGGAACGAGCGTGCTGGCGATCAAGTACAAGGATGGTGTCATGATGGCCGCTGACAACCTCGGTACTTCCACTTCGAAGTCATTCCGTCCATCAGCTCATGCGTTCTTTAACAGCATCATACGGGTCCCTCGCTCGATTCAAAGATGTGCAGCGTCTGCACCAAGTCGGCAACTATACTGTCATCGGTGCGGGAGGCGACATGTCGGACTTCCAGTACATTCAGTATATCCTTGAGGAACTATCCATCGATGAGATATCAGCACAGGATGGACACGAGCTCGGTCCTATTGAGATTCATGAATACATGTCGCAGCTCATGTACGCGCGTCGGTCCAAGATGAACCCGCTCTGGAATTCTCTACTTATTGGTGGATTCAAGGACGGCAAGAGGTAAGGATGTGCTACGTCGTTCTCGAGCAGGATTCAACTATCATTCAAGGTTTTTGTCGTACGTTGACCTGTTGGGTACGACGTATTCTGCCTCGACACTTGCTACCGGGTACGGCGCTTTCATTGCCCAACCACTGTTGCGTAAAGCCGTCGAAGGGAGGGAGGATGTCATTACTGAAGAGGAAGCACGTAAAATCCTAGAGGATAGTATGCGCGTGCTATTTTACAGAGATGCCCGAAGTATGAACAAGGTACATTTTCACAATGACTGTCGTTTTTACCTGATCAACTAACTTCTCCTTCAGTTCCAAATTGCTACCATCTCTAGCGCAGGCGTGTCCATCAGTGATTCGATGCAACTTGAGACTGCATGGTCATTCGCAGAAAATATCAGGGGTTATGGTGCCCAGACACAGTAGCTTGTATGCGTGTATTCTCAAGTCTAATTCATCATCGTTCTAAATCTACGAGACATGCAAAGTCCAGTAATGTCCTGTGGCGCCAACCTGAGGTTACGCTGTTGCCTCTCCTTCGTCGCAGAAACTGAAGGTTTGAAGGTTTTTCAACGGTCCTGTCACGTTTGAATCCATCCACTTTCCAGAGTGCGTAGCTGACATCCCATTTAAATACATAGATGAGTTGCCAGAGAACAGTACTCACCATAGGGTACCCCCGAGCAGTCCAGGTCCAAAAACAAGCGCACTTCCCCGACTACGCTGCTTGCCTGTGTAACTATCGAGCTCAGGTTGCCGGCCAACATCGAAGGGACCGGTGTGCACGCGCATGGCATAGTATTTCCCTGTTCCATCTCCAACGACGAACCATCGCAATTCACTTTTGAGGATAAAAAAATGCGAAAGGGCGAGCTCGTGTTTGAATATGAGCACGCCGCGAATGCCAAAGGAATGAACGCGAGGGCAGCAGGAAGTGTGAACTTCATGATATCCTATGGGGCATCGTTAGTGAAAACTTCACATCATTGGACACCTCTATAGTCTTACTGCCACTGGGTGTTGATACTGGTGGTTGAAGATGGCTGATCTGGGACTTTCTCAACGCGACGGGCTAAAATAAGGGCGGCTCGGGCTCGGGCAATGTGCTTTAATGCCCTCCGCATCAACCTTCTTGCTTACCTATTAGGGTGGAGCGGGAGATGCTTGCATCATGCTTCAGCGAGATGAAGTATCCTATGTGTAGCTGTCGGCTGTGAGTCTTCAGCACAGCACTTGCATGATTTCCACGTATCGCGCACCGTCATGTTCTAGAGGGGAAGTTCTGAAATTCATACACCTATTAGCTACATACAACACAGACACTGAAAGTGTTGCTGTTGTTAGGTAAACACCAACGGATAAAGCGAACAAGACAATTGAGAATAAAAGTGATGCCAGTTTCGTTATCACATTACCTTCATGTGCAGCTGGAACGGCAGACGAAGCTCTCTACTTACGTGTGGAGTTACGATATCCATTACTAAGAGTAATAATGAAATCAAAGTGTTTGTATTGTTATTCTCATACGCTACCTGCCAAGCTTACGATATGGCGGTGGCGGATCCCCTCTATCACGGTGCTGGTAAACTGGATCAAGCGCTCCAGAATCTGTACGCGTGACGTTCGATGCAGAGTAGTAATGCCGCAGGTGGCTCGTGTGGGGCATGTCTGATGTCGAGCGGGGTACAGTTGCGTGCTGTCGGTGGGACGGTGCCACATTGTCACGAGGAATGTCCCCTGTCGAACGCGAAGGATGGAGTGTGCGTTTGTGCCTCTCGGTGCGAGAGCGGGGAGTGGATCGTTTGGCTTCTTGTGCAAGTGCAGAGCGCTGTGGAGATAGAGGTGAATTTGTAGGGCGGTAGCTGTGATTAGCAGAGCGCATGGAAGAGATTGACTGCTGCTGGCGGGGGATTCGCGAGGGGCCAGCTTGAGGAGATTGAGTAACGTACGAGCTAGGTGGGTTACGTGGTGGTCGTGAAGAGGGATCTTCAGGAGAACGCAAAGACGTATTGGATGGCTGGCGGGAAGGAGTTGGGACCGGCAACGGGCGCGCATGGGTGCGTGAAGGAGAGGGCTTTAGACCAACAGGCGAGTGTGTGGAGGATGCCTCCGTTGGAGACGCCATCCAATTATTCCGCCAGGAGATGTCAATGACGGACAAAGGGACCGAAACATTCACCCGCGGCACAGATGCATCAGTGCTTGGTGCAGGGTTGACGGTTCTAAATGGCCGGGGACGCGCATCTTGCCCTGCAATCAACCCGCGCTTCCTGCGTCGGAACTTTACCACAGCAAAGCACAGAGCAGCAAGGATCATAGTCCCACCAACTGATGCGCACACAGCAATGATGGTGGTGTCTTGATGGCTTATCTCTACACCGCCATTCGATCGTGAGGCAAGGACCACTCTGCCAGCCCTTCCCCCCAGATTCCCAACCTCACAAGATACTCCACTAGCATCAACGACTTCTACAAATTCGGTCGTGTGTCCAAATACACCAGACCTATGGAAAGAGCCGTGATTAGTATAGGTTTGCTAACGGGATCCAACAAAGGTGGAGGAGACCACTCACGAATCACGCACGGCAGCTTTAACGGGAACAAAACACACAGGCTTACCCTCAGTTAACGATCTCAGGTAGCCGAGGACTCCGACGCACCTATAGTAGGTCCTCTTAGTGCGATGCCGCTATTTATAAACGAAACCAGGCTAGACTCTTGTGGCGCAGCATAGTCCTGCAGAGAGGG
This sequence comes from Suillus weaverae, assembly GCA_016767475.1. NCBI lineage: Eukaryota > Fungi > Basidiomycota > Agaricomycetes > Boletales > Suillaceae > Suillus > Suillus weaverae. Next base: position 150,941 of record MU179341.1, on the reverse strand, counting down.
GGCTCCGGGAGATGCAAGCATGATGGTGTATGGTGGTACACCGCCTGAGATGGACATCTGCCAGCAGTCGCAAGGCTCGACATGGGTGACATTCATGATAATCGTCGGAGCAACTGCGGATGTGGGAAGTGCGGGAAGACAGTCTGAGGATCCTGCTGGCGAAGATATTTCAGTGTGTTTCTGTGGGTATTTGCAGGAGAAAGGACCCACATGCAACCGTGAAGACTGTGGGGAGCACCCCGCCCGAGTTTCCCAAAGAGTCGACGAGGGCGAGGAGTAGCTGGGACCCTGTATAATGCTGTTCTGTAATTTATTCCAACATTGGGCCAGTTGTACGAACCTGCTGGGTGTTTCACTTGCCACAGACCATCTTCGTGGATTTGCGTAGCAGTCAGCGCACCACCAGCTTCAAAGGCAAGAAGGGTGTATGGAGAACGTCCAATGTCGTGATAATTTCCAGACGAAGAAAGCGAGATGTGCAGACCATCACAGACGGCCAGACTGTGTACTCGCTCAAATTCCTGATCAAAGTGATAAAAAAATAACATACGAGAAAGAACAACCACAACTTACGTGATTCATTAAATCCCAGGAGAAACTTCGGCTACCCTCCGCAAGGCCTAGGAGTGCATGAAGGAAAACACATATCGCTAGGCCTTGAGGAAGCAGCAAGACCATGACTTTTGGGATATAACAAGCTCTAAGGACCAGCCTGAGAGGGCCTTCAGCTCCGCTCAAGGGTACCAATCAAGAGACGCCTGCGTCTTCCAATTAGAACTTTAGTAAGGAAAGGAAAGGAAACAGGAACACATTTGACCGAGAAGTTTCATAAGTATCTCGGTAATTGCCACGCGAAAAATACCTAGATGTTTCTGATCACCGAGACATCCCGAGACTGTCCATGCGCCGGTCAATTGTGGCTGGAGCGATGCCGTTGTAGCGTTCAGCACAGGTGTATTGAAAAGAAGCCTTGCACAAAATTCACTGCCCCTCTGATCGGCTAGGGCGATTGTGGACAATAATCGAGCGATTCTCATTGGCGTAGACTGCGTAAATAGATCATTAAGGCAATATAACGGGTCAAATGGGCTCACGAGCCTGAGTTGTCTAGAACGCTGGCAGTTCCTGGTAAGATGTGAGCAATTCTTAGAACAGGCATTTCATTCGGCACACTCGATTCGAATAGCGCAGTACTAGATCGCAAGTACTGAGCGCTGAGCGCCATGCGCATTGCACAGCCCGGCGGGCGGTACACAAACCCGTGCTCATAGACCAAATGCACAGTATGTAGTGGCAGTGCACTGCAGCCTGCAGGCAGTGCTTTATAAGACGCCTGTGGTAGCACGTGACTGACGCGTACTTGTACTTAGTGTGTCTACAGAGGTCTATGGCATGATGCATCATATTGACTGACCTGATATTATGATTTCTTGCTGTTCATATGGTTACAACTTCATTCTATGATTGTTATCTTGCCTTTGCGGTTCAGACTTCAGTCAGGCCTTGCGATGTACCTGACCTACAAATAGCGTAGATGGCTAAATATATCATTCTGAATTCTAAGCTGTACACAGAATAGTATCGAATCGTGTGTAGCACTAGCTACCATGACACTGACCGGCGCAGTTAAGGACTGTATGGTGAAGCATCGTCTGTAGAGAGTTAAGTGGGTGCCAGTACATGCAAGCGCCTATGATTCCAGGACCTAGAATAGGGTCGATTTTAATTCTGTCTTCACAATCACACCGGCCCTGTGGGCCCGGTCTTGGTCGTCTTTTCGATCACCTCCTTTCTTTCCTATGCACACAACGCATAGACCCCATCTTGCCGCGATTGGGGCGTGAATTTTTTCTTTTCTTTTCCTAAATTCCAATTACTGTCCTATGGAGAGCCATACTCTATGGAGGACATTACTATCTAGTCTAGGGGACCCCCAGTGTCCCCAACGCATCTCTGAATCCACGAATGCCCTGGTGTGAGGCGTGCCCCCACCAGTCCGCCGTTCCCGCCGGCCGTTTTAGACGCACGATCCAACGAAGATGAGATGACTTTTATATACATGAGCGATGTGTGTGACTGGCAAATAAATGAACAGAGACGCGTGGGGCGTGAATTCTCATCCATGTCCACTCTGTACACATATCGGTTGGTATGAGAGTATCAGATCTGCCAGTGAAACTTTCTTGGGGCATGGAATGAGTGGGGCTACGTGTCTTCAACATATCGAGCGGTGAATGCGTCCCGCTCTGTAATTGTGAGATATCATACATGTAGTAATTCATAGTACTTCTCTGGATCTCCATGGTACAGTTTAGAGCTGACGCCGAGCAATCACAACGTTCGCAGCGGTGGAGGCGATATTCGCAGGCTGCTCTTCCATTGCGATGAAGTTGACGTTCCGTCTTGAGCCACAAGCCCTGCGAACAGGGTGAACGTTAAGTACATGCGATCAGGTATGCATATGTGCCCACTTTACCACGAAGACAGATGTTTTTCACGTCCTTTGCTTTGAACTTGTTGTAGTCTGCGATGTACTGCGGGACCTGGGAGCTGCACGACGGTGTGAACGCCCCGGGAATGCCAAGCTGTTATTGCGACAACATGAGCGCCTGGCACAAAATTGACATTAGGGCGCCATGTACAATGTTATTTTTTCTAGAGAGATCGAGCGCAATGGAGTGCTCAGGATCTTTTTACGTCTTCTGGAGGATTGAGTCGCTTGCCTCGATCCGGGCAGCACTGAGCATCGCGGCAGCAGCAGAGTGTGCAGCCTGTGCGACATTCGTAAGAACGGAAGCCATGTTGATCGGTACAGATGAGATATGTAGGTGATTGAGAAAAGCTGAGGAAATGTTGGGACACTCAGCATCCCGCTATCCAGGCCTGCTGAGGACATTGATCACGATTTGAGTATGCTGATCCGAAAAAATCATGGAACATTTACTCATGCCTACCACTGTAGGCTATAGGGGTTGACGTCTATGTACTCCCACTAGTCTCCTAAGTCCTTATATGGGCGTCGATGCCAACAAGATGCAAGTATACTCCCGCTGCACCTTCTAAAAGTTGTGGTAAGCGGAACGTGCATCGCTATCGAAGAAGTTCTTCTGATAGTTAAAGATTCAGTCACGCGAGTTCAAATGATTGGGACAAGTCAGCAAGCCAATCAGCTTTCAGCATGCTTTGCATGACTTACTTAGAGTTTCGTATTCTGCGACTCTGATTGTCATAAAACGTGACCGAATTCCTAAGCATGGAGCTAGGGATTTCGCTTGCCCTATAAGAAGCGCAGATTGATTCAACAATTTGCGGCTTAAAACTAGCTTGGATCCTAGCATCCACGCGTACGGGTAAGGACGTGACTATGTCCTAGGACTCAGCTCTAAAGCTGATGCGTATGCTTCGCTGTGTACATCCATTGAAGCAGGTCAGTAGAGAAATTCATAGATCGATGCAGATCGCAAGAACGTAAATACTGACACCCTTTGCATCAGAGAGCTCGCTGTGATTTAATTAGATGTTAAACGCTGCACACTGGTCATAGTAATATTAACTAGAATCAAAACGTGATGCTGCTTGCGGGCCAGTGGGGAAATGCGGCGGAAGATGATAGAGGTATATAAACGCATATGCCGACACACGAGACTATACTTTGTAACGACGACCTGTCTTCGTAAAGAAGGTTTGAAGGATATACACCTGAAGGCTAAAAGATCGTTCAGCTGTGGCCGAATCACGCCTGGCTTGCACTTACACGGCCATGCCCACAATGCCTAAACTCTCCAGAACCATATACCAGAACAGGCGACTACATTGCTTGTGAGTGACCCAGACACAAACATGAGAATATCCACCGACTTTTGTGTCGACCTGACCAAGGAGAACCCTCTGTTCTCTCGAGTATGGAAACTTGGGAGGAAGGGTCAGTACGCATGATGATGGCTCGAGACAATAGTTAAACATACTATTTTTGAGTACGCTTGATGTTCAAAAGCAGCGAGTTCAACCGGAATGTGCTCTCCTCTAGTGCACTGGTATGATCTGCCACCTGTCCTGGTTTGGCAGGTGCTTCCCTGCGAGGCTCGCTCTCCACCATGATGTCGAAGTCTACTAGCTTCACCGTGAGAGTCGACATGTCATTCTCGAAGCAGAACGAGTACTCTCCAACGGTGTTGGCAGTTAAAACGTAGTCGCCTTGCCTTTCACTTTTACCGTCAAGCATGACCTTCTCATTGGGATCCTTGACGTCGAAGTCTATGTCGAACGATCCTCCAGATTGAACCTAGTTTGTGGGACGTGAGGATATGAGCTGGCACAATACCGCGTGGCGTACTGCAAAGTAAAACTTCAAGCGGGATGTTCAGTGTAACTCAGCAAACATGACCATTCGTGCTCACCCCGATTTTTTCCCCTGCTTTGTCTGCATCAACATAGAAACATAAACGCTCATTTGCTGCAATGGCAGTAGTCAATGCCGAGCTTCTTGCTGAAGGAAGAAGTGATAGGAAGAGAAAGCAGTTATACAGAAGAAGTAATAAGATCATTGTTGGAAACCATGCATTAGCAGCACTGTGCTTGCAAGGTGACCTTGCCGGTGTGCCGGCATCGAATTACTGACTCCGCGAACTCCGAGTCGCGTACTAGTATTAGAGCTCATGCTTGCAGCGTGCTTTGACTTGGTTTTGACCTCCATTCAGATACATATATCGCTTTGTCTTTCCCATCTATAGTACTGACAGTGATAGTGACCAAGCTACTATGATCTGTCCGCCTGGTGTGTACCATTATCATTGCGATAATTTGACCTATTCAGTGGCATTGTCAAAATGAATTCACTGACATATATTCATACTTCGGGATCTTATTACAGAAATGTTTTGCGAAGTCGATGGGTCTCATCACTCCGATTGCCTCGAGTTATCCTCGAGTAATCCTCCTACAAGTCCAGCGCGAATCCAATTCCAGCACGATAAATACGCATACACTATGACTATATGCTCCGATGCTCCCCCTGTATCCACAGCGATGCGACACTCCACCATGGGTTATATCTCTCCCAGTTCAGGAGAAGACATCCTTTTCCAATTTCCTCGGGCCGAAAGTTTTTTTCGATCTATATCTATGCCATCTACTCCTTTACGCCGGTATGGCATGTCGGCGTCTTCGCCAGGCTTCCAGCAACTGTCTCGTGTGTATTCTGCACCTTACACTGAATCTTGGGTAGAACAACAGTTGTCCGCTTCGCCGAGTCCCCTTCCAAAGATCCCTCTTCTACCCGGCTGCGGCCTATCACCTTCAACTCTTAATGCTGAAGGAACGCCATTCGATCGACATTTCAACTTGTCGCAATCGTGGCACAGCTCCGATCCAGATATGTCTCCCATAGCTAGAGGGATGTCTGATGACAATATCACTGCATTTCCATGTGAAAGCGGACACCCATCTAATCAGTCTTCTGGAGGACCTTGTGTTCCGAGTCCGTGGTCGCTGATGGAGAAGCTCCCTTCGTTACATTCCTTCGGTCATCCTACCTTCTCTCCAGGCTTCACTTCGAGTCCTGGCATGCATGTTAGCGAACGGTCTTGGTCTCCTTTGTCCTCTCTCTCTGAGCTCACCCCCTTTTCGTCTCCCGAGCGCCCCCGTAGCGATAATATTTCTGGAGGGTTGTCTTGCGCTTCTTCACTATGCTCGCCCATTTTTGGACAGAACTCGGCTACTGAGCGACACTCAAAACACAACCGCGGTCTAGATTCTATTTCTCGACGCTCGCTTCGTACTGCTAACCGTGCGGTTCCCGTGCGGAGTCCCAAGCACCCCCTTCCCGACGATCATGATGTTAAACAGCCTTCATGCCGGACAAAACGCTCACGTACCTCTGGCGGCCCCACTACTGTCGACCTTACCTCTCAGACCCAGGAGGCCAAATCTCTCGGCGTACCGTCACAGCGTCGCCTTCCTTCAGAGGTTTCTCGCCACCCCGATTTTCCTTTATTCTATCGGCGTTATCCTATAAGCTCGTTTCTGCAGCTTGATGCCGAGGAGTAAGTTATTTCTTGCCTGATACCTGGCGCTCACCATGCGCAGAGCTTCCCTTTTCAATCATTCCAAACACCCTGGCGGTATCAGTAACCCTCCACGTGATCCACGAGATCTGTATACTCCCCGCTTTGTCAAAGGTAAAGGTAGGTCCAAGATAGGACTATGTCCGGTCTGCATCGAAAGCCCTTTGCGCGGTGGACAGGGACAAAAATTGTGGTTGTCAACAAAATTCTCTGCGTTCAAGTGGTCACTTACCTTTCCCTCACAACCTATACAACCATGCTAACGTTTTTCTAGGGATCTTCGCAGTCTCTCTTTTATGATTTCACTTATCGGTTTTTTTTTCCAGCTATCATATGCAGTTTGCCCACGGTAAGGGACATTCGAATAATCGTCCACCCGCTGATTTTTTCTCGCATTTTTTTAAGGAGTATCAGCAATGACCGGACGTCCATTTTCACCTCCACTGTCATACAGGACAAGTAGTCGCCGCCATGCACTCAAACTTGAGCGATCGGAAATTCTTGAAGGAAGGTGTCATAAATGCAAGAAGTGGGTCCCTGTCGAAAGTATCAAAGATTGCGAGGTGAAGGTATGAAGTCAGTACGATATCTCTGGTTACATTTCTGATGATCGTCGTTAGGTCAAGGAACTGTTCTGGTAGGGCACATGCGAGGCATGGCGCGTATTGGACTCACTTCTGCTTCTAGGTGGAAACATGCTGCAACCTGCCACCAAGGATCCCAGGTTCCAGGGGACGACGACTTCTATGAACAAGACGATGTGTCCCGTCGCTTAGAAGAACTCGGACTCTGAAAGTATTACTATTCTCTTCTTGTTCTGGAATATGGACTGCGCTAGACTCAACTGTATGTATATCGCGATCGCTATGTGGACATCATCGTACACGCGTGCTGTATTTTGTTATGGCTTGTAATTATAGTGCTAACAAGCTAATCTGGATCAATTTTTTGGTCACTACCACTGCGCACACGATGTGTGATATGATCTTTTGTGTAGCGGAGCCGTGGACAATATTTCATTTCATCATTTCTTGGTCTTGGTCTTCAAAGCTTCAACACCCACCCTTACCAGACACTCTCGTAACAGTTTAAAGTGTTCATTTCTCTAGTCATTTTTCTTTCGCCTGAGCCATAGATTTATGTATCTAGACTTGTACAAGAACTCTGGGACTGACTCCTACCCCCCACCATCGATACTTCGCTAATCGATCATTCTACTATCAACCATCTTTCCTATCCTACGCGCACTCGTATAGTCTCGTAGCTGTTAGAATGGAAAGCCTATACAGCGTCTAACGACGTGTTTCCACTGGACAATCACCGGGATGCCTATTGTTTCCTTTTCTCCAACTCTTGAAATTGTCTGCTCTTATGACATGTTCGCTGATTGTTCCTACTGAATCATTTGTTTGCTATGGCCAGCGTGGATATTCTTACTTATAGCTGCAATTGTGAGTCATTAACTGGTCCTTATCATTACATCATTATTAACACTGCGTAGAGAATCTGCTTGCTACAAATCCGCGTTGCCTTGGTGTAAAGCCTTGAGTAGCTGGCCAAGTGTTAAGTATAAGCGGACAATTTGACACCTACCAATCTACAATCTGTTTTCTCTCCCCCGGACCATAGCATCGATGATTCAGTGGGACAGGGTTTCATTGATGCCGCTCAGGGAGCAGCGTGTCCTTTTTTGCGATGTGCTGCAAATCGCTGGGTGAGACATGCCCTTGCCTTGCCTCACCTATTGTCATTAGGCTAGATTCCTTTCGGTGCATATATTGGAGATGCCATGGACCCTGTCATCTCCAATTTGCTATCCTCCAAGACCGAGATCAAAACGTCTTTTGAGGCCACGCTCAGTTTTGGACGCTCAAGGACAGAATGAAACATATCCAGTCCCGCACTGCCTTCCGGCGTAGGTTTGCTTCGCCAAGTCTTTCTGGGCACTTGACCTCGAAGCTCCCATGCGCATTATGCTTGCCAGTATATGCACGGCGAAGCCTACAACGAACATGAATGTGTGGAGAATCCAGTCCAAAGCGCAAACGATCTGTTATTGGCATCCGCAAGGCAAATAAAGTGACCTAGGAAATGCTGCCGTACGTAAGTCGTCGACATTCATCCGAAAGGAACTTTGATGAGCGACAGTCGCAATAGTCACCAGGCGTCGAGGGCCTGATGGATTTCCATATCAATATAGCGGATTGCAAGACAGCAGTCAAGGGTGAATCCTGTATTCAGTTCAATATGACTCCAGGACCTTCACACAATTCTACGCAGCGCGTCGTTGATGGCAGGTACCGGAACAAGATCTTGGTGGACCTCGCATGTTCGAGATGGCACCCATGGCATCGAGGAAGACGACCGATCACCGTCAGCAGCTTCGCCCTATGGTCGACGTTGTGAGCACCTCAAGATCATCCGCCAATCATCACCTGGCATGTCGAGATGTGTGCGAGGCAGGTTCTATTCATCGCAGCGAGGCTGCAATTACAGATGAGGTCAATATATTTCAGAAGTCATCCGAACTCCTGAGCCCACGCATGTCACTGCGGACCTGATGTGCGAGATTCCTGGTGACGGAGAAGATGACAGGGATAGTATTTTCACTGTCCCATGATCAGACACTTGTGTATCAAGTGAGCGAGTAATGTTTTTACCCCATAGTGTTTTCTATGCAATGTAAAGTGTTTTGGCGAAGTGCTGGCCACAGCTTGCTCAAGTCATGGGACTTTATCTATCCAGATCTATCATCCTATGAAGTTTGGGATGCTATTTTGCGGCCTGGAAGGACGTAGACTTTCATTGTATGGATATCTCACATAGTGAGAAACAATGCTTTTGAGCAATTACTTACATGGTTGAGAAGTGGGCTTGCAAATTTTTCAATAAGGCACAGTAACACGTTGAACAAGAACACGTCGCGACTAGTACCTTTCCACGCGTTTACACACGTGACTTTGATTACTTTCGCGTCGACGGTCAAAGCTTGCAGACGGTCTTCTTCTGAGTCGAAATCCGCACGTACGCACGACACGCTTAACTCGGTTTGTTAGGATCGAGCATTGCATTGATCCAGTCGTAGCTAAGGACTTCACATCCTGCAGTAGCTCAAAATCTTCAAACGGGTTCCGCGATTCTCCAGTGACGGTTAAACCCCTTTGGTGCTCATGGTGGATACCGTACTCTATTGAAACATCAGGCTTTGAGGAACTGTCATGTCCCAATCGACCTCAGAAATCGAAATACTTTATGTAGAAGTTCACCGTCGAATGATCGAGAATGGGGAGTGGGATCGGTGGGTGTTTGTTCAATATCCTAGTCTCATAGCTACTGAAAAAATTTTCACAATCTAGAATGTTGCATCTCCTGTCCTCTAAGCTGTCTGAAAGCGGATGGACAGATGACCTTCTGCACCGTGCCAAAGGTATGTATGCCTGACCTGTTGTTGCTTGATGCCTAATCCCCAAATCCATATGCAACCAAATAGAAAACAGTAGAACTATGGATCCGCTTTCCCTTCAGACGATCCTTCAGGAATTGTTATCGCATGCGCAAAGTGCTATTCTCCACTCGATCACTTGCCAGTGTCACTGACCCCTTCCATCATCCCGTAGCAAGCGTGCCTCTCTCTGTGAAGCGGGAAATCACGATCCTTATCAAGCAGTTCGTGAAGGAGCAATTCGAGAAGTAGCCAATACACCTTGCATGATCCCCTCTACTTATCTCATGCGAAACTGTTCATGTAACTCTGTTCGCAATCACAAGTTAAACGGAATGACTTTGGACCAGGCTATTCGAAGACTACGTGCCGTGATTGGATTTCTTCTGCGAGAAGCACCGCCCGTTATCAATTTGATATAAGTATCATGATGTTGCGCCTTCTAGAGTCTCAGGATTGCAACTGGGAGCTGTACCCGTGTGTGCTAACAGATAGCTCCACTAACAACGTCGCTTTTGGAAACAGTCAGGAAGAATATGATCAGTTTTACTGGTTGAGTAACATAACACTCATAGGATATCATGCATGACGTGCCAGCAAATGTTTTCATTCTTTGTTGTTTTGATTGGCTCGCAGTTCCCCCACCTGTAGGTTTTTATGAACCTCGTGATCGTATTTATGGCCACCTTGGGTCGATAGACATGTTCTTGCCTGATTCCCGAGTTGGGTTATCCACAAAATCCAGCAGAACTCCCATATATCCCTGTCCCTGCATTCCAATAGTTCGACGGTATTTTGCGGGGTCCTTCTCCCTCTCGATGTTCACGCACACATCACTACAGGATTAATGTTCGCTCCCGCCAAACGGACGACGGGTGAGCTGCCATTCTTTGCGATCTTTCACTAGGCTAAACATGCCTCAGAGCTGGACATCAGTAATATGTCCTGCGCCCTTATGGCTGCTTGTCGAGATCTCGGGATATAGTCCTTCAAGGATGCCCGCTTTTATCAAGGCCATCTCGAAATTAGGCGCCTGTGTCGGATCGGGTGCCACAAGCTTTGGGACGAGTGACGGCTTCAAGTTAGCTTGCCGCCGTTCAAGCTAGTGGCACTACGCATGTGTTTGAGCGGAGCAAAGGACCGACTACATAGTCCTTTTGGAGCACTGGAGTCCTACTGGTCAGATGTACGTCATGCTGGAGTCCAGAGATACGGCTGGGCGGTGGGTATCGAACGGAGAGTGCTGTAGCGGCAGAAGTACCTACATAAGGCTATAGTACAGCCTTACTGTGACCTGCAGAAGCGGAGGTGTGGCGTCAGCCAAGATAACCAGCCTTCTTGTTTCTGATGGTTAAAATGGTGTCATTGTAATGTATGTATATATGTATGCACGCATCAGCAAAAGAAGGCGCACGTAGTACTAGTATTACTTTCTCACATGGAAGGCGGTGATTAAGTAACTGCTATGGGGATTCATGCATGTTATATCACAGTGTCTCACTCTACGGATTTGCAGAATCTATTGAGAGAGCTGAGCTACGCAAATGTATGCTAGTGCCCTCATGTAGGTACTCTGCAGGTTTGTTCTGAAAAGGAGAGTGTTAGCCACGAAGCGTGACGCGTCGCGACGCGGTCTCGTGATTTCCAATTCAAGAAGGACTGTGGAGGTCATTGCCGAAATGCCGACTGACATAAGCATCCACAAACCGAGCTTTCAATTGAATACGCCACCTACAGCCTTACAGGTCTCTCCGCCCCACATAGTATAGAGAGCAAGACAGCTATCGTCTTGAGGTGCTAACTACCTTACTCATCGTTCTTAACATCGACTTTGCATCTCTCTTGTAGGAAGTTATCATGGATTTCATGTTCGGTGGAAAGTACAGACTTGAAGAGGAAATCGCCATAGGAGGATGTGGTAACTCTCACTCTCTCTATTCATCTACCGCTGGTCCCCCTGATTCCATATCATGTTCAAATAGGCACAGTGTTCCTTGGAGTTCATACAGTCGCAGGGAAGGAAGTTGCAATTAAGTTGGAACCAGCCATAGCACGCAACAGTCCCCTCAAGCAGGAGTCTAAGGTCTACAAGACCCTCATGGGCGGCCCCGGGGTGCCATGGATCATGTGGTCGGGAAAGCACGGCGATTACAATGTTATGGTGATCGATTTGTTGGGTCCATCCCTCGAAGACCTGTTCAAGATGTGCAATCGTCACTTTACAATGAAGACCGTGCTCCAGCTCACGGATCAATTAGTGAGTCTTCTGTCTTATCTGCGGTATCGCCTCAGGCAAGGTGTATGCCCTATCCACTGCTGCGCCCCCCGCATCTCCACGTTGTGGCCCGGAGCATCTTTTATGACGCCAAGTTGGATCGGACTTTCCTTTTCCCGCCTTTTTCTCTCAGCATTGCTGACGCCTTCCCAACAATCTAGCTATCGCGCCTAGAGTTTATCCACTCGCGCGATTTCGTCCACCGCGACGTCAAACCTGCCAACTTCGTCATGGGGACAGACCGTGCAGAACATTTGGTCAATGTGATCGATTTTGGGCTAGCCAAAAAATTTCGAGACCCAAAGACAAGCGCCCATATCGCGTATCGACAGGACGACCATCATGGCGTGGGTACCTCCCTTTTTGCATCTATCAACGCACATCGTGGCATCGGTGAGTTGTAGTCGGCTGTCAAAGTGGCCATAGTTGACCTAATGGCTTGGTAAAGAGTGCTCTCGGCGTGATGATTTAGAATCTCTTGCTTACATGCTGGTTTACTTTCTGCGGGGCACGTTACCGTGGCGGAAAATTAAAGGCGCTACAGTCGCTGAGACGTGGGATGCTATACGAGACAAGAAGCTCGAGGCTTTATCGGTTCTAACCGTGGGTCTTCCTGTGGAGTTCGATATATTCTTCAACTATGCAAGAGGTCTCGAGTTTGAAGACCTCCCGGACTACGTGGGACTCCGAGATTTGTTCAAAGGGCTGGCGAAAAAAATGAAGATAGAGTATGATGAGGTTTACGATTGGACCCTACCCCCGAAGCGGACGACGAAGAGATTCTGTGAAGCGTGTAATGCGCGACGATAACGGGGAACGAAGACGGGGTAGTTCTGTCCTAGCCGTGAGTACATTCTCGCTTTATGAAACCCGAGTGGTCAATCAACATGTTCATTTGTTTGTTGATCAGACCTTAGAGCAGAACACGTGGCGGCATTCATGAACTGGCATGACGAAACCCTTCGATCACATGCAGCCGCTGTTACGTTGTCCTCGTTTGTGAGGCACTTATTATGACGCTGGCCTGATAATGGCCAGGCTTTCTCTGAGTGGCCGACAGCGATTGTTCAGCGAGCTTAGGTTCGTCTCAATGTTAGCCTGCCCGTTATAAGGATGTCTTGTGCTGAACAGTTCCCTCACAGAGTCTTCCATGCTGATGTTGCGCGCATTCATCTCTGCTTCAAAATCGGAAGCTCAGCGAGGCTACAATACTTCGGCAGTATGGAACTGCATGGGTGATCTAGAGATGGGGTTTTGTTCTTGAGGGTCCTCTTTATTTCTGACGTTATTTGGTCTCTATGGGTGTATCATACTTTACTGCTTGCTGTCGTCTCTACTATGCCATACTTTTGGATCACTTGAATACCTGACTATTCGCTGCCTAGTAATTACTTGTATCGAATCAAATTCTAAGGACAGGCACACCTCAGGGACATCTTACATAAACACCTGCTTTCAAAGTTCAAACCACCACACCACCCCGAGCGTACGAAAGTCCTGCGCAGCGAATGTCTTTATCGTTCGCAGTCGGCGAGCGCATCCTGTGCTATCATGGGCCCCTCGTCTACGAGGCTAAGATACTAAAAGCAGAGACATGGGACGAAACCAACACTAAACTCTCCACAGTTGGCCCTCATTTCTTCGTGCACTATAAGGGGTGGAAGCAGACGTGCGTTGTTCTTTGTGTTTATGTTTGATTCATTTTGTTGCTCACCGCTGGCTAGGTGGGATGAATGGGTGCCTATCACACGGTTGCTTAAGTTCAATGACACGAATGTGCAGCTGCAGAAAGCACTGATGGCGCAGGCCAGCGCAGCTGCGTCTACGTCGGGATCGTCCTCAAAAGGGAAGGCCCATGGCGGGAGTATAATGAAGGACGGTAGCTCCTCGCGCGGTGGTGGGCTTGGGCGTAAGGATGGTAGAGGAACAAAGAGGGGGCGGGAGGAGGTGCGTTTTTTATATACAAATCTGTCTCATGGCGTATTCTCTGTGGTGGCGCTGATGTCATTTTTCTAAAAGGATGATAGCAGCAGGAAGCCGGAGATGAAACTCAATGTCCCAGAAGTGCTGAAAGTACTGCTTGTGGACGATTGGGAGGCGATCACAAAGAACAGTCAGGTAGGGTCGTGTTGCTTTTGCGCCTTAGTTGGATAATGATCACCCGAAAGCTGGTATCTGTACCACGAAGCCCAACAGTTGTTGTGATCCTCCAGGAGTTCAAAGATTATGTGATAGGGCTCGGGAAAAGCACAACGTCAGTTCCTCTATCGAGAATACTCAATATTCTGCTGACTCGAGCGCCATTCTGTCGTACAGCCTTCGCGAGCCTGAACTCGTCCTCCCAACAATAACTTCAGGGTTGCAAGTCTACTTTGACCGCTCGCTGGGCGCAAACCTTCTCTACCGCTTTGAGCGTCCACAGTACGCTGAGATCCGCAAGCAGTATGTCACGGGTCCCAAGGTGCAGGTTGGCCAGGAGAAAGATATGAGCGCCATATACGGAGCAGAACACTTGCTTAGGATGCTTGGTGCGATCTTATCCGCATGAAGTACTTAGCGTCAACTGATGAGTTGCTCGGCTTAGTGAGTCTACCACAAATGGTCGCCAGTTCTACGATGGACGCGGAGAGCGTCGGACTAGTGAGGGATTATGTCAATGAGCTGCTAATGTGCGTTGTTCCACCCTTCTGTTGTAATTTTTTGCTGATGTCTGGCGAAGTTTTATGGTGAATGACCGCAGTCGGCTATTTTTGACAGAGTACGAAAGCTCAAGTCTGCAATATCAAAATATCTCTCGATCATAATTCATTAACGTTGTTCCTGTGTACATACCATTACTCACGATCTTAATCGCCTATGTTAGCCTTCGATCGGAACTTACGCCAACTGTGAGGTCTGCTGGTCCACAACTATATCAGTTCGATAAGCAGAATACGAGGACTCGACGACATTGGCTAGCTAACCGCCTTTGGGAAAGAACATGGCTCTGCCGCATTTCCCTCTTGATTACACTGCGTCTCCGAGACCAGTCGACTATGTCCGCAACCACCACTTTTTATTTACTTCGTTCAGATACTGCAACCAAGTCCCAAACAGCGCCAGGCTCAACTTCCGCGGTCAGCCTGAGCTTTCTTAATACCAACTCTGTGTGCCAACTTTACCGCGTTTGTCGTTTCGTCTAGCCAATCGCTCGCACCAATGCTCACATGCGTATCATGACTAGCGGGCCCCTATATCCTACTAAAGGCTCAACGGTCTCTCCTTTGCCTCACCCTCGTGATTCGGATACCAAATCAAAGTCTTCGATGAAAGCACGTTCGTTATTAACTCGCCTCCTTCGTCCGACGCAATTTCTACGTCCGTCTAATGCAAAGGGTCGGTATCTTCCTTTCTACAATCCAAGCATGCCACAGTTCTATCTTGCATCCGTGATATTGTCTCCTCTCTCAACCGCGCCCCTTCTTCTGTTACGCCAATTGCCAACCCCTGCGTTACTGCTCTCCCAGCAGCAGAGTTCTTCAACCTTCTGCAACAACCCGACAAGTGGCGCTGTATTGGGCGTTTGAAAAAATCGTTTCCCAATATTCAGCTATTGGCTTTCGCGACTTACGTCTTGCATGCATGACAGTAAACGACCATGCATTGTTTATTTGGGAATCGAAGGACGTAAGTGAATGGTACACAATGATATCCCGAGAATGTTAATCAATTCATCATGCATCAGCCGAGGATATGTCTTTGAGACGCCTGCTGGATTGTCGAGATGAGCTTCGAATGCAGAAGGGGATGGACTGGGCGACGACCACTTCGTTGCTTGTTTCGGCTTCAAAATGTTCCCGAGACGCCTGCGCATCAAAGAGCAGTTGCACGCAAATCTCTTTTTTTGGAATCCTTGTTTATTGTCCTGTGGGGCCAGCGCGCATAATTTGTTGCCAGGGGTATGCGATCTATGTCTTTTGGCCTGTTCCTCATGCTGACATGAACCTACTAATTCTTGCAGGACGGATTTGGCGGGTTGCATATAGCCTGGGTGAGAATAGCCTTCCGGTGCATGCAAACGCGGTCCTTCTGATAGAAGCCCACCCACAGAGGGCCGCCTGATTGTGCGACCCCGGGTCCTTTACGCATAGAAATGAACTCTTCATCGTGCAAGCTAGTACCTGATAGGTAGGTTTATTGTCTCGACTCATTCGAAGCCTACACGTATGTAGATATCCATCATTTCTTCGCGACTATCCTTTCCTTGCGTAGATCTTACAGTTAGTCGGACACCAAGCCCGGCAAGATCTCCAAAGTAGTCTGGAAATGGTTAAGTTCTCGCAATCTAGCTTGCTCAATCCAAGCAGTTTCGCAGGATCTGCTTGCAAAACCGTTTTCATCTATCGACGTGTATTTTGACTCTCCACCTTGAACCAACTGTCTTGCTGTAGCAACACCATATATGTGGACTCTGATGGCAGCCTAGATGCAAAGCTCGAGATGACGGAAAAAATGCCATCATGCCAGGCCAGGTCAGTCAACCTATCCTTTCGATCCAGACCTCTGCTTAGGGTGTTCCATTTAACAAAGCTGACCATGGCAGATCGGTACTTATGGTATCATAACGGAAATAAGCAATGGTCCAACGTCGATGAGCTAGCGGGCTGCGGCACGGTACACGAATGTGTATTCGACAGGTCTCTGACAAGTAGGGACGAGGAGGAAAGCTACACGAGTATTCAAGCTAATCCCATATCATGTTTGCCGTGTAGTTTCGTTTCGTTGTGAACATAGGCTGTTGTTTCTCTGGTGAGTAGATCAGTCATTTGGGTCCATACGAACTTAACGCTGGATTCACTCTCTGTCAAGAAGGATCGAGGATTCTACAGCGCTACCGACAAACACCTCGTGAAACGGGTGGATTTCATGACTTCAACGTGGTCGGACATGATATAGTGCAGCAGCGATGAGCCTGAAATATGATTACAAGTTACTACATGAAAGTAAACATGACCGGACTAAACGGAGCCTCTCGATACTATCATCACACAGTTCAGTCTCTTGGATATCTCCGTCTATCGCGATTCACGGGGGGCGTGGTAGTATCGTGTGGGGATTTTGTACTGAAAGACTTTTGGGCCAGCGAATCCGGCAATGGGGTCGATGATGTGATCTAGTGGCAGACATGATCAATGACAAACCTTGAATTATGCATAAATTGAAATCTTCTCGACAGTGCTTAACACGTCAAGAATACAGTTAGAAGCATTCCGGGAAATCATACATGTTTTAGTGCGTGTCCCTTCTTTCAGCACTTGGCAAGATTCACTTTGCACAGCGACTAGTCGCGGCGTGCGCAGATTTGCAATCTGAGTTCCTCGAGCTGTACTAAGCAGTTGTTTTCTCTGGTGATAAGGTTAAACCCGGACGATCGGCTTGGCCAATACAATCATCATGGGGCCTGACCGAACAAGTTACAGGAGCAACGCCCGGAGGTCAATAGGGGCGACATATAAGACAGTCCTCGATTGCTAGAGAACTATCACTGTTGCCGCACTCATCATCACACTAAGGCTTTCCTGAATATGGCCCTCACACAATTTCTGTACGACCCATTCACTGAATTTGATCGTCTTTTTGACGATGCGTTTACTTCACGCTTCCGGGCCGACTCTGACGAGTCTCGCCCCACAATAATCCGCCCCAAGTGAGTGCTGCCTGTACGGGTACGATAATCTACTCTAACATCTTTGAATACACAGGATGGACCTCGTTGAGACAAAAGACCACTTCGTCGTGGCGAGGTTCGAACTCCCCGGCATGGGTCAGGGGGACATTAACGTTGAAGTGCGTAATGGCCGCCTGACCATCTCGGGCGAGAAGAAAACCGAGACTAACGATGACGATCGGTTTGCGGTGCGCGAGTGCTCTTTCGGACGCCTGGCTCGAACCCTGCAGCTCCCTGAGGGAACTAAGGTACGATCACATGTAACGATGAACGAGCTCGTCGCTGATGTAATATGCTTGTCGCAACCCAGCCTGAACAAGTCCAGGCGGATATGAAGAACGGCGTCCTGAAGGTCACCTTCCCAAAGGCGCCTCCGGGGGAAAGCATGACCATCCCTATCATCGAGGCCTCTACCACTGACAAGGAGAAAGGTAGCAAGAAATAAACAAGTCTGGAGCAATTGAGTCCGGAGATCTAGTCATGTACTTCCAGCTTTCTCTACTTGAATCCGTGATTATTTGTCGCTTTCAAACTCTACCAGATCAGTAGATGCTCTAGGAAGTTGGAACATTGATCCGGGTTGTTAATGTGCATTACTCAGCTATATACTGCTATATATTGACACATTTTTTCTCACGGGGAGATTAATACTTGAAATCGTGAATTGATGAAGGCTGGTTTGAAGACACTTGAACATAGAGATGGAGCTAGGAACCAACTTTGCTGCAAAGCTTGAGCCATTCCTTCTCATCTCAAAGTCAGCAAAGGGCGCAGCAGCAGCGAAACTTATCCAGGACGCCACTTCAGCTCAAGGCGTGTTTGTCTTTGCCGAGCTCCTTGAGCTCCCTAACATACAGGAGGTATGTCATGTCGTATGGCATCTCAGGTTGCTGCTCCTTATATGCATTCAGCTGTCAAACAACGAGCAGCATGCTCCTTTTTTCTCCCTGCTGCAGGTGTTCTCGTATCGGACGTACAAGGATTACCTGGGTGTGTGGATAATTGTCTCATACTATGATTCGTGCTGAATGTCATACAGCGCACAAGGACTCGCTACCTCAGCTCAATCAAGCTCAAATAATCAAGCTCAAGCACCTGTCTATCGTATCGCTTGCCGCCAACAGACGTGTATGTCTAGGCATACCTTAACAGTTAGTCCACCAAGACTACAACACTACAATTACAGATTCTCCCATACTCTCTCCTCCTACAAGAGCTGCAAATGCCCACGATCCGCGACCTCGAGGACCTCATAATCGATGCGATATATCTCGATATCCTCCGCGGGAAGCTCGACCAGAAGGAGCAGCAACTTGAGATTGAGTACACGATGGGACGAGACCTCGAGCCTGGGAAGGCAGAGGCAGTGCTTGCCGCCCTGAAGACATGGTGTGTTTTATTCCAGCCTTTATTCCAGCCCCTCTTATCCGGACTAATCATAGTGTTTTCTAGGGCTTCGACAACCGCTTCAGTTATTTCCGCATTAGACAATAAGCTCGCGCAGATCGCTTCTTACAGCGCAGCTGTTGCAGTGGATAATGAAGAGCACGATAGGGCATATAATGCTATTCTCAAAGATGTGTCCAAGGACACGAAA
The DNA here is from genome assembly GCA_016767475.1 of Suillus weaverae. NCBI lineage: Eukaryota > Fungi > Basidiomycota > Agaricomycetes > Boletales > Suillaceae > Suillus > Suillus weaverae. The sequence continues at coordinate 131,858 of MU179341.1, read as the reverse complement.
AAGCGAGGACCGTTGACAGCTAGTGGGAATATCATGCGAGGTGGCCTCGATTTGGCAGATGCGATGGATGTAGACGAAGAGCCTAGAATGAAAGGACGGAAGTAAGTTATATCCTCTCTGTTTTCGTTTTCACTCTTGCCTGCTACAATCTTTCCGAATCCTCAAGCCGTCCAACCTACTATATGTTGTACTGAGTACTGACTGATCTCTCACAGGGGCATGGCGGTGGATGCAATGATAAAGCAGCAAAGAAAGCGCAACCGATTCTAATTCTAGGTCTAGATACGTGCGCTGTGCAGTGTATATCCCAACCGCAGCATTCATGATTCACACTGTACTATCAACTCATACATGCTGCACATTTACATTATCTGACTGACACGGCGAGCGAGACCAAACACATTGGGTATGGGCGTACATGATTGGACGCAAATATGATATGTATATCATAATACCAACCACCGGTATTATAAGTAAGCACTTGATTTCGCTCCGTCGATACCCCTTTCCACATCATCGTACACGTTCTCCTAGCGGTTGACCAGACCCTGCTGCGGCTCGCTTGCCATATCTCCAAAGAACCGGTACTCCCGAGTCCTGTATGATCGTGCCGCAAATTCTTGAAAGGCATTTGATTGTACCACACAGCTGGATTCAGTTGTGCTAAGTAGATGGACAAATATAACATGGTTTTGATTGACGCCCGACACCAAATCCTTGGGTCTGAAACTCTACATTCCGTCGTCATCTCTACGTCGAACAGCCGAGAGTGGCTCTGAGTGGACGCTTGAAAGATGAGGCAAATCATGTACTGATCCAGGGTGTAGATCACCGTGCCGCAAACGCCAGAGCTTGTGGTAATCGAGTGGGGGTGGGGGTCGACGTGAACGGGGTACTCTCCCGAATAACATCTAGGACTCGGGAGGACACCCTGGAGGCACTGACTTCGAACGGCATACCCAAACGCTGTGATGGGTTGCCTGCCAGGCCGCGGATCATCTGCGTGTGGCACATTGAATAGGCTGTATTAACGTGAGCGCCGAACTCTGGAAGTGCAGGGTTAATAGTGACTTTCACCTGAACAACGCAAGTAAGACCCTTTCAAAGAGCTGTTGCCAAAAAAAAACGACAAGCAGATTACGTGTCTTTCTCAAGCGACATGAAGAACGACACTAAAATCATCATTCAAGCTCTGATCCACAAAAATCAAACAAGCTGGTGATGACAGACTTCCCCATACTGCAACATTTGAAAACTCCTCGCATCTTTATCCATACACGAACGATTCGCCTTCATTGATGCAACTCAAGGCGCCAAGGACCGCAGAGCTGCTTCAGAGGAGCTCGTCGTACCCAAAACACTCTTCTCCTTGCAATTGAGGACCACGAGCTCCGGTGACGATAAAGGGGTGGCATGCGATGTAACGTACGAGGATTCACAGAAGTCCCAAGACTGGGTATTTTAAATAAACCACAGAGTTTTAGCTAGAACGGAATATCAAGCTCCACCTTAAAACAGCAAGCACGCAATAAAGTACCAGTTCCAATGTACTTACAATATCAATCGCCCTTTCATTCTCCACAGCGAAGTGCTCCCCAAAAAATACGCTGAGATCTAGAAGTGCAGCTGGTCGACACATATGACGGCCAGATGCCGCTTCCAGACATTCTGCAATCAAGAATGGATCTGCGCATTCCTGGCCCGCTCCGTAAAATCGATGAACCACGGATTTACCCCATATAACCTTCCCATCAGAAAGAGGCCACGATAGAGGGTGATGAACGCAGTCGTCGCATTGGAAAAGCACCCAACGTGATGCGAAGCCAGGGAACCAGGAGAGGTCGGCTGTCAGTGAGCATGTAGCGACACTGCACTTTTGGTTGTACTGGAGAAGGCGATGGTAGACAGAGGCAGGGATGTGTTCCAGAACTTCGGTGTAGGGCGCGAAGAAGGACTGACGGATTGTATAATTCGCAGCCATGCGGACTTCATCATACAGGCTATAACGGTATGCGATGGCGAATACGCGCAGCGGCTGTTCGTCCAGGAACACTTGCTGTACAAGCGAACCCTTACTAGCTCTGTTCATCAACCCCTTCATCCCGAACTTTCTCATCCTCTCCAAGACGGCCTGTACATCGTTCAGGGTGTTAAATACGAAATTGGAGAAGGGGTAGCATTGAATGCGAATTGCGAATGAGAGGTGGAATGACGACGAGAGTGAAACATGCGACGAGTGGACAGCGGCTTGAATATTGCAAATGACGTTGAGTGAGAAAAGTCGAGTATGAGACGAAATGGAAGATCAGTGTCATGTGACGTTGATGTTTAGCGTGTGAAGGACAACGGCACCCCTATCTGTACGACTAGAAACCGTATTTAAGGTACTCAATACGATAAACGTCGGGGGCAACACTAATAAAATAACGAACGGGTGGTCAGGAACTAGGAAGAAATGATAACTAGAATCCAATAGTTTCGAAACAATATCTGGACGGGTGATGTAGGGCAGCGCCACCGTTACACACTCCTCCCTTTCTTCGTTGCGCTATGGGATTTAGCAGGCTTGGTCTTGCCACTGGCCTTGGGTTTGGTCGCATGATTATCCGCGGGAGGGATGGGTTCGG
>MU179341.1:103239-127275 GCA_016767475.1 Suillus weaverae | reverse complement strand
GCATCAGTGGAATACCGTGAGGTCATGACATGAACCCTGCCTTAAAGCTGTTCATGCACCTGTGACTCCCACGTACTGCCTCTAATTAGACGTGATTATAGATAGGGCTAGCACGTCTCTTTGTTTGACGCTCTATCGCTTTACGACGGGAACATTTGCAGAGCAAATATATTTGGAACGGAACTACGAGGCGAGGTGCAGCTACTAGCAAGATAATGGGCGAAAGCGCGTAGCGCTAACCGGCCCCGATCGGAGATCTGCCCAGGAGAGGAGGTGAGCTGCGAGGGTGGGCGGCCAGCGTCGCATGACTCCAGCTGGGAGATTATGTTGATCGAGTCCATAGGAGCGTTTCGGCGAGGCACACCATTGTAGAGCTTTGGCGTGGCGATGGTGACAGGGAGTGGTGGGCGGGGAAAAGAAAAGAGCTCGGCGACAAATGTGTCGACGACTTTACTAGTGGAGGAGCGGAAACAAGAGCCAACGGCTTCTTCCGCTCGTCCAAAGACCAAACTCTAACAGGCTATACTGTGATAATTTACCTAGCATTAGTAGTATAAATGTAATACATGAATCAGTGTAATTATATGAGGAGCACTACTATATGAGCAGTAATGGTGATGTATCACTTGGAAAATCCAGTTTAACCAGCTTCCGGTACAGCTTCTGGCTTCCGAATCAATCTTGTGGGCAGTCAAACTATAGGACCTAGGTGTGGGCTCCTAACCGGAGTTTGAAACCTAACCTAACGCGGGCCGGGACAGCGCCTTCAACATCCAAGTTTTTCTTACGAGCGTCTCATCATACTTCTTTCCCAGGACGTCACGCGGATCGTATTCGCATGAAGCCGAAAGCACCACCCGTCAAACGAGGGCGTGGAAGACCGGTGCAGGACATGTTGGCAGGCCACGCAATGATGGACAGCCCCCTCGAAAATGGCATAAAGGACACGACGATGCGGAGAGTACTACTCCAGGTGAGAATCTTTTCATATCATTCCTCGAGCATCTTCATCAGTGAACCGGTGAAGAAAGTAGAAGGACATATATAACATTATATAGTACATAATCACACCCATCAGCATAATTCTGCCATCAATCATCACATGGTCATGTTTGACCTTATAGAGGAAAGGAGTGTTCATGACTGGTCTACTTAAGTTTGTGATTGGGGACAGACTTTCGCATTATTCGAACTTGAACTTCGAGGGAAGGTGAAATGAACGCTAATGATCAGGCTTGACGAATCAAGCCCGAAATGTACAACTACACGTCTACAATTTGAAGCCAAGAGTGAAAGGTGGGTACCTTCCATAGAACAATGACTTAAAGAAGCGACTATCAATACATGTCACCGGGTGAGCGAGAAATATTTCATCTCGTTGTTTACTTATTGACTGTTAGCTGTTCCCACTTGTGAAGAAGAATGATATGTTTACTCAGTGAGCCGGGGTTAATATGTTGCGACTGCGCGAGCGAGAATCCGTGTATGCACTGCTCTGAAATTTGACGCCGTCTGCTTCAGATTTCTGATGACGAGCCGCTATACAGATCATTCTTGATGTTCATCAACTATGTGTCACATTGAAAACCCTGTGTGTCAAATGATAATGACCATGTGAATCAGGACGACTGAGCTTGAAGATCCCTCTTGAATCTGGACCTGAGCGTCACCACAGGCTGGCTTAATACATAGGAATCGCCCTGAATCGCTCGCCTCTCAAGATCTCACGTCCTCCACGATCGTCGGGCCGACGTCGGCGGTCCGTGTGAATATATTACGTCAGCATTGAAAAGTCCATAAAAATTGCTTGGTTTGATCATCATCATGGCTATTTCTTGTCTCAAACTTTCTTGGTTGAAGCAATATTAATGGGCTAAGGTCATAGGTAAGGTTTTATACCTTTTGCCGACTTTTTATTGTGATGATTGTATTGCTGTGCACCAGACCGAGTGTCCGCACGTTGGAGATAATTTCCCTGGCCCTCTATTTACGCTTGAGGGTCCTGATCCATCATTGTTTTGCATCTATCGTATGCCTTGATCACAATTGACAATACTTGCCTACAGGTATCTAGAATACATTGTTATTTCAGGAATTGGGACATTCACGGCTTCCGTATTCTACTTCTCGTTGTATGGAGACCTATCTCAATAGCGCACCCCACAATGTTGATATCATGATTGTCCCACAATCTGATCATGCTGTATCTATCCGCATATTGATAGATTTCGCCCTTGTAAGTTGGTCGTATCCTGTGGCTGCATTAGTGGCCTCAACGCGAGTTGCGTCAATGGGAACGCACCAAATTTGCTCAGACTGACGCCACGTCCACTGTTCTTGATCCCCGTCCAGGCCAAGGCTGGGTCGAGCGAATCGCATCTTAAAGCATGGTAATCAGTGTGGTGTACCAGTAATCTGGATGAGGAATCCACACTTATTGAGAAAGATCGTTCCAGCTTGTACTTGGTCTGCGAGGGTGCTGAAGTCATCTAATGACTTGGTCCAAATAGAAGCGGTAAGACCGTATTCCGAGTCGTTCATGAGCTCAATCGCTTCTGCATCAGATGAGACCTGCTGAAGCTTATTGCCGATCCTTAAAGATAGCACTGATCAAATCACCTTCTGGATGCCAATGATGGGTCCGAACGTCTCTTCCTGCATCAAATGAGACACAACTTTGCATGATAGAGGAAGGATTGACCTTCATTACGTCCATCGCTGTTGTCGGACCCTCAGGACAATATCAAAGGACGCAGATATAACAAGCTCACTGTGATTCACATCGACCAGGACTTGGGGCGCAACAAATGTAGTGCCTCTGACGATGCTGAATACCTATTTCTGTCATACAAAAGTTGACTCACGGCTCTGCCTTTGGATACAGGTTTTCGGGCAACAGTGCTTTTGCGCCCGTTTGCACTACGATATGATCAGCCAGCAGTAGTACGATTTGTGGAACACTTGCCTGCACTGGAAACCTGCTGGCGAATTCTCTCCGCACTAGCAATGCTAATCACCGGACCGATGGTCGTTTGCTTGTTCGTAGGATCCCCAAGTATGAGTTTCTAGGCTTACGTTCAAGCTGCATCAAGATATTCCACAGGAGTCACGACTTGCTTTGGTTTCGTTGACATATCCATCCACGAAATTGTCATACACGGACTCGTGAACGTAGATCCGCTGTTCAGCTGAGGTAAGCCATACTTTGACGTTGAAAGCAATGTTTCTTACTTCGACTGCACAGCAACTCTGCCCAGCGTTGTACGTTGCACCTACGTACATCGGTGAGAATGCAGCATAGTTGTACATTTTATTATTGACTTACCATCAACTAGCTGTATTACTGCATCTTTCAGGTCTGCATCTGCACGAACATATGCCGGGTCCTTTCCTCCGAGCTAGACTTTGACTTAACGACTCATTACTTGTGTTGGTTAAATACGACACCTCCAAACCAACGCCCTTGAATCCATCAGCAGCAACAGCTGCCGTTTCAATCGCTTTCCCTCCCGCTACGCTGCCCGTGAACACGACAAAATCGACTAGCTTATGCTGCACGACATATCGAGTAAGCGGCGGCGAGAGATGCACGACTTGTATGAGGTCGGTTGGAAATCCAGCGTTATTCAAGGCTTCCTTGAATCGCACGGCTGTGAGAGGCGTTTGGGGAGATGGCTTCAAAATAACGGCATTTCCGGCGATAAGCGCCGGAAGCACAGAATTGATCATGACAAGATACGGGTAGCTGAAATGGATGAGTCTCGAGTATCTTCAAGATTAAATATACTCACTTCCATGGAGCGATGACGAAAATAACACCGAGGGGAACGCGCTTGATTGAGCGACTAAAGCCAGGTTGATTATCTGAAAAGGTAATGTCTGAAAGACACGATTCAGCAATGTCGACCATGTAGGTTGCGCGCTGTAAAAATCCTCGAAACTCCCCCCAACACTGATCGACAGGTCTATGTGCGCCCCAAATCAGTACATTGGCGATGTTTTACGCGTCAAGGTATGCACCTGCCCATCTGATTACATAGCTCTTCAGCAAGGTCATGGTGTCCAAGGGGACCATGATCATATGTTGCTGGTGCTTCTCGATTCGCAAGAGCAGAAAATTTCTCCTAGAGGGCCTGTAATGTAGCTCTGCAAGTACCAATTTATCAAGAGGACACGGACAATGAATTTGCGACCTTTCGCGATACGTTCGTGCAGTGTAGACTTGATCCATTCTTTCTGAGACTGTGCAGCACTTTCCAGAGTGCGGTCTAGATCACAAGAAACAGGATATGTTTCTACATGGTATGCCTGACCATTGTGAGGTGAGATAGTTGTCTGAACATGGAGATCGAATGAGCTAGACATAATAGCAGATGATCAGTAGCAGTGTTGGTACGGATGCACGGCGCGTCTCTTAGTCAAATATCTAACTTTTTGTCAAGATCATATCTAAACCTGCCAAAGTCGGCGCTGTGACCTGTCTTCCGACTCCACTGGGAAGGTTGATAAGGGTCACGTGGGTATGAGGTCAGTCCTATAAGACGTAGCTCGAAATCATTTGCTCGACTTTGGAATCACCCAATAACATGGCCAGCTCCATCTCCGCAGATGTCGTGCCTCCCAAATCGCTCACCATCGCCATGCCTGACGATCCATTAAAGCGTGACGTCCAGAACCCAATCCTCTTCGAGTGTGCTTGGGAGGTTGCTAACAAAGTTGGAGGCATATACACAGTCATCAAGACCAAGGTCCCTGTGACCATGCAGACGTACGGTGATCGTTACACCCTCATTGGTCCCCTCATTTACAAGACAGCTCCTATGGAGGTTGAAACGCAGGAGCCCACTGATCCTGCTTTAGTTGCATCACTCCAGTCCATGAGAGCACAGGGTGTGAAATGTCTTTATGGCCGATGGCTTATAGAGGGTGCTCCCCGTGTCCTACTCTTCGATACGGGCAGCCAATATCACCGTCTTGACGAGTGGAAGGCAGATCTTTGGAATCTTGCAGGCATCCCATCTCCCCCCAATGACCACGAGACAAATGAGGCCATCGTCTTTGGTTATCTTGTAGCGTGGTTTCTCGGCGAGGTACGCGGTTAATCTGCTCCAACTGATTCGATCCCTGCTTATCAACGCTCAGTATGTTGCGCACAAAGCTCAAACAGCTGTAGTCGCCCACTTCCACGAATGGCAGGCAGGACTTGCCATCCCCCTCGTCCGAAAGCGCCACATGGATGTTACCACCGTTTTTACAACACACGCAACACTGCTCGGTCGCTATCTCTGTGCTGGAAGCGTCGACTTCTACAATAACCTATCCTACTTTGACGTTGACCATGAAGCTGGCAAGCGTGGCATATATCACCGCTACTGCATCGAACGTGCTGCTGCACATTGCGCGGATGTTTTCACGACCGTCAGCGGAATTACTGCATGGGAGAGTGAGCATCTCTTGAAGAGAAAACCGGATGGCGTCCTTCCAAATGGCTTGAACGTGGTCAAGTTCCAGGCAATGCACGAATTTCAGAATCTGCATGCAACTTCCAAGGAGAAAATCAACGAGTTCGTTCGGGGGCATTTCTATGGCCACTACGATTTCGATCTCGAAAACACCATCTATGTACGTCGTGCCGTTCTTCCGTATTACTTTAACCAATCACGTCTACTAGATGTTTACAGCCGGTCGATATGAGTACCGTAACAAGGGTGTTGATATGTTCATCGAGTCCCTTGCTCGTCTCAATCACCGCCTCCAGCAGAGTCAGAGCAAGACCACAGTCGTTGCGTTCATCATCATGCCCGCTGCTACCAATAGTTATACTATTGAGGCCCTTAAGGGTCAGGCGGTCATGAAGCAGCTGCGCGATACCGTTACTGAGGTACAGGCCCGTGTTGGCGCACGACTGTTCGAGCACGCCGCGCGGTTCCACGGCGAGGGTCGCACATTGGTCGCGCCAGAGGACCTGCTAAGCGCAGAGGACCAAGTCCTATTGAAACGTCGCATTTTCGCACTCAAACGACACACCCTTCCCCCGATCGTTACACACAATATGGCAGATGACTCGAATGACCCGATCCTCAATCAGCTACGTCGCGTACATCTCTTCAACACACCAGGAGACCGCGTCAAGGTCATCTTTCATCCCGAATTTCTGAACTCAAATAACCCAATCCTGGGTCTCGATTACGAGGAATTCGTGCGAGGTTGCCATCTGGGTGTATTTCCGAGTTATTATGAACCATGGGGATACACCCCCGCAGAGTGCACCGTGGTACGTTGTCTATTTCTTGTATCGCGCGATTCAAGCTCATTCGAGTAGATGGGTATCCCTAGTGTTACAACAAACCTCTCCGGATTCGGGTGCTTTATGGAGGATTCGATCCATAATCCCTCCGACGAGGGTATCTACATTATCGACCGACGCACCACTTCCGTTGATGACAGCGTCAACGCACTCGCGAACTCGATGTTCGACTTTGTCAAGAAAACGCGGCGCCAGCGGATCAACCAGCGAAACCGCGTGGAGCGACTCTCGCCACTTCTAGATTGGAAGAATCTGGGCCTTGAGTACGAGAAGGCCCGGATGCTTGCGCTTCGGAGGGCGTACCCTGACGCATTCCTTGGCGCCGACGAGGACAACGGGGAAGACGTGGAGTGGGGTTTTGGAGAATTCCCAGTTTCTGCCCAAGCCAGTCCAAGGCTCAGAATTTCGGGACTCGCGACACCAGGTGATCTTGGAACACTTACAGAGGAGGTAAGCCTCTTTTGTCATGAGGCGATTTGGGATGTACTGATTGTGCCATAGATGCAACGCTTGGAGACCAGCGATTACAGAGGCCATTGGTCGCGTACAGGGGAAGATGAAGAGGACGAATACCCTTTGTAAGTGTTATCTTACCTACTGGTATTTTACTCATGTGTTCCTGTACCCAGCCCTCTTGTCATGAAAGTGCGCTCGCGCGCGTCATCCGTGATGTCTGGGGCAAGCACGCCCGGTGGTGGGGCATTCAAGAGCCTTAGCGAGCACGATCTTCAAAAGGCGGATGCTGCGCTCAGCCAGGTGAACGGAGTGTCCACCGCCTCTGCGATTGCGTAGGTGACACATTTCTGGCTGAGTATACAACCCGAATCTATGCTCTGTGATATTGAATGACTCAAGCTTGGTCCCTGCTTGGTACTAGGATCCAGAAGCTTTCATGTCATTAATGCAAGCATGCATGCTCTAATTTTCTCTAAATACCCTGGTTTTTGACTTCCAGAAATCTGGTTACATGTTTACTGGTCACCATGTTCATATGATGATATATGTTCAGTTATCGAGACTGGCACTCATATCTGCTTTTATGTCTTGCTTCTAAATTTTACGCCTTAACCAAACATGTAACATGTTGCACATCCAGACTCCAGTAACACACATACGCATTATGGATTATACTTTTATGTATCCAAAGCTCTTCCTTGATTTCAATTGAGCCACAGAACTTGCTTCTTCATCACTGAATGGAATGCGGTGAGATATCGATGGCGTTCAAAAAGAACGTAAGGTCTTTATGTAAACTGCTTTGGTCATTTATGTAATAGGAACATTGTGTGATATGTACTCGCCAAGTACTCGCGAACTGCTCGGACGAGTCCTCGCTTGTTGACCATCATGGCACCCATCCCTTTGATACCGTTGATTATCGCCACTCTGCTCAGTGCACATGGACTGCGCTCGCGATCACTCTCTTTCTCTGGTGCAGTGACCGCCTTTGTGGTTGGCTTCAGCATTCTTGCAGTGCCTGTGCGGGCTATTGGGGTCACTCTCATCGTGTTCTACTTGATCGGATCCAGAGCCACCAAATGTAAGTGTTAACCCAATAAAAGATCTCACCGCCATGTCTTTTAACTAATAATTAGACGGCAAGAAGCGGAAATCTCAACTTGAAGATGACTATCAAGACGCTGGCTACCGATCTGGCGCCCAAGTTCTCTGCAACTCATTCACCGCGTTACTTGCGAGTGGAATATGGTGTCTTTCCTTTGCGCCTGATATGTTGCCGTGGAGTCTATTTAACTCTTACATTCACTCGGGCTCAGCATTGCTAGAGAGTGTAGCATACGGAGATGGTCAATGGTGCCCATTGGACGCAACGGTATCAAGTGGATTGAGTCGCGCGCTGATGTTTGCGGCGCTTGGGTAAGCCCCCCCTTCTACTTATTCATTGGCCTATAAATACCGTACCACCAGCCACTTTGCCTGCTGCCTAGGGGATACTCTCGCGTCAGAACTCGGTATCCTATCTTCCCGCCCGCCAATCCTTATCACGACTCTGAAAACTGTTCCACCCGGTACAAACGGTGGTGTCTCACTCGGCGGGACACTTGCCAGCTTATTTGGCGGTTTGTCCATGGGCGTAACAATATTCATTTCACTCATTGTAGAGAATGCACACTGCAGGAGCAGTTGGATGACTATTCTTCCGTCACTCGTATTCTGGGGTAGTGTAGCAGGTGCTGGCGGGAGCTTGGTAGGATTTAACTTGTGTCACAATTGTGTCGTATATTAATGCGACCACACTAGCTGGATTCGTTTCTCGGAGCGACCCTACAGCGCACACGCTACTCAGTTGACAAAAAGCTCATTCTTACTGGCCATTTGACGGAACCTGATCGTGGACGGAAAGACACCGTCAAAGTTATTAGCGGACTCAATTTATTGACAAACAATCAGGTAATCTAATATTATCCTCCCCTGTCTTGATGCTAACTGTCTCACAGGTCAACCTGCTGTCATCGATAGGGACTGCGCTCGTTGTCGCAAGATTTGCCTCAACATAAGAGACATGAACATTTTCTGTGCTTCATCTGTAGAAACTCCCTGACCCCAGCTGTATACCTCCAACAATGCTACCATGTAATGTTCCTCTTGACAGGAATCATAGGAGATACTAAAAAGTATTCGGGTCAGTCCGACTTCTGTATGCAGTGACATTCGCTCGAAGATGAGATCGGTTGCAGTTTGTGTTCTTAGAGCCTCCTTTGCAGGTTCCTCGCCTCAAGGACCACTATGATATACCGATGTTAAGCCAGAAGACAACAGCTCCGGCCGCGGCAAATTGGGTGAGCTGGCCGTTGTGATGACCTAATAGATCTACAGTATAGGTTGCAGGAATGGATCACAGCATACTTGAGTAAAATTCGTGATTTATGTATGAGCTAGGACAGTAGCTCGTATGACCAAGTACTAACGGGCTTATATGGCGCTGGATCAGTTCAATTATTACACACAAAATATGCACACACACAGTAAGGATTTTCACACATACAGTCGCGTACCGTTGCCGAGACGTATCAGGATGCTTTTGGGAATAGCGTAACTTCCCGTTTTGGTAATACCGCGCGACGACAAAATGCTCGAGCTCGCTGTTGAGGACAGCGAGCTCACATAGTCGCCCAATCCTTCACCCTTTTCACTAGTTCTAGGGTCAAAAAAAAATACTAGGTGTATTACCTTTTATTGTAAAAATATATTATAACTTCTACAAGGACAGAAGTATCCAATTATAGTCCAGAAAATACCAATTGAAAGCGGTCAGGGTGGGGGGAGGAGGAAAAGAGGTTGTGTTGTCCAAGAGTAAGCATAGTTTACTAGCTACAGGTGATTTTTACCTCAAAAGAACTAGTGAAAAGGGTGAAGGATTGGGCAACTATTTGAGCTCGCTGTCCTCAACAGCGAGCTCGAGCATTTTGTTGTCGTGCGATATTACCAAAACGGGAAGTTACGCTATTCCCAAAAGCATCCTGATACGTCTCGGCAACGGTACGCGACTGTATGTGTGAAAATCCTTACTGTGTGTGTGCATATTTTGTGTGTAATAATTGAACTGATCCAGCGCCATAGGCTTATATAGATCGAATCCACTAGCAAATTATAAAGACTAGGTGCCTGTTCTCTGTGCGAATACAATGCGGGGACTGACATGCAGATGAGTATCAATACCATGGCTTGGACTGCGCTGCAAGGTCAAAACTAACACGTACTACACATGCATTAAATTGGCCAAGAATATATAGAGGCAGTATTGTGATTAAAGCTTGAAGCTTGAAGCCGCATCATTGTGACCATGAAAGCCAGTGGGCGAGTGCCAATGCGACACACTTATCTAATCAACTGTATAAAACTTCAACCTCTGGAGGGGTGAGCGATAAGCATGCGTAGACGATTGTGTGTCTACAACAAGAGTTCAGATCCCACCATTGAACGACCAGCCGCATGTGTCTGTATTGTCCATAAGAAGACGTTGGCAAAGGGCGTACTACTAGTAGTATCAGTGACGCGCATGATGTATGACGTTGTGAGATACTACACGTAGATGGGGTTGCTGCACGGAACTAGTTTGCTACTTGATGCGATCATAGCGCTCTGCAGGAAGGATGTGCGGTTTACGGTAGCACGGGCCAGGGCTGGCAGTTGCCAAACCTGACATTTTCCTTAAGATCTCTTGTGCGCTGAATATGATGTACTTTAGCATGCGTGGATATTGCGGTATGACACATAGATCAACGTGGCACTACCTGGTGCAATGAAAAGTCACTATCAAATGGACTTCCTTCACGAAGCTGCGAGGATATGGCCGTTCGGGCTAGTTCCGAGTGGCGAAGAACTGCTGCGGCTAGAGGCTGAGTATCACCGCTCCCGAGACTCGGAGTTGTCCGAATCTGCGACCAACGTGCGTGCACTTGGAGCTCAGAAGACGCGGCTGCAGGAGGTTGATAGTGTCTGAAATGGGATCCGTTGTAGGCGGAAGTGCGTTCTAAGAATTGACAGATAGCGCATGACATGTGGTAGCATGTGATCCATATGTAAGTACCGTTCGAGCACATGGCTAAGACACTAGTGCTAGATAGGAATGCGAAGGCTTCTAGATTCACCTAATCTTCGGAATGGTGCCCAGTCCATAGCATCGCGGGCACGCAATGCATAAGGATAAAAACACATTGATCTCACATGTAATTCCAAGAATCCTGCCATCACTAGCAAGTACTGCAGATCCCTATGCGTCCGCTCACGTTCCACCTATTCATGTTTGATTTGCTTACATCCCTGTAGGTCTTATCATCCGTGACAACCCTGCCGCTGTCGGCGACTATATCGCCAACTACATTGCCAAACGGTACTCTCATGCATATCCATACTTCCTTGCATATGTCTTATTCCTTTCCCCTAGCATTAATGACTTTGCACCGACCGCTGGCAAACCTTTCGTGCTCGGTCTCCCAACCGGCTCCTCTCCTATCCCAACTTACAAAGCCCTCATCAACAAAGTCAAGGAGGGCAGCTTATCGTGAGTGCTGAACAGTGCACTTGAGGTCGAGTTTATCTACTCGTGGCTCCAGGTTCAAGCACGTCGTCACTTTCAACATGGACGAGTATGTCGGCATTCCTCGCGACCACTCAGAGTCCTACCACACATTCATGTTCCGCGAGTTTTTCTCCCATAGTCCGTCCACTCCAGTCACCATCGCTGAAGAAGCCTGTACTAATTTCATATACGCAGTCGATATCCCCCCTTCCCAAGTGAATTTACTGGATGGGAACGCTGAAGACTTGATAGCGGAATGCAACGCATACGAGTCCCGCATCAAACAGTGTGGCGGTATCGAGCTCTTCCTGGGTGGTATCGGCGAGGATGGTCACATCGCATTCAACGAGCCTGGTATGTCTCGTTCCTTTCGCCACTTTGCTCCCTTCTGTCCCTTTGATATTGTATCGCCTGTGGCTTCTTTACCGCATCATTGTTCTGTCTTCGTCACGTTCATTGACTCGAATAATGCTCGTTCCTATCAAAGGCTCGTCCCTCGCCTCCCGGACCCGCATCAAAACACTCGCCTACGACACCATCCTCGCCAACGCCCGCTTCTTTAACAACAACGTTGCTGCTGTCCCCCGTATGGCCCTTACAGTCGGTGTTGCCACAGTACTTGAAGCAAGGGAAGTCGTGGTTGTGGTTACGGGCCAGAGGAAGAGCTTGGCTCTTAGCAAGGCTATTGGTGAGTCATGGTTTCAGGCTATCTTCGCGCTCATTCATTGGTTTTCTGGTTCCAACTTTTTCGTGGTGTACACTCACTTACAGAGGATGGCGTCAACCACCTTGTGAGTAGCCGGTTTTCTAGTACCTCGCAAAAACTCACGTTGACGTGACTCCTAATGTAGTGGACTCTCTCGGCGCTGCAGCTCCATCCTTGGGCGTTGATTGTAGTCGATGAAGATGCTACAGCTGGTGCGTGCTGTTGTTCTGATAAAATATGACTTTCGGTTGACGTACGAATGTCGTCCTGTCGTCTCTCACTTCACATCTTGCCCACCCATTGTCACCTCATTCTCAATGACACAAAAACTGCGGAACCATAAATCAGAGCTGCATGTCAAAACAGTCAAATATTTCAAATCAATTGAACGCGTGCAAGACGAGGTGGAGCAACGGCAGGCAGAGCTGAAGATGAGAGGTCGGACAGAGCATCAGGGGCAGGTCGGGAGTATGGAGTGACACTTCATATTGGCAGTATGATATATCATCTTGGACTATAAGCCATTGTACATTATGGACTGTAGTTATCCACACTGTGATACATCGATCTTGTAAGGTTATCTAGGCTACACGACCTACGCTGCAAATGTCAGGTCGCCGTTTGCCTCCATACAGCGGCCTTATTGCCTCTAGTGTACCATCAGTGAACTCATGAGACCTGTAGACCGATACAATTATGCGTTTGCCAAATATATTCATGTATTCTAGAAGAAATTTGTATTGTTCATAAATGACCATTGATCCCTGCAAATCTACTCTTTTTTTTTTTTTGGGTGGAACAATATTATCAACTAGCAGCTGACAATGTCAGCCCTAGTAGATATGTTAGGGATACGGGAGTTTCACCTGTGAGATTTGATAAGTAGACACCCAGAGGAAATACTTTATGTACGCAATGTAAGCAGTGTGGGACTCGACACTTTTTCGGAATTACCTACTCCGTCCTGGAGGACAGCAGGGCACTATACCCACTAAAACCTAGTGCTGCCGAAGTCCGGTTCGGTCCAGTTCTTTGGGCAAATTTTCCGAACGCCAAACCGAACCACAGGTTCAGGTTCAGCCATTTGGCCGAACCCTGGACCGAACATCACCAAACATGTTCGGGAGGTCCGGTTTGTGTTCGAACCAGGTTCGACCACCTGCGCAAACGCCCAGTGCATGTCAGCAACTGCTGACATGGCTCAGACGAATACGGACAACGGACGAGAGCAGGAGGAGGGAAGAAGATGAGGAGGAGAATGAGGGAGAGGAGATGGACGAGGGAAGGGCAGCAACAGCAGCACTGGTGATGCCAGCAGTGCCAACGTGGATGACATTGGCTGAAGCAGCAGCAGAACTTGTCGAAGCTGAGGCAGGAGTGGTCGCAGAAGTGCTGTGGAACGGACGTGATGCAGTGACGCCAATGAGAAGTCCAATGAAGAACTTGGCACTGGTGGGACTCAATATTTCTGCGGAGCATGTGTAGATAGACTTTTGTTATAAATGACATAGGACTTACCCTTTCTCACACCCTCACACCTGCCTTCGAGTGCGAGAGACTCCACTGTTCCCTTGCTGCACTCAAGTATGCAGTTCTTGTCTGCAGAAAGGCTCGATGTCATGCGTTTGCAAGGGGGAGGCGGGAAAAATGAAACCATACTGACAAAAGGTTCGGACGCGTTCGAACCGGTTCTGGGTAGCCTGAACCCTGAACTGGACTCAAGGTTCGGTTCAGGGCCTATGCTGGACCTGTGACCGGACCTTGAGTCCGGTTCGGAAAGGTTCGGGTTCGAACCTTGGTTCAGGACCGGACTGCGGCAGCACTACTAAAACCCCTGATCTATGGATCCAGTTGTCTGGGAGATCCTCCTCCGAGTCATTTAGTAATATACCGCTCCAGGCACCTATGCTTCCCCACTGTGGATAGTAGTTCTGATGAAAATCAGTAGAAAATGCTCTGGTGCTGAATGTTTCAGAGTAACTTCCACTGAAATTGCATGCAGTTAATTTCATTGGAGTGCTGATTCTGAATTTCAGTGGATATCCCTCAATTCAGCACCACCCTCATCAGGAAAAAACATAGTGACTACATAGTACTATATAGTCAGGGTAGCGCAAGTAGCCCCGTCGTCAAGTGCCCTCTATGTACTCACCATAGAATCCTGTAGTAAGCTACCAGTAGCTACCAGGTACTACTGTAGTTTGTAGGAGCACTACTACAGGCAACTATGACAAGAAAATAAATAATCAGTCAAGGGGATTCAAACTCTCAAGCTCACTATTGACTTTCTCACCCCACAATTCATGCAATGGCACACATACCATTAGGCTATCAGGCTGTTACAATCTATCATGTGTAATAGGATTTAACAAGCTACCGTGGACTTCAAAGAAATTTCGTTGAATTACTGGCAGCAACTATTATCTATACTACCATCTGCTCACAACACAACAGCTACTATGTAGTAATGTTGTTATTCTAAAGCTTGCTGCATTGGTTCATATATCAAATATGTTTGTCTTAGTGAAGATTACTGCTGGTGAAACTGTATGCAATGGTATGAAGACCTTGAAAGCTGGTAGCTCCTGTAGCTACCTGTAGCATGCAGAACTACAGCTTACTACAGCACTCCTGCATGCTACAGGAACAAATATTTGCTACCATCACTCCAGGTTACTCCTGTAGCTCCTGTAGCTCTATGTAGCCCTAGTGACAGCTACATAGTGCTACTAGGGCTATATAGTGCTATATAGCTGTCACTGGAACTCCCACGATTTTTGTTTTTTCCTGATGCTTTCAGTGGAAAATTTACTGAATCAGATTCAGCTCCATATGGGTTGGGGCCCATGTTCTAACCGGTGCCCCTGGCATAGTACCCTCCCTTATTCACACTGTATGATGCAGAAATCGGACTTGTGAGTGTCCATCCTATGTATACATGAAGCTAATCACTATCTGATGTATCTAAACCATCTCCAATGTCGTTGTTGCCACCAGGTGCTAACCACCGGTCAATGATAAAGATTTTGCCTTGTGTTTGTACCTGGCCAACAACTGCTTTGATGTTTTGCACGTCTGTGACTACTGGTGCGACAGACTCTTTGTATCCAACTAGGGATATCAATGCATCTGTTCCATCTGTCTTGCATGGTGTTATCAGTGCAAGGATGAGTGTTGTGTTGCATAGGAACCTGTAAATTTTGTGGTTGCCAAGCTCACAAACTAAAATTTTATCCAGCTGGCCGTAACTGATCACGTCGACAGGTTGTGACCCCCCTGCATCAGAATATGAGACTTCATACTACATCAAAAAAATAATGTCAGCTGCAGCTACATGTGCTTAAGGTGAAAAGACTCACTTGGATGAATGAGTTGTCACGATACTTTGCACTGCTCATACCCCTCAGAGCATATTTAGTCCTGATTGAATTACCACCAATTATCCTCATTTTCCCCCACAGAGGCATTGCAGATGGCAAATGCAGTGTGAGATCATTGCGTTGCCCTCTGAGGACCTGGGAAAGATACACTCCAATTCGTTTGCGGGTATCTTCATCAGGTACATAGTTGGAATGACACAGTGTTTGCAAAACAAATTCAGGATCTGGTTCACAAGTCTGCATTAAGTGTCATATCACACTTATGATGAAGCTTCATTGACTCACAGTGTTTGAATGATCGTTCATTCTCCAGTTCTTGCTCTCCACGCTGAGGAGTGAGGTCTTTGAGCTCATCTTGGAGGTCAAACTTGACACTAAGCTGACTGAGGTATGCAGTGTACAAAACAACCCGGGAAAGGCCACTCCATGGGTGCCATCTTGAATGCAGACAAGTTTGGAGATGCAAGCAATACCGCTTGATGTAGAATGTCCAATGTACCCAAGCAGGTCCACACATGTGCAGGTCTTTTGCGACATGTAGACATCCATGGATCGGAAGTGTGCAGACTGCTAACCTATCTTCCTTGAACTGATAGTAATAGCTATTGGTGACTATTGAGTGAGATCATCTTAAATGGAAAGTGATTTACTCACCGCTCAAACTCTTCAACCCACTCCGCAAATCCTTGCTCAAGGTCATCAATCTCTTGTGTGGTGATTTCGAGCTTGATAGATGTCTTCATCAATGAGATTAGTTTGGACATGTGAGTATAGTATTTGACACATGGAAAGCGATTTTGAAGCACAATGGGTGTGATGTGAATGAACCAGAAGCTCCATGATTTGGCTGTGAATATTGATTTGTCCACAGCAATATTACCAAGGACACAAATGAAAGCAGCAGGTATTTGATTGATTGCTCCTGCTGTTTCGGCACCGATTTCTTCCCAGACATGCAGTGCGAGCTTGTAGTCTTCACTACCAACATCCAACATTTTGTAATATGCCCTGTACAGAGGTCGACAAGTTGTGGGATAATGTTCTCGAGGAACAAGTGCATCCATTCCCAAGGTGTGCAGTTTGCATAATCAATTGAATTGACACAACAAAGTGATGGCTCCCCCTCTATTCCATGTTTCTTTGCAAGGTGATCTCTCTGATGCTTCATTACAGTAGCATCCAACTCCTCCAGGACATTGACAAAACCCTCGTGTGTGTAAAGGGAGTTCAAGGGGGTTATAAGATTGGCGGGTCTGATTTTCCTGTCGAGGTGTCCTGAGAGGTGTATAATAGTTGGTCCCTCTAGCACTGATCTTACGAACACCCTTCATCTTGCAAGACCTGCATGGAGAGTAGCCGTTGTGTCCTTTGATATTTAGAAGCTTCTCGATGGCTAGGATATCCCCATTCTTGAAGATGTTATAGGCATGGAGGTAGAAGTTGGTTTCATCAGATGCATCAAAAGTTTGAATGCCATTGGCAAGTTCAGTGAGTTCATGGTCAAGAGGACAGATGAATGACACAAGATCTTTAGGTTGATGGGGACCAGGGATGACACCAACACACAGAATATTCTCAAGGTGTGTTCACACCTGAGGAGGAAGGTTGAGATTCATTAGGAGGAGTGGTGTTGCAGATGGACTGCTCCGACGATGATTAAAAAGCAGGAAGCCATCTACCGACAATGAGAATGCTATGTTGTGCTTTCCAGAGAAGAATTTGTGCTGCTGTTCGACACCATCAACCATAACATTGGTCTGACATAAGGTGTGATACCAGTCTGAGTCAAAGACATCTCGAATGATGCCACATTCTCTGATGTAGTTTTTGTGATACAAAAGCAGTTGGATCATATCTCAACTCTGAAAAAATGCCTGAAGGCGAGGAATAAGCAGGAGATATAAAAAATGTCGCTGTGCATGGCCATTGGCACCATAGTGTGATTCATTGCAAAATGGACATTGGATGTGATGGGAATAGTCATCAGTATATGCAATACATGAGTTAATACAGCAATCATAGTTGATCGGTTGAATGCCAGATAATGTGGCTAGGTGGCACAGAATGACCCATTCAGAATCTATCGTCATTTTATGCTGAAAGGATTGCCACATGCGATCAAATACACGACGAGGAATGTTCCCAACCAGCTTCAGCTGGAATGCACGGATGTTGTCACAATCCTCATCAGTGAGCATATCATTACCTAGATTACTACATCAGAATTAGCACTTATATTTGGACACAGATACATATGGAGTTCATGTATCTCTTTGGCCTTTGTTGGACCTCACTAATCCTCAAGTTCAAGAATCATGGTATCAAGCATCATGATGGCATAATGATCTGCATCATCCTCATTGAAATCATACCTATTGTAAGCCTCCAACATGGTGGACTTGTCAGAGGAGGCACCATCTAAACTGGACTCAGACTTGATGGTCTGATGGGAGGAACACAATGCTGCATCCAGAATGATCAAGGAAGGGTGTGGGGATGAAATAGGTGAATCATCCTCGTCCTCAGAGTCTGAGCTACCAAAATCAGAGCATAGCGCTTCGTTGGGGTCTGCAGAGGCATAGTGTTTCTCCCTGCGAGAGTGGGATAAAAATTTATAACATGTAGGTGCGTGACAACAGCGTTTTTTTGCCTCTGGAGGCATGGATGTAATGGTACTAGTGTCTAGTGCAAAGTCTTCACACAGCTGCTTGACCATTAACCCCACCTTAACATAGTATACTTTCAAACTTACCTCAAAATGAGAGCTAAATGACCCAGAAAGCAAACAAGAGACTTGAAGAATGTGGATTGGTGGACAGGCTTCGGTACGCAGCAAACTTGCATCCTGAACCCTAACCCAGGGCAAGTACTATGATCATGTGATCACTACACTGTGACATGCATGTGACACGGCACTTACAAGCCTTGATGTGGCCACTGATGCGCCAGTTCAAGTGTTCCTATTGGTCTACATTTGACTCCCAGATCGAGTTGCATGCCATTCCTTCGTTATTTTATTCATCTTAGGGACACCTACTAGCTACTAATCAGCCATTAATGACTATTTTCTTGTCTTCCATCTCTGGACCCTCTGCGAAGCACATCAACATTTAACAGGTGCACATTCTTCGGTCAGCAGTGAAGGGCGATGTTTCAGTGGCACAATTTCTTCTTCAGCCGGCAGCGAAGGAGCTACAACTTCGGACAGCTCGTCTGAAGATGTGGCATCAGAATTATCGCTGAATAAGGGGCCACACTGTCAATTACACAAGTTAGAGATCTTTTGAACAGAGCAGGTAATAATTTCCTCACTTCAAGTTCAGTCTCACTGTAATCTCTTCCTAGAACACATTCATTAGGAATGTTGAGATACACATTCCACTGCCTGTGATGTTGGCCAGCATCCAAACCCCACTGCTGGTTATAACCTTTCAAAATCTCCATCTGGCCATTGGTCCCACAGATCATGTGCCATGGTCTGGTCACTGGTATTTTTGAACCATTATGAACACGTGAGTCAAGACTTTCTGAAAGGTCTGTAGCAGTACACTGAAAAATTTAAAGGTGAGTTTGAGAAGTCAATACTCAGTACTCACTGTTGCAATGTTGGCCCTCTGTGAGCAATCTTGTGGCCAGCTTATATCCACTAACTGAATACCGCAGGTGCTCAAGCTGTAAGGACACTCAGCCCACAACTTTGTTCTTGTGAACACACACACAACACTGCAAGTCATGTCTACTCAAGCAGACCTCAAACGAGCAGACCCCAGGCCTAGTACTGGTATGTATTTGATAACATTCCATTAATCCAGCAGAAATATTGAGAAATGCACAGATAGCCAACCTGCTGAAAAAGTCAGCAGCAAGACTCAAAAGGGTGCAAAAATAACTATGGCAGAAAACTTGGCACTTGTGGCAGCATGGATGCAACAACTCCAAACGCTCACTCTTATAGTAAGCTATTGCTCAGTGACTCTGGTTACATGACACTGGAATAACTCGTCAGATGACATTTCTTGTTACCACTGACTGGAACCTGCAGAACTTGTGTACTCATGTCTTTCTGGTGCCCTCATTTTCCATACCTGTTCTGGTGAGTGCCGAGATAGTCGGGGAAGCACAAGGAACTTACAGCTTGCGTTAGCAATTCTGTAATATGCAGCATCTTTTACTCTCATTCAATACAAGTTTGTCAATGTAGTACACCCTTCCATTACGAAAACCGGAGGGCGCCATGCCTTTCACCCAGGTGTCAGCGATGAAGAGATGATGCAATACATCAGACAGCAGCAGACTAAGAGATGGCACACAGAGCATTGCAGGCTAAATTGGACAATCTGCTTTAGTTTCCAGAACCAATAACACCAAGCCCTGGATTGATGTCTCAGGGTCAGTTGCTTCCTACCCTGAGAAGTTCAATTATTGATTTTGGTTTCTACCCTGCAAGACCAGTACATCAAGTCATATTCCAAATCTCTGATGCCACGGTACCCTCAGTTTGATGCTCACATTGCCTGGGCAGGGGGTGTTCTTTGCAATCAGACCATATCTAGCCAGTACCTTGGAGAGACCCAGAACCCATTCTGCTCTGAACCACATGTGACTAAGTACAAACTCTTGACTGGGCCGTGAATATACAGATGGCCTCTTCGTTTGCTCTCTTTGGTTTAACTGCGGGAAAAATGTCATGTGATACATAATATTCGCATTATGATCTCTGATCAAGTCCACCCTCTCTCTCCCAAACCACTGTCAAACATGCCTGCAACATAGAAGAAATCCAAAAAGATGTGCCTCCAGCTTCTGGCTGAGCAAATGACCCAACTACAGCAGGAGATCAGCTCATTACAGTGTGAGATGACTGTGAGTTTTGTGTGCTACCTTATGACGCGTGTTTGCAGGAAAGCAAAAGAAGCCTCATCATGGGACAGACTTACTGCCCAAGCCCAAATGATTGATCTTGAAGCCACCTGGGGCTGCTGGTAAGTGCAACAGATACTCAGTGCAGCATGCAATGGGTCTAGGGACCAATAAGTGATAGTACAATGCCCTAATGGTGACTATATGGTGACTATATGTGCACAGAAATGTGTCCGAGTGAGCCTGGCTGACATTCTAACTTAAGGTGTCTACCAGACATTTATGTAGAACATATCTGGACCTTGACAAGACACACTGTGGACAGGACAATAATGATATCTCCATTGTTGTAGTGAAGGTGAGTCGCATATAAGACTTGACATAGCTTAATAGACTGACTCTGTATAGGTACAGAAAAAACACCTGGTTCTACTCAAGTTCACAAATGCATGGCCATTCTGTGCCTGGATCCAGCAATACCTCTGCAACTATAATAACAACCAAAAAATTGACTGAGTAATGTAACTGTAGTAAGTATCTCCATAGTTGACCTCATGCACTGACTATACCTGTGCAGTCCTGGGATTGTGACAGTAGTGAGGACGAGAACAAGGACGAACAGGATGAGGACATGGATGTGGATGACAATGCGGACAATGATGCGGATGACGATGTGGACAATGATGTGGACAATGATGTGGATGATGATGCAGACAATGATGCGGACAATGAGGAAGACAAGGACGACAATGTGGATGATGCAGATGATGATGTGGATGACGATGTGGACGATGTGGACAAGGACAACGATGCAGATGAAAACAAGGATGAAGACCAGGATGACCAGGACCAGGACCAGGACCAAGATGGGGATGAAACCCTGACTAATGATGGTATTCAGGACAAGGGCACAGCCAACAGGGAGGCCAGCGACCAGGAAGAAGGCCACGAGCATGTTCCTCCCTGCCTACTCAAGTTATCGAGGAAGCAAAAGATGGTCACATCATCAGATGAAGAAGCCGAACCTATTCAACCCCCACCTCAGAAGAAGCAGGCGACCATACAAACTGCCAATGAGGACCTCCCAACTGTCTGTCCGAGTGATGGGTGTAATGACATCATGCCCTCGCATCCTTCAGGAATGGTCCTTGTGAAGTACAAAGCATTTCAACACTGCTTGCAGATGCTAGGTGGTGAATTCTCACGCCAGATGCTCAAGCTTGAGATGGAACTCTGTGCTGCCATCCAGAGCGACCTGCAATGCAAAAGGTACATTCAAAGTGCTTACAATAACAGATGGCTATCTGAGATCAATTACTTTGCTGTGCATCACTCTGTTTTGAAGCTCGAACCTGATCTCTGCCAGCTGATCTTTGATAAAGCCATGAAGGACAAATGCATCATTTACCCAACTCTTCTCACCAATCTACTCGAACAGGACTATGGAGTCGAGCTTAACAAACAATTGGCTTTTCTTGCACACCTGAAGATATTTGATGTTGGACACCCAATTTTCAACAAGGCACGGCCTGGATAGTGAGTCCTGACACACTCTTGTGACATTATGCTAATGATCCATAGCTACGGTCCAAAAGGCAGTGCAGTCTTTCGTACAACCATCAACCAGCTATTCGACCCATGAGAAGGAATACCTACTGATGCCTTCACCCCACTATCATATGAACAATATACATATTTTGTGCTCATCCCCTACATAGCCAGCCAACTCATTGCTGACGATTGGGGGTTTATTGACAATCAGCTGTGTACGCTTCAGCAGGCATTCAAACTTATGGTGGCCAGTGCAGATTCTGGCGACGCACTCCAGGGCATTGACAAGGAAGGGAAGGATGAGCAATTTGATGATATCCTGATGAAGATCATGTTGAAACAGGTGACAGAGTTAGACTATTTGCCAGCAGCCACATCACAGCCAACAGCCCTGGTGCCTCAGCAGGGGAAGGGACAAAAAAAGATCCATGATGATTTTCTTACTTGAGCGAGTCTTCACTTTGTACTAGGCAAACAGGAAGGATACAGTCACAGCTGATTCTGCCTGCCAGCGAAGTACCTGCCTGGTGAGTCAATGTGTATTACATTGTCAGTCCAATACTTACTTTTCAAAAGCTTGGTCAGACTTCATCCCAGCATTAACAGAATTTGTGGTGCCACTCCGCTGTGCTTGTGCTCTTGAACCTTGCTGGTGTCCCTGTTGCTATACTAGTTGCGATTAATACAGCTTTGCTATAAGTTCATTAACTAATGTAATTCAGCACTTTGTTTCATTACCTTGGTGTGAATGTCAGACCATAATGCCAGCACATTTTCAGCACATTTTCAGAGTACAGTTTCAAAGTATCATTTCAGAGTACCAATTCAGAGCATGAGTTCAGAGTACAGATTCAGAGTACAGATCCAGAGTACAGTTCCAGACCATCATTTCAGAGTTTGCTTTCAAAGTAAAAATTCATTGCAATATTGGCTGAAATTTCAGAGTAAAAAATGGCAATTTCAGCACCTAATGCTCTGAGTTTCAGACTATTATCATATGATTTTGCCCACTGAATTTCACTGGATCTACTATCCACAGTGTCCCACACATCTGAATTAGTTAAGTGGCCTCACAGCACTCTTTCTGCCACTTGATTAAGTCCCTCTGCATTCATATGGAGCACTGGTGGTGTGCCCCAGTGGTGTGCCCCAGCTGGTTTCAGTCACTTAGGCATGTTTTCTCCAACAGTCTTTACTTCTCTTTCTTGTATGTCTTTCCCATGCCCATTTTGGCAACCACATCAGTACAAACAACACCACCAATGTGTGCCAAACAATGTGCTCATCATTTACCATAATGAGCTCTCATATCCTGCCAAATACCACTATTTCTTTCTGCATTTTTGGCAGTATATGAGGACTACAGGCTGGACTCTATTACTACATCAATGTACAAAGCCCAGCTCTGCTTTCCACACATGTGGCCCTCACGACATTCAACACTCCTGCAGTCTTTGACTCTTTGTCCGGTGGTGCAATGATAGCACAAGTATCTCAGCATTTTGATGGACCAAGCCTGGCACTGCTTTCTGCACATGTGGCCCCTGCAACAGATCAACCAACTCTGTGGGAACACATTCAACATTGCTGCAGTCTTCAACTCATTCATTTGACAGTACAGTGACCACACAAGTACTTCAGCCTTTTGTGTGAGGGACTATGTAGATTCTGAGGGTTATTGGGCTAAATATTGAGGCATGATACATAGACAGCAAGCTTGTACTACTTCAGAAGCTATTCTATGTGTTTTCATGGTCAGATTCAATGTGTGCATTACTCTTTTTTGAACACTAAGTCCCCTTCTTTGTTGGCTCACACTGTGTGTGGTCCTTGACTCTAGTTCAGATTGGCCTTTCTCCGTAAGTTTCTGAGCACATTTCAAACACAAAGTGCTGGTAGACACATCTGCAGCTCTCTTACCGTGGTATTGCTGTGACAAGAACATGTGCTTCACCAGCTATTGGAAGAGGAGTAGGCATGAGTGGAGTGGGAGGTAACTGTACCATGGGAGGTCCATTGTCAGAAGTGGCTGAAAGACAACATCAACAGTGTTTATACCAGAGTAGATTATAAATATTTACTGTGATCAAGTGCACAAAGAGCAGGATCCACCATTTCATCTGTGAATGAGGAGGGGCGCACATAAGGCTCTGATGAAGCCACACAAATGTTAGCTGACTGTGTTGAATTG
>MU179341.1:49366-102494 GCA_016767475.1 Suillus weaverae | reverse complement strand
AATGCACAAGCAAATGTAACACAGCAAGTACACACCTCTTCTCTCACAAACTAGAAACTCCAGGAACATTCAGCAACACACAATTTAGCAGTGATATCTGGAGGACAATCCTGAGAACTCTTCTTGACTTTATCAAAGTCAATTATAAGCTGTTCCTTCTCCTCAGCAGTAAGGCAGTGATACTTCGTTTTTTCCTTGACAAGATTGGCTATGTTTGACTTCTCACTGAAACTTTTGTCTAGGACAGCCATAGTTAGTGATGAGCACAGTAGTACTGCAATGGAAAAAAATTTACTGGCATTGTTCTCAATGCCTTTGAAGTGCATATAGGCATGCCAGGCACTTGTCTTGTTGCATTTGCAGTGGTGGATAATGGAACTGAGTGACAACTGCTCAAGGTAGTGGCATCGAGGTTGTTTGAACTTTGATGCCAACTCTGTGGCCTTCACATCAATGTAATTCAGAACAGCCCAAATTTCTTGGTCCTCATTGAGGCACTTAGCCTGTCACCACTCTGTTAGTTGCTGACACACTTCTTTCAATACTTTGATATATGAGGCACATGCTTGAGGAACCAACCGGCGAGGATTGTGTGAGTGAGCAGTTACTGGGAGCACCATCACAGTAATTCTGACAGTGAGTGAGGTGACAGGCTGAGAGGTTGAATAGCATTATAAACAAATCATACAAGGTCAGATTAAAAAAAAATGATACAAAAAGTATTATGAGAGCGACACCTGAGAATCAGTCAACACAGCATTCCCGATGGCCTCTGTGTGCTCCTCCAAAATCTCAGTGAGCTCCTGCAATTTCATAATCCACTGCTTCGGAAGGTAATCTTTGCTGATTGATATGCAGACCCAATGAAAATAATTAAGGTCATGCTCAAAAGGTGGATCCAAAGAGCTTTGGCTTCAGCTTGTGCACTGCACCCCTTACCCAAGTACTGCCCTTAACTTCTGAGGGTGATATGCAAAGTCTGGACTTTGGAGTATAGGAAAGTCCGGTGGACTTTCTGGACTTAAGATGGAAAATGAAGTAAAGACTATTACAGACAAAGTCCAGAATAGAAACAAATAGAGATAGACTACCCTAGGGTAGAGCTGGAGTTATAGTCTAAGGATACAATCCCAAGACTCAGAGATTTGACTGGAGCGAAGACTCAAGTCTGGAGAAGACAGGAAAGAGCAGGAACTAAGTTAATATTCAAACTAAGGAAGTAGTGAGAGTTTACAAGGGTTTATATACTGTAGATATCCTAATAGAAAACAGTCAGCACAGTGCAGGGCTATGTACAGAGAATGGAGAAAGCTTATTAGTAAGTAGAACAGAACATATCATAATGGAGCCAGAGATGAAAATGGGAGAATGGAACATAATGAGTCAGATATATATATAACCAGAAACCAGAAATAGGGGAAGTCCAAATGGAGATGAGACGGAAAGGGAATAGTCTGGAGATTAGGTTTGAGAGATCTGGATCTGGATCCAGAACACAGGATATGACAGTTCTGGGCTTTGTGTTTTGGGCTTCAGGCTTCAGGTGTCAGGCTTCAGGTTCTGGGCTTTGGGTGTTGGGTGTTGGGTTCTGGGCTTTGGGTGTCAGGTTCTGGGCTTTAGGTGTCAGGTTCTGGGCTTTGGGTGTTGGGCTTTTGGTTCTGGGCTTCAGACTTCAGGCTTTGGGTTGCAGGCTTCAGGCTTCAAGTTTTAGGCTTCAGGTTTTGGTGGTCAATGATAGGTGTATGCACTCATCAGCCTACCCATCTATATAACATACCACTATGTCGGCCCACCCGTCTATGTAATATACCCCTATGTTAGCCCACCCATCTATTTAATATACCCCATGTCAGCCCACTCATCTATTTAATAAATATTTCACCACACTCTCAGCTCACCTGTCTATCTAATATTACCCCACATTGGCCCACCCATCTATATAATAAATATTTCACCACACCCTCGGCCCACCCATGTATCTAATATATCCCTATGTCAGCCCACCTGTATATATCATAAATATTTCACTGCTCCCTCGGCCCATCCATCTACAAAATAATACTAATATGTCAGCCCATCTGTCTATATAATGATATTTGCTATAGCCCAGCTGTCTATAATATATGTCCATCCTACTCTACATATTACCTAGATGGGCCCACCCATCTCCATCAGTAATAATATTTCTCTCAGCCCATCTGCCATCATCGAGGATATATATAACATCAGCATAGATGAACCCACACATCTCCATTGGAAATAATAACCCTCCTGACCCACCTGTCTCCATCAGGGATATACATAACATTGGTCCATGGTCCGCTGGCCTGTCTTATATGGGATATTATGTACATAGGTGACCTGTATAATATGGAGATAGGTAACTGTAGTATGTGGATAGTGCATATCCACCGGAGCTCTGATGTATCCCCCTTCCTGATTTAAATTTTATTTAGATCCATGTTCATGTAGAACATGCATTTGCAACTCTCAAAGGGTGCTTTCAATCACTTAAGGACCTTCAACAGAATATTCATTCAGAAAATGACCTTTGTATGGCCATTCATTGGATTCAATGCTGCCTAATCTTCCATAACATGATTATACAGTTAGAAGAAGCTTGAGGATGAAACAAGAACAGTGATACAGTAGAATGGGCCCATCAGCAGGGTTGAGGCATGATAGATGAGGAGTTCAAGACCCCTGATGGTAACAAGGTGGTAGGTGACAGGTTGTAAGAGGGCACTCCAGGTCAGGCTTGCCACATGAAGTTGATAGACTTACTTATTGGACAGCCTGCATTAAGAGCACAGTGCAGAGAAGGGGAGGGTATCCACATCATACAGCACATATAGAATTCAGCATGTAGTATTCACCAGGATCACGAAAAATAAATGAGGGAAGACAGTAACATACTAGTATCATGATAGGCACTGGAACGGAGTAGCAAGAATGTCAAACAACAAATCTAGAAACACACAACACAACATGATGCACAAACACAATAAAAAATGTAATTATGATATACAGCATCCAGTGCACAAATGTTTAAGACCCACCAGTAAGTTGATGATATTTGATCTTGAGGCATAGCAATGCTGCCTCCTTAGCAGGTGCATTTGCCAATAACTTGTGCTTCTCAATACCTTTAGCCTCTTGCAAACATTGATGAATAGTGGCAGCATCCATGCACTCATCTTAGTGCTTGGTGTGGAGAAACCAATGTTCATTGTCCTATTGGGTAAGATTGAGCTTCACCATGTACCAGTCATTCTTGAGCTCCTTGTGAGACACCCTGTCAAGTCTCTCCACCTAGATGCCCCTAATCTCATCATTAATGATGTTGACTTGGCTTAACACATCAGATCAGGCCTTCTTCAAAGGCCTATCTATATGAACATTACTCAGCTGCTGAAGAAGGAGGTAGCTTCAAGAAAAAGGTTTTGGCAGATGCTACAGACTATATCAACGATGAGGATCTTGCAACAACTCATATGGGTCCACCAAAGATAGCCAAATCAGTCCAAACCAAGTGGACATTGATACATCTAGAGTTATTTCTTGTTTAATCATGAGCTAATGAGTGATCCTTAGCATAAAAGCATCTACTATGCTAGCAAGAAGTATCATAACCAGATAGGGTTCATTGGGACAATCAGAATCAGAATGAAGCAGGGATTGCAGGATCAATGTGTAGGAAACATATATTGAGGTGTGTGTGCCCTCATCATTTCTGATTTGTTTTCAAGCTCATATATCATTAGAAAAATCCTCTGATGTACCAATTCTGCAACAAAGGATGAGACCAATATGAAAAAAATGCAGGCCATTAGTCCACTGGGTGGTGCTAGAGGCTGGCATGCTTTTCACCCAGGTGGCCTTGCTCTTCCCATTAACAACACTGACAGTAAGCCTGGAGGGATGTTCAATGGTGTTGTTCCAGCTGGCACTGTAGCCAGTCTACCAAACACTATCACTACCACTACCATCTCTCACTACAGCACTGTGATCTCATCTGCTACCTTGGCTATTGCTTCTTCTACTGCTGCTAGCTCAAATGCTGGCAAATGCCCATATGCTTAATGAAATGATGTATTGAGTTGTACAATCATTTACAATGTTTCAATACCATGTATATCACTGCTATGTACCATCAATGCTGCACTATCATCATCGTCGTCCTCTGTGAGATCAAGTGTTTCTAAGACCTATTCTAGAATAATACATTGATACTAAGCCCACATAGCTTCTGCAATGCGATCACACAAATCAGTGCCTTGACAAAAATCATGCTTATTGTCTGCCTCCATAGTGGTAGCATCCTCAGCATCCCGGACATCAACATCAACATCCTCTGCCTCTGCCTCACCATCTTTGTCATCAACAGGGAGATCACTTTCACTAGGGTCATGCATATGAATAAAGTTGTGTGACATGCAAAGTGCTACTGGAATCTGTGCCTGGATCTCCATAGCATAGGCAGGTGATAGAAGAAGTCTGCAAAAATGTTGCTTCAGAATGCTGAAGATGTGCTCAATAACATTCTGAGCCAATGCATGCCTCATATTAAATAATTTTTCTCTATTTTCAGGCCTATAAAACTAGATTAGAATGCCATCTTGAAAACAGATTAGAACTTACCTTGTGTTTGCATGACCCCATTTGGCAAGGTGGTAATACACATTTTGGTAAGGTACAAGCAGGCCAGGACATAGAGGATAACCTGCAGTGACAAGAAAATACTTCTCTGGAGGAGTATGAAAATTAAAAACACATGCATCCTTGTAGACACATGCATCCATTGCTGACCCTTCCCACCCTGTGAGTGTGTATGTAAAGTTCAAGTTAAAATTGCATGCAAAGAGGCAGTTCTGCAACACAAATCCCTTCTGATTATGATAGATAGGACAATCAACAGCCTTGGGTGTGACTTGGATATGAGTGCCATCAATTGCTCTGATAGTGTCTTTGAATAATAGCCAGACTGAATTGTTCTTGATTTTGGAGGGGACTGAACCATCTAGAAATTGAACATATTTTGAATAGAGCAGGTCACTTGTGAAAATGATAAGCATCTTGCAGAAATAACTATGTACTATTATATGTATCTCTCAAAAAAATTTTAATTACTTACTGCAAAATTGTATTGTTTGAGTGCTGGAATCTCTCTGCAAGATGTCTGATTGACAGGCCAGTGACAGATGCATAGAGAAAGATTGCAAGCTGTTCCTTGAGTGAGACATACTTGAGTCTAAATGACCCATGGTCCGAAGCTCATCAATAAGCTCAGCAAAGGCACCAACATGCATACTGAGCTCACACCTGATGCATTCAGGTCTTCCAGGTCATGAATCCAGATGAAATTATACACTAGGCACAATGCAGGGGGGATATGAACTTAAATGCTCATGGGGTAGAAAGGTGGGGTGGAAAGAATGTGAAAGCAGTTCTTGAGCACACCAAAAATGTGCTCAATCACATTTTAGAGCATGGTGTGACATAGATTAAATAATTCTTAATGATTGGCAGGCCTAAAAAATCAGCGAGATCAGAAAATTGAAATAGAGGCACTTGAGACAACCCCTGCCCCATTCAGCTAGATGATAGCACACACCACGATATAGTACCAGTAATTCATCACATGTACTAAATTCAGCATCAGCATGGTAGTATTTTCCAGGAGGGATATTAAAATCCTTGATATGAGCATTGTAATATACATGGGCATCAGCTGCTGACTCTCCCAACCACTCAAGACATAAAGAAAAGACATGTTGAATGTGCAGGCAATGAGGCAGTTCTGAGTCAAACTGCCCTTGTGATTACAGGGTGACACACAATATGGGTACCATCTATAGTACCAATAGTGTTGGTGAAATAAGGGAAATATGTTGGGTTCTGGAGTACTTCAAGAAGGGTTGGATTATCTGTGCTTGGTAGATGAAGGTATGATTGATATGACAAAGCAAATTTTGAAGTTGAAGTTGGGAAAATTTGTCTATCTGAATAGACCCTAAGATGTTTGTTAAGACAATCCACATGAGCCTTCCTTACTCTACTACCATGTGGATGCTCCCTCTTCCTCATTCCCCAGGAGAAGCAACATTTACAGATGCCATGCATGGTGAAGACAACATTTTTCTTATCAAGCAAGTCACCCAAACCTCATCCCATGTCCTTCACTGACCATATTTTTTTACTGCAGCCTGATGGCAACCACCATTATCTTCACATTCTAACTTTCTGAATACCAGGAAAAAGCCTAGCATATTTCTAGCCATTCCTGTCCTTAAATCCATCAATGTATGAACAGTTTGTTGTTTCAGATGACATTGGGTATCATGAGGACTCAGTCAAATTTGCTATATCTGAGTCAAAACATGTTTCTCTAACTTTCTGTTTCTGAATCTAAAGGGGTTCAGACTTGACCATCCCTGCTCCTTCCTAAAATGGTAAGCACTTACCAAACATCCCTGCTTCTTTTTTCCCCCATCCACCAACTTTTTGTCTCAAATCCAAAAATGGTAGTGTCCCTTCTTCTTTTTTCTCCATCTGGTCTACATACAGCAGTGTCCCTCCTTTTCGTTCCATTCCAATTCAGGAATCATCCTATGCCACCATCCCTTCCGTTCACTGCAGAAATGAGAAAATGATCTTGGTAGCTTATATAATCAGACCTAAACCTGCCTGCAACAGCACTTGATCTTAATTCTATCATAAAGTCAATGTAGTATAACCTAGGAAGGGTATGATTGTAACCAGATCCTTTCTAGACTTCACACTCGTACATTTCCTGATCCATCATGTCTATGCCTTGCAAATACTGCCTGATACCATGCTGAGTTGCTCAGGATGTTCATTCTATGGCCTTTGAATTATGCTAGAGTTGGTTTCAGGTGAGTTCATTGAAAAATTTGTCCAAGTCCCTCGAGAACAAGCCATGAATGGCACCAAACTTGAATGTTGGATGTTGAACTCTAAGAGCAAATTCAAACATTCAGTTTCATGTTCAAAATCAGTGCATCCAGACTTGCATTAAGTACTAAATGTTTCTCTTATCAGCATCTTTGTAGCTCAAGTTCCTTATTTCCATCAAGTCCCCTTTAACCAGAACCAACCATCATGCAATGCCCATCTGTTTAAGGGAAAGGGTGCTTTGAAATCCATGGCTATCAAGGCAGCAAGTTGGACTATTCATTTTCTTCATGGATATGTGGTATACTAACTGATGCCAGCATGCACTTTTCATCAGAATTAGTCATTTATAACACATATAGCAGTTATAAATGATAGGTAGTGGAGGTAGTTAACGATTGGATTGAAAAGGTTGTATGCACCCCTTCATATGCATCATTAGGATGTAGCCTGCCTGAACTGCCTGGGTCTGAGCTATTATGATGGCCAGAATGACAAGCCAGCATTTAGAACAAGTACATGTGAGTTTCTATTGAGATATGCATGACCTTTAGGCCCCATTGCTGGCATCATTATTATCTTATCATTGCTTATTATGACAGCCAATGATATGTAGTGCAGGTGGCAAATACAGAAATGAATGGGGCACAAGAAAATAAGTAGCACAATTAATAATGTTAATATTAATATGCTAGCAGGTGAGGATTATATTGGCAAGAACCTATATGTGAAATGAGATGAATACATAAATATTGTGAGAAATTGTTCAATATTATAGCTGTGATGGACTTTAAGAAAAAATCTTGCAAAAATCTGCTATGGATCTGAAGGCTTTTGCTGCATCCATCACTTGCCTTTTTCTTTTTGTGTGACGGTGATGATGCAGGTCAATGAGAATAAGGACAGATATTCTGTACACCATTCAACAGATCCTAGTGTGCAAAGCAACATAAAGACTGTCATAAGTCTTTCCTGCTACACCGTAATGCAAACAAGCCTTTGATAGGATAAGTTCCTCAACCTCCAAGAGTGATCTTAAAGTTACTGATCTTCTGTGCAAATATTACAAGGCAGAATATTTCAGATTGTAAACTCATAAGCAAACTATTATGAGCCAAACACAGCAAGCTGAGCTTTATGACTAACCAGCACTGCAGGACAGTGCTTTAAACCACATCCCTTTTGAGAGTGACAGCTACCCAGCAGTTTGACAGTGGTGTGACACCAGGGACTACATACTACATAAAACAATATGAGGAGATTGTTTGATGCATGGTTCTGTTGGTACCTACCAGTTGTCTAAGTCTTGCTCAAATGAAACCTTGACCAATGTTGTATAATGTGACATCTAGTCCTGAATTGTATCAGTAGAATGTTCAGAAACTTCAATCAGCACACTAGTTTTAGAGAGTCAACTTTCATGGCTATGTTTGCAGTCATGGTTCTAGCATTCCTCCCTTCTACAGGACCTTCTACTTTAGCATCTCATGTTAATGATGCATTCCAAGCAATCAAACAATCAGCCAGATGAGTGCCAGAAAACAGCCAGTGAGATTTCAAATCATACAGTAATATGATGTTTGTATGCAAGGCCAGCAATCAATGACTCAAAGTATTTCTAATGGCAGAATCAACACTGCAGCATACTATGGATGATGTTTCCTATTGCCTAGATGCAGTCAAGGTTGGCTCCCATCAAAACATGATCCTTGACATGAAAAAAAAAAAACAAAGACTCACATCATGCATGCATCAAAGGAAAAAAAAATTGAGGTTTGCTCTCTTCATATTACCACAAAACCAAAGAAAAGCCTCCAAGCAGTTGTTATATTTACCTTCTTTGATGTGTTCTTTGACTGCCCAAACAATGAGCTCATCTAAGGTCAAGAGTGTCATTTCTCCACAGATGTCCTGCATCATCAGTTTTCTAAACTTCTCTTGTGTCCACATACTGTAGACCGCCTTGAAGATGAATTCAGTGAATGAGCAGGTCATCCCTTTCCTGTATATGAAACCAGTGTGGCATGCCAGCTGCTTGCTATTGAAGTTCTTCGACTGGGGCAAGCATCATTGGAAGCAGTAAGAGTAAGGGGCAAACATGAATATTTTCTTCAAGGCATAGTACTCATTCATGGACATGGCTAATTGACATCATCAGCTTCTAGGACAAGCTTCCCTCTCCTTTAAAGTGAAAAGGGCAATGAATTTTGCAAGGTCTGGAGTAATGTTGGAGGGGTTGCTGAAGTTTACATCTGCACATAGCGCCCTTAGCCAGACAGCTCACTTGATAGGGTTTGCCCATCAATCTATCAAGCACTGGGCTGGGTCTGTATTGACCAGGGACTAAGCCAGCTCATGGTAGGCGATCATTCTGCAGGACAGTCATGAGGTACTCAAGATACTTGGTCTGTAGAGCTGAAAGGGCAAATGAGAAGTTATAACCAGAATCCCAAGTGAATTTGAATGATGTTCCATATTAATTGGATCATGACATTAGGGTATTCTGTGTTATCATCCAACACAGGCTTCCAGTGATTGTCCCTTTGAAATTCCGAGGGTGTCATCTTTGAGAACATCAATATTAGAACAACCCTTCATTACTTCAAGGATCTTAGTAGTCAGTGTGACCCTTGCTTTCTGCATGAGGGGGGAGGGATTGATTATTCAGCTCCACTGATTTATAAAGGTCTGATTGAGTTTGGTGCTGTATAGTTTGGTAATAGCAGCCCATTGTGATTTAAAATGCATTTAAACTCAATAAGTATGAGCACACCTCCAAATAAGGCACCAGCATATTCAGATTCCAGCAGCATGGCCTTGTGTTGCCATATGGTGTGCCATCAGAGAATGGTGTGGTGACAGTCAGTGTGTTTTGATTGTGACCAGATTGTTGATGTTGACATGCTGTGTGGGCATTTTGAATGCTGCACTTTGACTTAGGGCAGACCCTGTAGTGGGCTCAGAGCACCAGGTTGGTAAATGTCATGGGAGAAGCCATTAGGGATGTTCAGAGCTGCATTTTTGAAGCAGTTTTCAGATCTGTTTTTAATTTTTAGACAGTGGGTGCATCAGACTCCAAAATTTGGTACAAGCTGAGCTGCTAAAGAATACTAATCTTGTCACCATCCTTCTAAATGGTAAGCCTTGTCACATACCTAAACTGTATCACACAATCCCCATCATTTTCACCTGGCCTTCCCAATAAGTAACATCCAAAAGCAGCAATTTTTAGCACTACCTTCAAAAACATAACCCAATTTGGCAGTTCTAAGATATTAATGTTTTCTGACTACCCCAAGCTTCCCTCTGCTCCCTGCTATGTTAGTAATAGGCTTGTACAAAATATGTATCTTAGCTATCATACACCCTGTAGAACCTACTAAACCACTATATATGCCACCAGTCATCATAGGAAGTGCATGCTAGCTAAAATACTCTATACCTCATACATGTGAAAACATGACAGCAAGAGGACATATCCATCTCTAGCTACATGTACCTCATGTTTCTGCAATATTTATGAGCATATATCACCACTTATATAGGGCCTTTCGTGTTCTATAGCAGTCTCTGTATGTATATAAAAATATAACTACTTTTCTTATTTTTATGTATCTTAAAACATAGTAAATAATCTCTTTTGCTTACTCATCATTTTTATACACTATATCATACCTGGACACAGTCCTGAAGCTACAGAAGGCTGGAGGTTTGATGTAACAAGGTCAGGGGCAGATATATGTTCTGGGGGTGGGGGGGGGGGGTAATATAGGTATGTGACAAGGCTTACTATTTAGGAAGATGGTAACAAGATTAGCATTCTTTAGCTGCTCAGCTTGTGCTGAACTTCAGCATCCAATGCACCTACCTTGTTGCCGAAAATTGAAAACAGGTCTGAAAACAGCCTTGAAAATGCCTCACAAATACAGCTTTGAACATCCCTATTCACATTGAGCAAGATGCCAAGGAGTTCATTGCTTGAACCAACATTGTTGATAGAAATCAATGGACAATCCTGGCTATTATTTTCATTTGTCAAACAAAAACAATCTGTGTGAGTGAGAAAGTTCATATGTAATGTAATATGGTATTGTAGGTATATGTTAAGGTTGTACTTGAAAGACTGACCCAAAGGGCTTTGGCTTCAGCTTGTGCGCTGCACCCCTTACCCAAGTACTGCCCTTAACTTCTGAGGGTGATATGCGAAGTCTGACAAAGTCTAGACTTCAGAGTATAGGAAAGTCTGGTGGACTTTCTGGACTTAGGATGGAAAACAAAGTAAAGACTATTACAGACAAAGTCCAGAATAGAAACAAATAGAGATAGACTACCCTAGGGTAGAGCTGGAGTTATAGTCTAAGGATACAATCCTAAGACTTGGAGATTTGACTGGAGCGCAGACTCAAGTCTAGAGGAGACAGGAAAGAGCAGGAACTAAGTTAATATTCGAACTGAGGAAATAGTGAGAGTTTACAGGGGTTTATATACTGTAGATATTATAATAGAAAACAGTCAGTGCAGTGTAGGGCTATGTACAGAGAATGGAGAAAGCTTATTAGTAAGTGGAACAGAACATATCATCATGGAGCCAGAGATGAAAATGGGAGAATAGAACATAATGAGTTAGATATACATATAACCAGAAACCAGAAATAGGGGAAGTCCAAATGGAGATGAGATGGAAAGGGAATAGTCTGGAGATTAGGTTTGAGAGATCTGGATCCAGATCTGGAACGTGGGATATGACAGTATACAAACTGATTGTGAGAGTGAGATGCAAGTAAAGGCTACCAGTAATGACAACAGATCTTGCTGCTCCCATTCAGCCTCTTTCCTCACTTCAATTGCTTTCACATGGCCAGCAAATGCAACAAAGGTGATGTTTGGGGATGAGAAGTCACTGGTCTGAAGCCAAGCAAGCTCTCATGGATTCTACATGCTCATTAATGATGGCTTGATAACATGATGAGTAGCTGTTTGTCATCTGGTCTTGATACTGTTTGATAGATTGATGGCACAAGAATGCTTCAAAGTGGTCAACAGCAATTCTAACAACAGCAATTCTAAACTCATGGATTCCAGGAGGCAACATATGCTAATTTGAAGACTGAGCCTGATCCACAATGTGGTCAATGGTGCCATCTGGTGGTGCTTGTTTATCAGGTGATCTAGCACCATGAGCATTGTCATCCTCATGTATTTCAACATTATATCCAGATTGCATATCACTCCTATCACCATCTGACTCTTCTGGCTCAGGAGGTTGGAGATTTTCCAC
Organism: Suillus weaverae; assembly: GCA_016767475.1. NCBI lineage: Eukaryota > Fungi > Basidiomycota > Agaricomycetes > Boletales > Suillaceae > Suillus > Suillus weaverae. The sequence continues at coordinate 90,301 of MU179341.1, read as the reverse complement.
AATTGCTACAGTACCATCTATGGTTAATATCAACTTCTAGAGAAGCCTTATAAGAGTAACAAATGTCTTACCAGCACCCTTGGACCCCTGTCAGGCTCTGCCTGTTCTTGAGAGGATCCAGATTCTTCAGGATTATCTGCCTTGCACATGTTCACATTGGCTTGGTCTAATAATGGCAATTATTATAGGTCAGAAGCTCAACTTCTACTTACCAGAACTAGTTTGTGGTTCATCTCCATCAGCCTGTTCCTCCTGTATTTTTTTGCCTGTCCTTGCTTTACTGTGGACCTCAGGTGAGATTAATTACATATGCTAATGACTTGAAAGAATACTCACTGGCTACCTTTTGCTTGTTCTACCATGGCTCCACTTCTGTCAATATATGTGGCACCTTCTTGTCCAACACAATCTGCAAGACAATCCATTCCCAGGCAGACTTATACCTTCTCATGGTGACTCTGCTCAAGGTTTGCCACAGAATGTTATTTTTTTGTTCCAGGACTTCTTATCCTTGTCTGCAAATGTCTGCAAATATCTGCAAATGTATCCTTCCAGGGCCAACCAAGCCTTGAGTGTATTAAAATCATTTGCTGGATCTGGAGTGGAAGAATGGTCAAGAGCAAGATATTGTAGGAAATTGGAAGATATCTGGTCATTCTGAAGTCTTGGAGGTGGCATAGTGAAGTCAATATAGGTGGTCTGTCATCATGGCCTCCACAAACTGCCTCCAAGTTATCTCTCCCATCCAAAGCTGTTTTGTGATGACCCATGCCTGTTCAAGTTTGAGTGTTTTGATGACCATGTTGAGGAGGGAGTTCAGATCCTGCAAGAACTGCTGGAACTGTGTGTACCTGGGTCTGCTGTAAGAATGAAGAACAATACATACCTACCAACTATTGCATAGATTAAATAAATTACATAGTTTCTGCAGCATCATTAGTGTACCTAGACTCCTGATCTTAACTTAGCATAAATATACATACATATATTGTTGATTCTGAGAGTGTCCAAGAACAGCAGCAGTCAAAAACACTTGACAGCTGTTCAAGAGATATATTTTGAAACTACTAGTATGAAACCGACTAAATGATACAATATATGTCTTGAGCACATATTGCAATGCATTTGTAATATCAAGACAATTCATTTCAATGGTTCTGAGGCAAATACATCATTGGCAACCTCTGCACCTCAATGCGATGAGGAATTTGGAGCTGGGAGAGTAATGATATCTCCAGCATATTTCATGCAGATGCATGAGGTAGTCTTATGTGCCTATGATTTTTGTCTTTGTTGAAAGTGAATTTAACAGAGAATTCAGGCCCAGTGAGAACTGACTATGCTGGAAACAGCTGGGATATGCTGAGGAGTGAATTTTCATTTTAGTCCTGTGACTGTTTCTGCTAGTTTCTGCTGTGGTTTGTAATATCATATCACTTTGTATCATATCACTTTGTATTATTCACCATTGTGTGCATCACATTGCACCATCATATACATCACATCAATTGCATCACTAGCTTGCATATACCAGAACTTTGTACTAACTAATGCACAGATCCAAGCTCTACCCACCCGTAGGAGGGGCCTCGAAGCATAGACATCTAGCACAGCTGTCTGTTGAAGCAGATCCTAACAATGAAGAAGACTAGCAGTTTGCAAATGTTGTGTTGATTCAGTTATATTCTCCCCCCAATGAGCCACTTCTTAAAATCTTGTCACAAACTGGTGCTTCCTGTGCATGCCTCAATGAAGTTCACATTCTCAATATCAAGAAAATTCTCAGTGTTGTCACTATAGTCCTGCACACCTGAGCCTCATTTTTTCATGATGGAGAGACTGGGTTTTGATATATCCAACCTTGGAGTACCTTACTCAGGCTATTTAGACAGCGAGGATGATCTCGAATAGTAGTAGCGGACATTCAGTCTTGATTTTGACCTTGGTTGCAACTGTGCTGGATGGCTGATTTTCACTAGTAGCTTTGAAGTTAGGAACATGTAGGCTGTGTGAAATGAATAGCAGACTCACACATTGGTATGTTCTGAGCCTTGCTGAATCATCCTATCAATATCTTTGAACCAGAAAATGACTTGCTGAATAGATAAAAATCAGTAATATATCACCTTGTTTACCCTGCAAAAAGAGTAACTTACCTTGGATCCAGGAGTGACAATGTTGAGTTTGAGACAATATGTATCTCACAGAGAGGTAACACCATCAATCTCAATAAGGATATTATCCTCCAACATGTTAATAGAAGGCATTGAGGGAAAGTATGTGTGTGCACATCTGATAAAGCCAAAGGACTCATATGTTGAATTCTGGTGTAGTTGGAAATTTCCGACGGAGTTTTGATATTGGCTCATTGAACATGCACACAGGCTTTCTATCTCTCCTCATCATCCTTGCCATTGCCCAGCATGTTTTCATTTCGCAAGGGACCATTGGCTCACTCCAATAATGGCAGAAATTTGTATGGTCACTCCCCTTCATGGAATCCACAATGGGCTGGAGACCCATCTTACCATTCCCCCCTGTCTCAGGATATGTTGTTACCTGACCCATTCCCTGATTCAGGTCCACCATAGTGCCAATTTCATCAAGTACGTACTGTAGGATCATTCTACTATTCACAAACATATTTTTAGGGCACATATATGCAGGATAATCAAGCCTTGCTTGAATGCTGCAGGGCATTAGAGCTACAGGAAATTCAATTAATTACCAAGTGTGATACTATCAGGTAAATTTTCTATTAGCACTAGCCAATTTAATTGAATTAATTGAATTTCATAGGTCAATGTATGAACATCTTGCAATTGCTGTTCAGTTGTCTAATCCTGATCCATTCCAGCTCCATGATTCAATGGTTATTGGCCCAGCATCTCATGGCTCCACTGGTTGCCCTACCTACCAATGATACAGTTCTGGTCCCAGGACAACTTTTCTCAAGTGGCTTGATACTACCAGTAGTCAAACCACTGATCACGGAAAGATTCCATATCTCAAGGACGAAAATGGGGATCCTGTACCTGAAAAAAACAGTCAAGGCAATCTGCAAACTTCTCCATAGTGGATGGTCTAAGCTTTTAAATCAAAAATTAGCTCCACAATCTTGGGGGAAGGCAACTGCTTCTGTGAGACAGCTGATACATACGCTGGTTGAAAATGCATACCCATTATTTAAGTTTGCTGATGATGGTTGGAAATTAGACTATCTTGCAATAACCTCATATCCTTCTTGGCACTGCAACAATCTTGATAGTGATAACTGAAAGTCTTAAGACAGTGTTAAGAAAGAGGATGACAATGACGATGATGACACCAACAGCAATGAGTAAACAAGCAAGAAATGCAAATGTTCAGCGGCATCTGTCGAGCCCAAGGTTTCCAGCAAGAAAATCAAAGGTGTGTGTATCTATTGTTGTGGTTATATGCTAATTATATCTGCTACAGTGGTTCTAACCTCTCTAACTCCACCCTCAAGTGCCCCAGCAGCTCTACCTGCACCTGTTGTTGATGTCCCTGGGCCTCTAACATCTCTCACTGTCACTCAGGCTGGCTCCAAGCTGGGGAATACACCATTGAGTCCTGATCTTAACTTTTCCTGCCCCAAATCCAAACTTGGAGTTGCTGACACCAAGAACACTGCAGAACTTATCAAGAACACTACCAAACCTCTTATCAACTCCAAGAACACTACTGAGCCTGTGACTGACTCAAATGAGAATGCTATATCTAATGCTAGCTCCAAGCCTCAACCCATTTCTGCACCAAAGCCTCTCAGAATCATCCTTCCCAATCCTCTGTAAGTTGTTGATTTTTATCCAGTCCATTACTAACATAATATTATAGTTCTGTATTAGCACTTGCTGCTGCAAAAGTCGATATACCACCATCTCTCCTAGCTGAATTAAATCCAAGTCCCCCCCTCAAGTCCCATGGTCCTGGCGACCCTCCTCAAGAAGGTCATGCTGGTTTGAATGTGAAGAAAGAGAACATGAGTAAGACCAGCGGCAAGGGCAAAATGCGCCCAAGCCCAAAGCAGAATGGATGGTACATGAATTCATTTCACATTGATCTTCTTTGTCTGACTACTTTATATGACCAGGAATTTATATGTACACCACTGGCTCAAGCAAATCAAGACAAAAAGAACTACAGATAAGTTCTGCATACACTATGGCAGTCTTGATAAAGAGCAGAGGAAGATATGTGCCTTGGTTCCCTATGTATAGATAAGTATCCACTCATTTCAATCTAGGCATATAACAATGAAGCAAGCACGCTTGTGAGTAATATGATCGCTGTCACCATCTATGCTAATTGATTGTTCCTAGGCTACTGGAAAAAAAATGGAACAAGACTGTCAATACAGACAAGATGTACTAGTAGATCTCAACTTCTTTGTGGTGCACACTGTACACTTTCAATATCATGTTCCATCATCCTACCTGCCGCCTTGCACACACTTTTAACACTGTTTTGATCACCACCTGTACACTTTCGATGCTGCATTCAACATGTTTTCCTAGTTTCATTTTGCATATTTATTGCTTTCTGTAATGCTTTAGAGTTGTACTAGTACTACATTCATGTTTTACATCCTAGCATAATCAAAGCATATCTGAGCATAATCATATTACAGCTGATATGAGCACATTCACCCAGGGAGTCAAATGTGCGCACTAATATGCACCAGTGTGATTTTCATATGCTCATGTGAAGAAAAACATAAGATAGCATCAGAGACTTTGCCCTGTCTTATTGTAAATGTGTGCTATTTGCCCTGTTTCATATCCAAGATGTACTAGTTGATGCTTTTTTCCTTAACTACTACCATCAGCATATTCTGGTACATCCTGGCTGTTTCCAGCACAGTCAGTTCTTACTGGGATTCAGGATCCACTGGGTGACATCAGCATCATACTCTATTGCAGAAGTACAAGCCTGGCTAGCTGCCTTGTCTACTACCAAATTTTTCTGAAATGTCATAACCATAGCTGTAGCTCCAGATTTATTTCAAGCTGGCTTGGTGGCAATGTTGGAAGCACTTCAACAAGTATCTTCAAACCCAAATAAATCAGCTGCTACATCTCAATGGCCCTTGATATTTTCTGGATTAGAAGTTATTATCAATTGGGTGACATTGAGTCATAGAGACCCTAGTGGTGCACCTACCTTGTATAATCTGCTAGTCAGTCTGGGCATTGGCCACACTGCGACCATGAAATTAGTGGATGTGCAGGCAGAACTGGATTATTTCCCTAGGACCATGCTTTACATTTCAGGCAAAGTTCTAGAGCACTTGGTTGGGCCTTGGGTTAATGGCAAGTGAGTTGTAATCACTTATTTCATGAAGGATAAAGTTTATAACAGAGTGGAGGTGCCAAGACCTGCCTTTCCCATGCAATCTTTTTTGTTTGGTGATGGTTGGCAAGGAGGTCAGGAGTTCAAGGAAGTCTATACTGCAATGAGATAGTTACAAATTAGTCCTATACATGGTTTCTGCAAGCCTGTATTCTTGTTTGTATCTGCACACACCAAGAAATTTTGGCAAGTTTCCATTTATTTTGGGTCATAGAGTCAACAAGGACAGATGCAAACTGCCAAGTCTGATTCAAACAAGTAAGTTATAGAGGAATCGCTTGGCTAATTATGTATACAGTATCCACAAGTGTTAACATGATACTTGTGTAATAGAGTTCTATCCACAGTTGGACAGGTATAAACATAATACAAACAAGCATAAATTAAAGAACAGAGTGATGGGCAAGAAATAGACTTACCACAGCATGCCATGCTGGAAATAAACAGAAATAATAGGCTGAGATCAACAAGAGTGTGCTTCAATAAATCAGCAGCCTCAAGGGCAACCCCAGCCAAAGCCTCACCCCATCTAGCACAATTCCAGCAAAGTCAGAGTTGCCTCCTCATACAAGGAGTCATGCACTAGATGGTTGGGATTGCAGACAAGTTTGTAGGAAATCCCTCAGATAATGTAGCAGGCCCAACAGCAACTCCTCCTAAGCCTTAAAGGTCTAGTATTCTGCCCTATAAAGGGCAGAAGGAGTGCCACCCCATTTATCACAATTCTGGTGAAAGTCAGAGTCACCTCCCCATACAAGGAGTCATATGATAGATGGTTGGAACTGCAGAGATCCCCAAGAACCCAAAAGGGCAGTAGTCTGCATGTGAGGACATGTATGGCCAAAAGTATATGCCAGAGATGCTTCACACTAAGGTGAGACACATGCTAGATGGTTGAGCAAGACTGCAAAAAAGAGATAGATGCATTTTTGCTGCAGTGAGGAACAACAGAAAGACAAAAATGAGTGAAGATATAAAGATTAGCAGAAAGGCTGTTAAGGTCGTGCTCGAGAGACGAATCTAAAGGGCTTTGGCTTCAGCTCGTGCGCTGCGCCCCTTACCCGAGTATTGCCCTTAACTTCCGAGGGTGTTATGTGAAGTCCGACGAAGTCCGGACTTTGGAGTATATGGAAGTCCGGTGGACTTTCCTGACTTAGGGTGGAGAAGAAGACAAAGGCTATTACGGACAAAGTCCGGAATAGAAACAAGCGGAGATAGACTACCCTTTGGTAGAGCCGGAGTTATAGTCTTATGGATACAATCCTAAGACTCGGAGATTGACTGGAGTGAGAACTCAAGTCCAGAGGAGACAGGAGGGAGCAGGAACTAAGTTAATATTCGAACTGAGGAAGTAGCGAGATTTTACAAGGGTTTATATACCGTAGATATCCTAATCAAAATCAGTCAGCGCAGTGTAGGGCTATGTACGGAGGAATGGAGAGAACATATTAGTAAGTGGAACAGATCATATCATTATGGAGCCGGAGATGAAAAGGGGAGAATGGAATATAATAAGTCGGATATACATAAGACCGGAAACCAGAAATAGGGGAAATCCAAATGGAGATGAGAACAGGAAAGGATTAGTCTGGAGATAGAGTTTGAGAGATCCAGATATCCGGATCCAGAGCGCGGGATATGACAAAGGCTCACCTTTGTCTGCCAAGAGGGTGCATGAGCAAGAAGATACATCTGGTCCCAGCAGCCACCCCTACAGCCCAAGAGTATAGAATACAGAAGTGCCGCCCATTATAGGAAGGTGTGTGCTAGATAGCTGTGGATGAATGGAACAAAGAGAAATGAGAGAATGAGAGAATAAACCAAAAATCAACATGACCAAATAAAAGCAAATATAACAGATACAAACAAATATGTCATGTTTGCAAATACACAATAAATAGCAGCAATCATGTGACAGTTGCCAAATATGATAATGAGCTCAATGGCACCTTCTTTGTCAAATCTGCTATTGTGATTAATACATGTTGAATACATCTATTGCAATGTTTGTTTAATTATATAGTTTCAAGTACTGCTATCTACCTATCTATTTGGTCAATTTTGAGATATGATTGAATGTGAATCACACAAGAATTATTGACCACAGTGGCATGTATGGAAAGTTTGTAGACTCATCAACTATGGATAGCACAACCATTGACCAAAGTGGCATGAGTAGAAAATTTGTGGACTGGTCAACAATAAGGGTGGTTGGTCCACAAGTCTTTGAAACTCTGGTATGATACTGACTGTGTGTCGCAATGTGGGGTTGAATATTTCATGCTGTTTTGATGTTTGGCAAACCTCGGGTCAAAAAAAATTTCAGGGTCCACAAACACCCACACTTGTCCACAACCTTTACCACCCATTCATCCCTCTTCATATAATTTACTATGCCACTGACCAAAATGACAGCAAGAAAATATAATAGAGGCACAGCCCTTCACATGATGCTTGGATTGCCTGTGGAGGACTCTTCACTGGTCCCAGCTGAGGATATGGATGTGTGTGATGGGTTTCAGCATAACATTGTGAGTTCTCAACCACATATTGCAATCCTTTGCTGACACAAAACAAATGTAGTTTTGCATCATTTGTCATGATGGATCTATTGAGGCTAACTCCTTTATCTGCTGCGACACCTATCCTCGCATGACCTGTCTAAAGTGCATGGACATTCCATGACAGTTCCAATAGGCTATCTTAGGCCAGGACATCACCTTCAACTGCATCATCTATCACATAGTTGAGCAGCAGCAGGGTGAGCAGAGCTGCAAGCCATATTTCATACATATTTTCAAATTATAAATGTTGCATTTGATCAATATCTTTTACAGGGTTTCTACAAGGGTGGATGGCTGGTGCTGGACCAATTCCTGCCCATCCTTGCTACCCTCAAAGTCTCCCTACAAACACAAATCTCTTCTGCCACCATCTTGTTCATTCACCTCACACTTGTGGACAACAATACCACTGGTGGGCTGTTCAACCTCACATACAAATTCCTTAAGCCATACTTTTTGTGCCATGGAATCACATACCAAGAGGTAACATTTGATATTACAACAGTGTCAAAGACCACCAGCTATCAGGAACAAGTAGATAGACTGGTCCACACCCTTCTCAAGTAGCACCCATGGTTACAAGTCATCATTAGTATCACCGATCACATGGACAGCGAGACTGGTGACCCTTTTGCAAGGTATGTCAGTGAGAAGTACATTGGTGGTGCAGTAGACAATGTCAGTAGCCATCGTTCATTCCATCACTAACTGACTAATGTCACTACTGATGATCTTATAGTTCCTCACAATCCTCCTTAAGCCCTGGCAAGTCTTGATCAATCATGCCAATAAATCTTTCCTCTGGTTTTTTCCTGTGGCAGTTTAGTCAATAACCTCAATCCCTTCGCAGCTCTGCAGAAGTTTCTGCTGTTGTACGTCTTTCATTTTCACTTTAGGTTTTTGATGGTGACTAACTGATACTATCCTAGTCACCACGTCTCCATTAGCATTGCATTCACCACAGCACACTTCTAGCCCAGATTCACTGAGACTCCAGTGTTTGATTTGGTCATGTTCATGTCATACTACCTGTTTCAGGCTGAGGGATTGCATGTGCCCAGTGTTTCAAATCACTAATGGAGTCCAAATATAGAGTTATATATGATTTTGATGACTAACTAGGAATTTTTTTTCCCTCAGTCATTTCACTCCTCTCAAGATCTTTATCATCTTTGATGACAATGAGAATCATTGCCAGGATACTGAGAATCATTGCCAGGACACTGAGAATATCACCATCACATCTACCATTGCCCCTATAATCTCAGTTTTCACTGCACCTTCATCTAACCCTATATCTGTTGGTATATTCTGCCACTTCTGTTGTGACCAAAGCAATAATGGCTGACCTAAGTTAGTAAACACTACTGCTTTGTTTGGATTTGATGTTAAAAAATCAGTGAAAAGCATGACAATGTCCAACCCTAAATCTTTGGTATTAGAAAGGGCAGTAATTGTGCACTTAAGGGAGGTAGGAAGAGGGCGCTCAGTTTTGGGGGCAGGTGCTGCCAAAAATAAAGTCATGAACTGTGACAAGGTTTGCACAATCAATACAAGGGCTGCACTATCCTCCTGCTAAGCCTTTGCAGTTATGAAGGAAGGGCAAGAGCACTTTCTTGATAGATCTCTGTCACCTAGTGCACTATATTTATGCTTGCTTCTGTTAGCACTTATAAGCTCTGAGTTACTTGTCAACAATAAATAGTTAGAGATAGGCACAGCTGGTAAGATTTGTGAAGCTGCACCAATGTCATTAGCAGCAGTCCTGAGCCCACTAAAGTCTATTGTGTTAGAGGTAGAGCCTGAGGGGGAAGGAAGTAAGGCATCTATACATACAAGTGTTGTAAGTGGAGGAGGCATTAATAAAATGGAAGAGGCACCTATATGCACAAATGATGTAGGCAGAGGGACCATTGATGAAGTAGAAAATGTGGAATGCACAGAAACATAGGGCTTTTTCCTAGCATGAGGCTGATGCATTACAAACTTGCCTTTGGCAGTGCTCAGCATCAGCTCCTCAATAGCAAAAAAAAATGGGGGAATCCTTTGGAAGATAAAGGTTTTGACTGCAGATAAGCCTAAAAATTGGCAAACAATAAGTCTTGAGCTTCCTCCTCCACCTTCAGTATATTATTTATATGATCATTCACCTCTATAGTATGTTTTTCTATTCTTTCCATGGTCTCTATATATACACATGCATTACCTATATTTCCCTGACCATTCACTGACTTTCCTGACCTCTGTAGGACTTGTCTAGGTCAAGTTATTCCTTACATTTGTATTCTGGCTTATGTGTTTACATTTGTTTACCATACATTACCTATATCCCAGAGTCCAGTACTCCCTACCTCTTTGGCAACTTACTCTAGACTCTAGTCCTGATCATCTTTGGTCTCTCAGAAGCCTCTAGAAGTGGCCCATTCACTTCCCATTCTAACACAGTAGTATTAGCTACAGCATCTCCTTATTGGTTTTGGAAAATCATCCTGCTACCCATTATGTGGCTAAATCTTCACTATCATCTGCTGCATCTCACATGTACTCTTATTCTCAAGATTACAAGACATATCCTTATTGGCCTTATTGTACTCACACCTGATAAGAAAGTTACCAGGTTACTCAATATCATATTTAACCACCTTAGCATCAAGGATAACTTTGATATTCACCCTATTTCCCCTTTTTGCCACCATATTTATCCTCACTATTCTCAAAGTGATACAAAATGTTTGAATTGCTCTGAATCTTTATTTGAGCCCAGCACATCAAGAACCAAACTACGGTCATGTCTATAGTGCCTACAGAATCCACTCTTGAATATGATCCTTTGTCTTCTCTCTTGAGCAGAAATTGAGGAGGAACTTGATGCTTGGTGCCACCAAGTTCCAGAACCTGCCAAGCATGCTTTGATTTAAGATGGAGAGATATGAAAAACCATCAAGAGACATGATGGCAAGCTCTTCTTTGACAATAGTCCAGAATATGCTGACAAAGATGAGGCTCCACATTGGTATTACACTAGGATTCAATGGGTATTGTTCCTCTTTAGTGACACCATACTCTCTGCTAATTGGTGATCTTAGATTCAGTTATCAGTGCAGTTACAATGCCAGAACACACAGCTTGGGCATCCTGTCAATTGTATTATGAATTCACTGACACATTTGCAGTATGTACTTGCTACATTTAATACTTGCTTCCTGACTTTGAACACTTATATATATATCAACCATGAAATCTAATGGTCTTTGATATCACACTAGGGCCAAAAGAGTTTGATAATAATGAGTTGCAATTTTTCATGAAAAACTATATAAACAACTTAATCTTACTCTACAAAAATGGAATCATGGTCAAGATACCAAATTATCCCAATGGTACATCATCAAGTATTTCTTTAATTTGCTTCAAATAATCCCATATGTCTGCAGGCTAACAGGTTTGTATAATCTTGCTTGCTATCTGTTGTGACCATCCTGCATTCTGTAAGGTCTGCAGGTTTGAAGGTCATCACAAGGAAGAAGGATTCTGCACTCAATGTCATATTAAACACAGTGAGTTAAAGACAAGGGACACAATGGACTATGATAGTATGTTACCTTTTACTTGCATGAATACTACTGAATCCTTCCAATCAAAATGTCCTCCTCAATGCAGGAAGGAGCATACAAATCAAGCCCAGGAGTATCTGAACCTGAATGAGAAGGAACAGGAGGCTTTCTTTAAGCTGCATAGTGCATGCACATCATTGCTGATGGACATTGCATCCTACCATCTTCCTTGTTGAATAATGTGTCAAGTTCTCTCATATAAGCTGATATTGGAGACAGATGTTACCTTGGGCAAGTCATGTCTATAATATCTTATGCACAGCATCACATATCATAAAAGATAACCCTTCTGAAGATTAGGTGGCTTAAAGAGAAGCTAGATGTCAATATGAGGGACTGGATTAAATAGTGAAGTAAACTCATTCATGTTGGAGCACACTTTAACCATTTTGCAGTCCAGAGCTTGGTTGTGGGACTAGTCTCCATCATCATCAATGTGGTTTCTTTGCCATGCAGAATATGACATGTTCATGAGATAGTCAAGCTTCCAACTGTTGTCAGTGAACTTGAATAATGAACGTGTGTTCTCCATCAGTGTGTGAACAATTTGCCTTGCAGTTGGAGTTGCTTTACCCCATGTCTTTGGAGTGAGTTTGCATCTAATAAGCTCCACCCAAGCACCACAAAGAAGTTTCTGAATAGCCTTGACTATTGGGTCAGTAAGTGGATCACCATTCTCATCCTTGAGATATGGCACTTTCCCGTGGTCAGCTTGACAACTGTTGGGAGAATCCAGCCATCCTAAGAAGTTGTTATGGGTCCAAAACTGAATCTTTGGATGGGTAATATGAGTTGGCCAGTTAGCAGTAGCTGGAACTGAGGAAATGAGGGTACAGTCAAGGTCAAGCAAGTCTGTTTGAGTAGCCAAACAGTGCTTGAAAGTTGTTGAAACATCAATATAACATATGATCATATCAAATCAATGGAGATGCAGAGCAGGCAAATACATACTTGAGCATGTCATCTTCACTAGACAATTTGACAATTTGAAGTTCTAACACTTTGCAATGTTTGAGCAAAGACTGGTTACTATGCTGTGCAGGCTGCATATATGTGTGCTGAAAATACATTTATAAGCACCAGAACAAAGTATATTGAAGTACTTACTTGTCATGGGAACTGTTGAAGGTATGATGTCATTGAATCAGTGAAGGGGTCCTCTGGTAATGGCTCAGGAGATAGGAGAAAGGCGTGTATCCTCCCCAGTATAGGTTCTGCAAATTATGTTACACTCAGCACATGAGCATAAGAGGACTTGAATATTCATGTGAGGCCCTGGCCATCCACTGCTGATCCATTCTTATTCCAATGACTCTAACACCAATGTGAGTTAGCCGTTCGTTTATCAAAATATATTGACTCACCTCCAGTCCACTGGCATGCAGCTTCATGCCATGTCATAAATGCTTTCAAGCATCTCTTGATCCAGACACCCACAAAGAACTTCCAAATCCCAACCCCCACACTTCTGATCACTCCTCTGCCTTTAACTTCTGGTTCCCTCGCTTCAGTGTGCCTTCCTTGCATATAATAGAGATTAGTCTCTACTATAACACGTCTCTGATCTTGATCTTCAAACCAGACTAAGTGCTATGAGCGATCACATCAGCAATCACATCCATCCACACACAAGACACAGCCTAAGGGCACTCACTATTTCTGCAAGGTTCATTGTTTGATGATCAGAGTATGTGTTTGCTAGTGAATGATATTGAGCTGAAGATAGATGAATTTTTCAGCCACTGAAATTTTCTCACTGCTAGTTGTCGAGCATAGTGAGGAACTTAGTATTATTGCTGATTTGTAACTACTTAATTCAATTGTATACAATGTACTTTCACTTTTCTCACTTTCACTACTTTACTGCTTGACTGCACTTGTAAGTGCTTGTAAAAAAAATAGCAACAAGTAACTAAGCACAACTAATTAGCAGCATGTCAAAGATTTTTGTGATAAGTGACAAAAAAGGATGTTAAGCATTGTGTGAATTTACTGATGCAGTACTGATATTGTTCTGATTGATTTGTATGGCAGATTGGTTGGTACTATTGTTCCCTTCAATACAATAATGCAAATTTTCAAAATTATTACATAATTTAAACTTTCAACCTTATAAACTATTAAGGTCAAAAAAATTCAACCCATCTCTTCACTATCTGCATAGATGGTAACCATTACCATAATATTTTCTTAATTTCCATCTTGCTGCTGATGCTGAGTCTTCCTATTTGCAGCTCCATTTACCTGCTCTCTAGCTGAAAGCATATCCCCTTGGCTGCCCAAAGGCAGTTATCTTTGATATCTTCAGTTTTGATGGTCCCTTGGTGTAGGCCTTAATTGCATTAATTGCTTAATGAGGAACAAGGCAGCATTTAACTTTGATCACCATCTACAAATCAAAGAGTTTACCAGCTTTCATATAACTATGACTGATGTCATAGGTGCAGATGAAATTTTGTATGTGCAGTTTTTTAAGAAGAAGACCCAGAAGAAGATCATATCCAACTTAGATATCATGAGTGATATAATTTTTGAATACACTAGTGATGGACCAACCAGCAGTCATGATGGTTGTGTCTGTCTTGAGATTTGGGTTTTATAAGATAAAGCCTTGAACTGGCTTTCTTCTCTCTCAAAGGACCTTGTTTGATGCTGTGTTATTTCAATTGACAGAAGAGTGTGATGGCAATAGCACATTTGCATGTTATTTTGTTTTATCACTAAGCCAATACATACATTTTCCCAGGTATTTCATATATTATTGTCTCACTGCCATTCATCTGGTGCTTGTGAATTTATCCAAAGTGAGCATCAGGGCATGTTTACCAGATGGTACATTGATACTCAATGCTATATGCATTTATATGCTTAATGTCTGCTTTACCTGTCCTGCTGAGGGATTTGGATGGGAGGAGTTGATTGAGACTACCTACCAACAGGTACTTAAAGATCCTAGCAATATAGATGAAGATGTCCAAACTATGCCCATTCTATATGACAGTAGTACATACTTCATCTGTGATATCATCTTTAATCCATAGAATTCCTTCAGCTGTCTATCCAGTACACATTTAACACAAAACCTATGATATGTATTTATCAGGTGCGGTCCATGGCTAAGATCAAATCCTCATTCTCTTGGATCATAGCTTCATATGACAAATCTCTCTCAAATGTGGAATAAACCAACAATCATACTAAATATAAGACTTATGATGTTGATGACATCTGAGAGCCAAATTGATAGTGCTTGTACCTTGGCACTTAGATTATTGGCATCCATTTCAAACCTTCAGTTCACTCAGCAGGCAGGGATGTGAACATATATATCTTGAATGAGAGGTGATGAACAAGACCTTCATGAGGAAGAGGACAAGAAGGAAAGTCATCATACAATTAATAAACATGTTGTAACAATTTACAAGCAATTTTTGTAGACATTATTGAGGAACCCCTAACCAAAGATCCAGGCAGGATGGATCATACCTATCCATTCCTGTCCAAATGCACAGTAAACTATTGTGGCTAGTACTGCTACAGACCACTGCACTTCCTTGTAATCACATGCACATTGTATCAGTGGCAGATGCACTTGATAGGCTCTTTCCTGCTACTGTTGAAGGTGCTGCTAAAGCTGGTAATCATCAGAATTTCAAGAAATGCACTTGCATCAACTATTATGTAACTCTTGTAGAGAAAATTAAACACAAATTCCTATCCAGGCTTAAATGTGCACTCTGGAAGGAGTTTGATACCCTAGCATGGATGCCATTCACCCAGTCAGACCATATGTGGATGACCATAGTAATGTGTGGTGCAGCATGGAAGAGACTTTCTGCCTGGGAATAAGGAGACCCAGCAATCAGAACAAATTTGTAGTTCCAGAGGAAACTAGCCACCCTGAGAGATGACCAAACTGCCCCAATGAGGGACAAGGGCTAAGATAGATCACCATCATCAGTGAGATCAATATCTTTGGAATGACTACTGAGTATACACAAAGTTTCTAGAATGACAGAAGAAATTCAGTAGATATCAAAGAAAGCACAATAGGACACTGTCGCCCTGAGAGCTAGACATGGATCAAGAAATGGAATTGCCAACAGGATTCCTATCCTCCTGCTCAACCATGCGCTACACAGAAATCCATTTCATTCTAATCAAAACATTTGAACCAAAGATAGGTGCAATCTCAAACTCGATATCAGTTGAAAGCACACAGCCATCATAAGAGGCTGTAAGAATGTTACTAAACCAGGATCTTGAACCTGAATGGCCAAGCTCATGGGCAATTGAAGAAGAGACCAGAAAAACTACAATACTGGATTAAATGCAACAGAGTGTACAGGACGATGGCCAATAAACAAAGCCATGGTGGTGACCCAGTTCTACCTATGATGACAGTAGTGAGAGGAAGGATGTATTGAAGCCAATGCAGTTTAGGGGCTGCCACAGCTACACCAGGTATGGATGGAGTCAGTAAAGGTAGTAGCCAAGCAATGCACCTGTTCTTCAGAAAGAATCAGGCATGGTATCTTGATGAAGTAAAGTAGATGAGGTGAATACTGAGCTGGTCAGGCTGAATGGACTGACCTAGTGCAATTGTTGATGATTTGGCGTCACCAGCAAGCACTAAGGTTGCTGAACAGACTGACCTAGTGTAACTGGTGATGAAATGGTGTCACTAGCAGATACGGAGGTTGCTAGTTGACACTTGTGTTACCAGGCACAAAGGTTGCTGAACGGACTGACCTGATGATGACTTGGTGTCACCAGCTGGCATCAAAAAAAAATTCTCTGGAATAATGTGGTAGAACATTTGAAAATTGAATTATAGCCCATGACCTCAACATCTAATACATGGTTCACAAGTTGTGGTACCCACATTATATGCAATGTAGGTTTTTTTCTATCTTTAATATGCCTATTCATAGTGAAAAATGCTTCCTTCCCTTGCCAGGCCGATGTGGCATGTGTTGTCCTTACCAGCATGTTGTGATACATACTGACCTGGGTTGAGCACTATAGTACCAAGTGCTATGATTGCATAGTGGTAGAGCTCTAACTGACGTGGCTGATATGACTATCAACCCAGTACAGTAAAATGCAACAAACTACAATGGGACAGCCGTGGGATGACCACCATCATCTGATGTAGGACCAGAAGGGTGTCTTGATGCTTCTGGTTTGTAAATAGAGACCCATGCAGCTGGTCCAGAAAACACGACCACTTGGAAAGATGCATAGTGAGGTAGAAAAGGAAGTGCCCACCCATAGCAAATATCAGCAGCAGTGTATAGACCTCATGGAATTTCCCAGGTGGCATGAACCTGTGGCATGGGGATCAGGGTAGGCTGTGGGAGATCCATTGAAGCCTACAGCATGTTACCCACATGAAGAACCACAACCTCTGCCACCAGGCCCTTTGGGAGTTGGGAAAGGTCGCTGTATATGTTGCAGAGGCTGTAGAATATGTCTGTGGCATCATCTTGAGATGCTGAAGTGTCCTTCAGGTCGTACACACCCCACATCTTCATGCCTGATACAATTTTGATAAATGTGACATAGCCATTTGAGTCATGGTGAGGAGCAGTATAAATTCCAATTTAGTGTAAAATGCCCCCACTTCAGTCCAGGAAGGCATTGGGGTGAGGGTATTTATGTGTGATCCCACCCCATACATAGGCAGCAGCATGATCTAGGGTTCTGATGAGGTGGATATATTTAGCATCATCTTCAATCACAAGGTGGACATACTGGAAGGGTGACAGGATTATAAAGGCAGGGAGCGGAATGTTCAGAGCGCAGAGCTACTCATCAGGATATCAAACCCCATCAAGTAGCTGCCCTATGGTTCCATCTTTGCGGGGATGCATCCAATCTTCCACACGACATTCCAAGTCTAATGTAGGAGGGAGTAAGAAGTCATATATATGCACTTCAGCTGACCATGGAGGGAGTATAGTAGATTAGATATTTTATACTGATTGTATAGATATTGTAGGGTGAGCTTTTTAGGCCCCGACTCTGTTGCCCTGCACATCCCTCAAAGCAGTAGTTATTCAATTACAAAGATCTCTGTGCAGCAGGCCCGTTGCATTGATGTCGTCAATGCAAGACAAAGTTGGAGATGAGATTGGAAGGGCTGCCATCTGGTAAACATGCTTTGCATTGATTTCAAGGACATTGCATCCATTGCACATGATGGTAGGAAGTACAGTAACCTGGCCATTGGGCCACTGGACAGTCTCAGTCCTGTAGGGCATCTTGGAGGGGATTAGGTATAAAGCGAGGTCCTCCCTTGTCCTAATATCATGTGAGGCAGGCTCCTCAACTTGGCAGCATTCCTGCATGAATGCAGGATATCCCTCCTCCACAGGCTCTTCCACAGACTGCATCTATAACAGCTCCCACACACCTTTTTTTCTGCTCTCTAGCAAATTATCTTGCTGTGTTTGTTGCTTGTGCTGTTTCCTCTCCTCTTGTGGATCTCTAGGTGGAGCTCAGGACAAAGGGGAGGCCATGATGATATGACTTGTCCTTTTAAGTGACCGCAGGTTCAGAAGGTAAGCATCCCAGGATTCCCATGCCATTTCTAGAATTATGTAAGAAAATCAACAGAATAATGGATACTACATGAGGCCATCTCTATACAAGCTCAGCCTCTGGGCATCCCAGGACCCTTTTTTCTTTGCTCTCATTTTTCTCTCAGCTGTTACATCAATCTTGCCATCTTGTTCAATTTCCTGGATGACACTAGAGGAAGCAGGATGAGCCTCTGCAAGGTGTTGACGGATGCTAGAAAAGACACCTCAGTAAAAGATCTCTCCTGGGCATGATGAACAGTGCTTCTGGCAAGAGCTACTGTCCCTGGATCTCAACCATGCCTTTCTAATGTGGTTTCTCTTTACACTTCCTAAGGACAAGTGTCTTGATTCACACAAGGTCTGCCATCTACATTGTCCTACATGCGACTGACAAGCCAATCTCTGCCAGTAGCTCGAACTCCATGCCCTCTTTATTGTCTGCATTGTATTTGCAGCTGACCACAAGGGCAAAGATACATGGCACCTACCCTGTATTCTTTCCACAGCTGTCTAAAGGCAAGCAGAAGCAAGTTGACAGCTGATTTGAGCAGCTGCAGCAAGGGTTGCAAATGTCTCAAGTATTTCATTGTATGCTACCTGTAACATGATGTGAAGGTGTATTTCCCCAACAATCAATGATGCACAATGTGATATCAGAGCAGCAGTTAACTCCATTTCCCAGCTCCTTTACCTGGGCCAGTGAAGATTTCACATGCCAAGCAGTATCTCACAGAATTGCTCTATCATACAATTCTACATTATAACTGGAAGGCAAAGCATGTTCTAGCAAGCAATCTTTCTGCAACAAGTGTAGGGGAAACTTCTGTGGATGCATACATCTTAACTCACTAGTGAACACATTATGAGCGCAAATGGCACATACCCCTCTGCCCTACGCATCAATGCTCATAGTCTATTATCATTCAGCAATAATTTCAACTTGTCGTCAAAGGTACAGGGAGCCGGGAACTCTGTATCTTTCAAATGATGAGCATTGACACACACACCTGAAGCAAGAGAACTTGACTACAGATTCTCACAACACTCCAAGTGTTTGACAATGGCACACTGAGCACAGTAGTCAATCACAAAAGGAGGTGGAAGCATGACATGACAGAAATCATACCTCAAAGCCCTCAAATGCTTGAAAGCAATGAGATTTGGAGAACAATCAAGGCTACATACATGCATACACAGCAAGTCACGTTAGTAATCCTTGCGACCTGCAGATGCAATTCAAATAGAATGAACACGAGTAAAAGTTCCAGGATATAACTGAGGCAGGGACCATTGACAGGCAATAGATCGCCTGCCAGAAACTGATCCACAGGACACAAATGAACCCAAGTAAACCCATGATACCCAAAATACTTGTGTAAACCGCACTGCATAGACACAATAGGCATGCCATCCTCAGGAAGTTCTTGATTCAACATGACTAAAGTGACAGGGGGGACAAAGCTCAAGAAGGACAAGTGAGATGAATTCAACATGCCAAATAAAGGGAAAGGAGTGACAACAACACTGGAATGAAACAACAAGGCAGCAGAGCAAATAGATCAAAACAGAAATAAAAAGAGAATAAAGAGACCAAACGAAAAGGTCCAGTATGATTGATTTACCTTTGCTTTCACCCAAACCAGTCCCCTAAAGGGTCCTGGAAAATGCTTAAGTGTGACACTGAAAACCAAACAGTCAAAGCAAAGATTGTACACTGTCTAAAAAAAGATATGAACAAGCAGTGATTAAACAATTTTTCACTGAAGATGAAGAATGAGATGTCATCACCTCACCAGTGAAGTTTATTTCAAAATACTCTCAGCTTTGTGGGGGAGCAGGGCCATACCCCACAATCCTCCAGTGGGCCATGTGTGAGGCATGTATTGGGCCATTGAATGCTTGGAAGTCTTCAAAGGAGAGCACAACTAAAAGTATTCACCTGTCATTGAGCTAAGGCAGTGCATGGGTCCCAATACAAATACCACAACTTGTAGATTCCACAACTTTGTAGCAGCCTTCTACATGGAGTGTTGCAGAAATTTGTGATACATGCATTTCTATGCTTCGATTCATAGTATTGAGTCAGTGTTTGCATTGGAAAAGCACTGGCAGTGTGATTTGTTCATAGTTGCTTGCTCTAGTACTACCTCTAGGTCTTCGTGGGGGCTGAAGGTCATCAGATGTCATCCACAGGTGGACCTCCAGGCATGTGGTCAAGTAGATATGAAGTTGGAAAATTTACTACATTGATTTTGGAACAGAAAGATATCTGTCATCAATGAAACACAGATCTCATCACAGGAGTCTCTTTCAGATGCAGGGCCTTTGCAAAGGATATTGGTGTAGCAGGACAGCCACAGAGTGACATACCTCAAAGCCCAGATCAGCTTCCTCCTCATCATCGACTTCATCATCTAACTGCGTATTAGAGAGCTTCCACCACTCATGAGGAGGGCATCTGACTCAAGTGGGCAGTCTGGCACCAATGCCAACAGGAGAAGCAGGAGGATGAGCTGGGGCTGCTGCCACAACTGGTATGTATTAGTTATATGATTATTCACCTCTATAGTACACTTTTCTATCCTTTTCATGGTCTCTATACATATACATTATGTACATTACCTATATTTCCCTTACCATTCACTGACTGTCCTGACCTCCTACTCTGGACTCTAGTCCTGATCATCTTTGGTCCATCAGGAGCATCTAGAAGCAGCCCATTCACTTCCCATTCTAACAGTATGTGTGCAGGAGGCTGAGGAGGTGCTGTATTGGGCCTTAGAACACCAGGTCTATCACCAGGATGTACATCTGGGACAGCTGGGTCAACTGCAGGCGGAATAGCCAATGTGAGGGTCCTTGATGCATCCAAGCAAAATGGTAGTTGAACTAGACTGGTCACATCATATGTGCACTCCAGGTTGGTCTTCAAAATGGGTTCACCTGAAACCATACTGGAATCAACAATTGTTCCCAAGGCTAGAATTTGTGGTGGCTTATCTTCAATCTGACTGCCCTCACTCCAAGAAGCAATCTTCTTCTTGTTGAAAGGCCATAAGATCAGCAGACCATCAAGCAAGGTAACCCGGGAAAGCATCACATATGGTGCTTCTGTACTGGTACAACCTTCAAGATCAATGATCACCTGTTCCAATGTCTGTCTCTGGGCCTTATGGGTCATCATTGCAAAATCAGGCATGTAATCATTACGAGTCCATAGATCAAGGCGCTTTAGAGGTGTAAGGTCAATGTCCTTCAGGGAAAGTATTTGACAATGTGACCGATCATATTCTGCAGTGTAGATGAAACAAACAAAGGTGGAAAGAGCTTCAGAGCTTGTCTGCTTGCAGAAAACTTCAATTAGCTAGCTGAGGCCATTGTGAATGTACATGTTCCCATTCACTGGCTTGCAAATTGTGTTCTCACCATTTGCTTACCAAAAACACTCATGCCCTTTTGCCTTTGGAAAGGGAAGAGGTATATACTCTGAGTGACTTTTGCAGCTGAGATAAGCTGGCTCCATGTCATGAGGAATCTTGTAGCAGTTTAGAATACAAAGTAATGGCTTTCTTCCAATGTTCTGATATACAGAATTTAACAATTGGACCTGTAAATCTGTCCTTGTATCTGCCAGAACATTTTCTTGTGAATGCTCAACCTGACTACCAAACTCATTGGTAATATAATCACATGCTGCTCAACAATTCTGCCTATTCAAGGTGCATATACCTTTCGACATGTGGTCAGCAATCCTATCCAACAAGCTGATCTCTGATGCTCACAAAGCACAAACCATGCCAAGACGAACAAAAACCAGCAGTGACCTCATGACACACAGTATAATCATGGTGCTTGGAACACACATCCAAAGCCATGAACTTGCCATAGAGTAGATGTTGTAGTAACAAATTGCATAATTCTTCCATTTGATGAGATTTCCTAAATTCTAAACTGTGCAAAGAACATGCCTGAGAAAACATTATGACATCAGTAACCAATGGGACAATACAGACCCCAGGATGACAGGACTGAGAGAAAATGTTAGAAATAGACTCATAACGTCTACACACATTCACTTAGTCTAGTGAGAGCAATAAGGATGAGGAAGGACACTAGCATTAATTACATACTCACACTTTAGTACTAACCTTCCATGTTAAAATATTACAGCTGATTCTGAAACTATGTGGAATCACAAAATCAAAACTTGTGCATCGGAAATGGCTGGACAAGGACCCATAAGCACATGACTGCAAGATTTGTAGTAGCACTAGTATAGTATCTGCAACTCACTGAAAGACAATGTCATCACCATCAGATTCTTCCCCAGAGACACCTGGATTCAAGGCAACATTCATTATTTACCTTGATACATACACCAAGATTACTACTGAAAATAATGGCAAAGCAAAAACCAAGGAAGTAAAATCTATGAAAGTCAAGAAACTGGTCTTTCAAGTCTCTGAGCCTAACTACATTGAATTTCTGACAACAATTCTCATGAAGCATGACAAATCACACTATAGAATCACTGAGAGCAAGAAATATACTTTCAAGTACCTCCTTGGCAATTCTTGTGGGTGAGTGACCTTTTGTTTGCACAGACACAAGCACACCATGGCAAGAGTGCAATTCATGCTGTAGCTCATTGAGGTAAATAATAGGGTGGTGATGAAGAATGGCAGTAATGAAGGCAATGGTGAGGGTGCGATGCTGGCCTGTATGCTTGCTGTGGATATGAGAGTGCTGTAAACTCCAAGTCAAGGGACAGAGCTGTAAAACTTTGTATACAAGAGTCTTTTTCACTCCAAGTAGATGGCAGATATGTTTAATAGAGTGTCTGCATCAACAGAGAACAGGGATTCGAGCCTTTAGATCATTTGAAACAGTGGGTGGCAGCATTAAATGACACAGACGCTGCACAGCGCAAATCTTGCAGTCATGTGCTTATGGGGTCCTTGTCCGGCTGTTTCCAACAAACAAGTTTTGATTTTGTGATTCCGCATAGTTTTGGAATCAGCTGTAATGTCCTTTATCTGAATCACTGTCTCTGCTTTGTTGTCATGGGGCATGACTGATCTAGCAGAGAAGATTTCAAAATGTATTGTTTGCCAAATCAGACATTTTTGGGTGATCTTTCTGTGTTGCATTGTTGCTATTGTACCTAGCTGCAAGTAGTATATCTGCAGGAAGTGGAAGTGTTCTGTAATGGTGAGCTTATTCACTGTTTCTCTTTGTTTATCAAAACACTAAACATCTGTTTGTGCAACTGTCAGATCCTGTCTACATAGTGTCTTTAGTGATCTCTTTGCCAGTTTTTGCTGTCTGCCATCTGTCAAATGCTAAATGTCTGTGTTAGGAGCGTTTTTTCTCTCTTGATAGGGAGATTGTCATAGGGATTAGTTTGTGGTGCCAGCTATTGGTGGAAGTTAACTATAGAGACTGGCAGCATCATGGTTTTTGTTATAACTTATGGCTCAAATGTTCACAGGGGCATCCACTGTCATTGGCACTTTTGTGGCTGACTGCACAAGTGACTCAGCCAAGTTAGAGAGCCTTCTTCAATCTTACATCAGCCAAATCACTTCTCTGACAGTTAACACTTAGGCTCTGAACAGACAGCGAAATTCAAACAGAATTTCGAAATTCAATTTTCATTTTTCAGATCATGTGATGCAGCCACATGACCAGTGTGACTTCCTAGTTCATCACAGAAAGTAACATAGACAATAGCTCCCCCCCAGCCCCCATGTGTATGATAATGATTCCTGTACATACAAACTTTTTCGTTGATCAACAAGAAAGATCATTGCTCTGGCACACTGTCCAACAGCAGGAAGAAATCCAGCAGTGCTGTTTTGTTGTGCTTATTGCTTGCCTTATTGCGCAGATATCAGCACTATACCACAACCTTTTTCTAACTGTGCACCAGAACATCCCATACCATACCTCTGCCTTGACAGGTCAAGCATGGGTTCTTGAGCTCATGACAGACCACCTGGACTGGATTTGACACAACCTAGGTGTCAACTTAGGGGTGTTTGAAGAGCTGCTGGAAGTTCTTCCTACCCATGGATATGGACAATCTTGCAATGGTGTTTCCCTTGAGGAACAATTAGCCATATTCTTATATGCCTGTGTCACTGGTCTCCCAACTTGTCATCTTAGTGAGCGCTTCCAGCGGTCTCCTGACACCATCTCAAGGTAAGCAAATCCTATCACATTACAACATACTAATCTCAATTGTATGATTAGATATTTCAAGCTTATGCTTTCCTTCTTTGCAGACAGCTCCTTCTACACCTCGCAAGTCAAATTCCCAACAGCGCATTCCCCAATCCTTCCATCAATCCTTAACGACCATCACTTTTACAGCTTTCATCAGTGCATTGGCACTATCGATGGTACCCACATCTGGGCATTCACATCACTTGTCGATCACACCTACATGCATAATCGCAAGTGCTACATCTCACAGAACTGCCTGTTCATATGCAACTTTGACTTCAAGTTTATCTACTCACTTTGCAGATGGGATGGATCGTCTGCTGACGCATTGCTTTGGAATGATGCACATCAACATGACTTGCACATGCCCAAAGGAAGGTACCTTCTTGCAGACACAGGATTCGGCTCATGCAATGCACTACTGGTCCCCTATAGGGTGTGCATTATCACCTCAAATAATGGTGTCAGGCAGCTAACTCATAAGTGTTTTTTTCACATTGTTTAAATATTTTGTTGACCTATATACGAGCCCACAGAACCCAAAGGAACTCTTCAACCTTCGACACTCCTCACTGTGCAATGCAATCAAACACATATTCAGGGTGATGAAGCACCAGTGGTGTATCCTTCAAATACCACTAGAATACAGCATGGAAGTTCAGGTGGTCATACCTATGGCACTGTGTGCCTTGCACAACTTCATTCATGAGGAGGACCCTGAGGTTTTTTATGAAGATTATGATGCTAAAATTCCAGAGATTGTTCATGCTGACAATGTGAATGGCATATGTAGCTCATGCTGATGATGTTCAGGGGAATGACACTCGAGGGAAGCTCTCAGATGGGCCACCAAACGTTGCTGAGAAGAGAAGAGCTGATGCTCGCCATGACCAGATAGCTGCTGAAATGTGGGCAGATTACTTGGCTCAGAATGCTTGAACATGCAATACATAGACACTTTGCAAATAGACTTGTATTGACTGAAAATGAGATACATTGTACAGAGACAGAGATTCAAAGTAAGCATATGAATATGGTGTAAACTACTGCACATTTCCACAAAGAGCCACGAGCTTCCTTTGGGCCCAAGCTGCCTTCCACAATGGCACAGTGAAGGCTGCACAAATGACAGCCTCGGCCGGATTTGCCGACAAATAATCCA
Organism: Suillus weaverae; assembly: GCA_016767475.1. Classification (NCBI taxonomy): domain Eukaryota; kingdom Fungi; phylum Basidiomycota; class Agaricomycetes; order Boletales; family Suillaceae; genus Suillus; species Suillus weaverae. The sequence goes on along the minus strand of MU179341.1, from coordinate 64,773 downwards.
ACAAGAGCATGACATTGTCAACTCCCAAACCTTCAGTTTCGCCAAGTGAGGCAATTGTGCACCCGAGGGAAGTTGCAGGGGGACGCTCTTGTTGTTAGGCAGCAGGTATTGCTGTGAGGCCATTCATGACCTGAGGAAAGAACTGGGCAATTGATGTGAGGGTGGCACTACCCTCCTGCTAAGCCTTCACAGCTACTGGGGGGGGTGAGAACGCTTAGGCCACTGCCCATCACTACTTGGTGTAGCATCATGTTTGTGCTTGCCCCGGCTGGCACTGGTTAGATTGGAGGAGGAAATGTAGCTGGAGGCAGCAGCAGCTGGGGATGTTCTGATGTTGAGCTGTGCAAAGCCCATGGAACTATTGGAGGTTGAGGAGGGGGGGGAGTGCATGGCACCAGTGCGTGCTGATGGTGTAGCCGGAAGGGGCATCATGGCACTACTGTGTGCTGGTGGGGTGTGTGCAGGTGGGGGCATCATGGACACCGACAAAGAAGAACCAGAGGCATTGGATTGCTTCCTAGGCTGACATTTGACGAATTTTCCCTTTGCTGCAGTCAGCATCAACTCTTTGATGTCATTGAAGAGGGGAAACCTTTCGAGGCATATGGCTTGGATTGCAGGTGTGCCTAGAACAAGGTCAGACCATCCCCAGGGAAAATTTGAGTGCACTCACCTTAATATGTGACTCCCAGGCCCCACTGGTCTCAGGTGTAAGAGAAATGCCATTTTTATCACTCCATGAAAAACCGGACAGTGTCTTGATGTTTTTAACAGCATTGTAGCTCCTCTTGAGCTGTGAGAGTGTGAGCTGGTGCCACCAAAAGCTCCAGGGTGACTGAACTTACTGTGGCCCACTTTGACCTACAGAAAGATTGAGATTTTGGGGCACCTTTTTGGCTGGGGAACATGTTGTTGATGTGAGCAGCGGCATCTGTGAAGACAGTATTCTTAAAGCTCATTATATCCCTGGCCTCGGACTTGTAAGTCACAAGAAAAGCGATAAATGCCTTTTCCTCCTTGAAGTCCCAGTGCATTGCAGGTTTGTGAGAGGTGGCAGGTTCCCTTTGTGAACCCATCGGTTCATTGACACTGAGGGATCCATGGGACTAGAGGGAGTGTCCAGAGCCTACACTCAAGGTATCAAAGGGAGGCATGAAGGTGAGGGTACTCTGACAGCTCAGCCTCATCTTAGCCAGCGTAGATCTTCTTATCAATTAATGCACTTGGGCCTGGTGTGACACAGATGAACTAAGTCACATGCTGTGCATCACATGATCTGAAAATTGAAAATTGAATTTCGAAATTCTGTTTGAATTTCGCTGTCCGTTCAGAGCCTTATGACTCCCCAAATTATTTCAACTCCATTTTTTCAAGGAATTTATGACAGTCAAGCACCTCTTCATATGTGTGGCTAAGGAGATGGAAGAGGAAGTTTCAGTAACTATCAGAGTCTCTATCACTGCAAACCTACACACTCTGCAGAGCTTTCTTATGTGGAGAAGCTGATCTTTATTGAAGAGCTACAATCTTATGATCCCATGTTTCAAAACCTTACAGAAGTCAACATCCATACCAGTAACATAGTAACAACAATACAGCTCTGGAGTTACTCTGCCTAGCACCCAGCCTCTGCTCATTGACAGTTAGCACATATCTAGGAGAAGACCGAGACTTGGAACTATTCACACATCAATTTTCAGTCCTTACAGATACATTTGAATGTAGACATGTTACAGGACCTGCTTGATATACTTTCAGTCACAGAATACAAGTAGAAGCAAAAGAAAATTATTGAGGCTGCCACTTCTGGTGAGTCATTGGCACAATTGTATCAAAACAATTAATTATTTGCCATACAGGATTGGATGTCTTTGTATTAGCACTGACAGGAATGGGCAAGGTATTTGCAAATGAATATCAACAGATCATTCATCACATTTTGCAATCTATAGAGCCTGTGCTTTCAAATTCCAGCAGTGGCAGACAAAGTATGCTTTTAAAACCACTGCTTGACAGGAGCTGACTTCATCATAGTTCGGCATCTCCATCATAGTTTCACCACTACTGGGTCTGTCAAACCTGCCAATTGAGGTTGGTTTGATGAACTGACCCATTGCTCCAACCCTAATGAAAAACCATATATCAGGAAACCTGGATTTTCCCTGATTTGGCTGAATTGTCTGATAGCAGGCCCACCAGGCAAATCAAATAAATCAGCTCATCAGATTTTGTCTGATTTCAGACAGGTGTCATTCTGAAATCAGACCAATCAAGTCCATCAGACAGTCAGAACATCAAACTGTTCAGACATGCTAATCAGCTGGATGCTCAGAAATCTCAGCCTATCATTATATTTCCATGTAGTGGCTCTTCTCAAGTTTGCACAGAGCAAAGTTGGACACTAGAATGTTCTCAGTGGCTTGGGAGGAGTGAGGGTGTTTTGGAATGGGAATGTGCTTGAGTCAGTTCTTTTTCCTTTCTTCATCATCTACTGCTGCATCTGCAAGGCAGCATACTTGAAGTTCATCAGGAAACCTGGATTTTCCCTGATTTGGCTGAATTGTCTGATAGCAGGCCCACCAGGCAAATCAAATAAATCAGCTCATCAGATTTTGTCTGATTTCAGACAGGTGTCATTCTGAAATCAGACCAATCAGGTCCATCAGACAGTCAGAACATCAAACTGTTCAGACATGCTGATCAGCTTGATAATCAGAAATCTCAGCCTATCATGGCTTTCATGAGAGAGAAAATAATAATAATAATTACACCTGGCAGGGTTTGAACTCTTGAGTATATATACATACACCTAAGGTTACATGACATCATGCACACTTCAAGTGCATGTTAACCACTAGCCCATGAGACCACATATATTTCTAAGGTATAATTCATATATATACCATATCCACTGGACTTAGATATTTCACCTCTTCAACAACTTTGTTATTGTTGTTCCATGTCTTAATGAAAGTTGTAGTCCTAGTGGAGACAAGTCTATTGGCTAGTCTTACCTTGTCAATTGGTAATCATTTGAACAAGATACAAGATGAAACATCAGCAATTGGTAGTCATTTGAGCAAGATATAAGCAAAATGAAAATGAAACATTGGTGAGAAATTCTGAAGTTTTGCAAAAGTTGAAAACTTAAAGTATCCCACCTACTACATTACTATGACACAGCTCTGCAGCTATAGAGTGTCTACATGATCAGATAGGCTGGGTACCTGGATGTTTGATCTTCCTGATGTGTTTGACCAACCATTAGGCTGCATATCTGTGTTTATAATTTGTCTGATGAAGCTGATGATTATGAAGTCCTGACAGAACTGTAGTTCTGTGTGGGTTGATATGCTTGAGAGCTGTGTGATCCTGAAATGCTGATATCTTGTAAAGCCTGTTATGTTTGAGAAGCATGTCATCCTGCAATAATAATCTCCTGCTGTGTCTGAAATACCTGAGCATCATGACGTTCTGATGAACTGAGAGTATGTTGTGTCTGATATCACTGTCTGACTGTGATTTTGACAATCTGGGGTCATGATAGGTCTGAAATCAGACCAGTCAGGTCATACAGCTATATCAGCTAAATCAGGGAAAATCCAAGTTTCCTGATAATGTTCTGTGTCTCTTTGTCTTTCCATCTGAGGCTGGACTGGATTGTGTAGAGAAGTATTGAGTTTGTGTTGCAAAGGCCTCCCACAGCCTCTTGGACATTGGATGCACTGAAAGGTAAACAAGATCAAGTATTGCTGCTGCTCTTGTGTACGATTGCCTGTGATGTTGTGGGTGAAGGCTAGAAACTGGGGACATAAAGCAGGTACTTACAGATCACTGAAGGAGCTGAAAATCAGCCACTGGTGAGGTCGTAGGTGCAAAAATGACCCAGACAGATTTATCATTTTTTCAGGAGTAGCCCTGCCTAGGATATTGGAAACCAGAAAAGATACCAAGGGTTCACACCATACTGGTGACATTATGTGGAGCTATTGACATTGTTTCAACAGATCTTAGGGCAGTAGTTAAAATGTGATGGAAGATACAACTGACAGCACAGACCACTTCTCAAATGGCAGAATTTTCTCTACCGGTGGTCATTCCTCATCCCCTGCTAAACTCAACCCCTGATCATTTATTCCTTCATGCTCCTTTGCATTGAGTTTGATCTTCTTTCTCTGAGTCAGATTCTGAGTCAGAATAGTCTGTGAAAGGTGAGGGTGGGTTGGTGAGGTGCTACAAGATAGAACTGAAGGCTCACTCACATATCAAGGACCACTTCTATGCAGCTGAAGCATGCACTCCATGCTAATCCTATGCACTTTATGTCCCCTAGGATGTAGCAGTCGCACATCAGAAGGTTAGGTGTGGCATGGCGAGGTCAACCAGAAATCATCCGAGCTTTCTTAATAGGAACACTTGAAAAGATTTTCTGCATGGAGCTTACAGACATGGTTGGAGGTTGAAAAGAAAGATTTGCCTTTCTAAGCCAGCCTGGTGTGGCATTTATTCACACACAATCAAAGCACACAGACAGTCCATCCAACAAAGCATCAGCGGAACAACATTACTGGGCCCCAACTAATCCAAGTAGGGCAATCATTCAAAACAGCATCCTTCCGCCTTTAAAAATTCCAACTGCTTCTCAGTTGTGTTTGCTGGGAAATGGCAGTTGAAAGAAGCTACTGGTGACAGTGGGCATGTTGATTTCCAGTGAATTTACATCTATGTTTCATCTGCCCTGCTGTTGGAGCCTGGGCAGTGGAGGTAGTGCTGTCAAGAATGGAAGATCTGCACTATCAGTGCTACCTCTTCTCCAGTAAGGATCAACAATGGACTTCCCAAAGACTTTCAAGTATATATTTTTCAGTGACTTTCAGCTCAATACCTCCCTGGCAACATTAGTCTTGGCATGAACTCCCTCAGACATATTCTACCAGGAATAGCTGAGCATTATCACCTCTCCAATTTCCTTGAGCAGACAACAAATGATGTTTTGCACTTGCAGCTTGGTCACACAGCAGATACCAGCTACTATGTGTATGCACGAGGCCACAAAGACCATCCTCAGTTAACCAATCCAATAGTCCATCAGACAATGGCCTTTTGTGATCTATAACATGAGCTACTCGGATTCAATAATGATCCTCCAGACCTGCGAGGTGCCCTATTACTTCAGGAAGGGTTTACTTGCAAAGAATCAGCCTCGTTAAAGACTTTAGCATCCATCTGGACAACTGAGACCCCACTGGCCAAACGATCAGAGTCCTCAGTGGATGATGAAATGATGGATGTGATTTTGTCCATTCCAGCAGTTGAACTACTCCCTAGTGGTTCATCCCACCAACTCTCCAGCAGAGAGACAGGAGTCATGGATATCAACAAACATCTGTCAAAATGACAAAGAATTGAATCACCTACCGGGACTCAGGCTGGTTCCCTGAATCCCAGTTGCACACACCCTGCCCCTCTTGTATACTACATTCTCTCTGCTGTGATATTAGTTACTAACTGTGACTTGTTATGTATGTTAGCCTGCCAGAGTGCAAAAAGTGCTCTGCCCCAAATGTGACATTCTTATCAACCAAATTGTTGTATTGCTGAAAGTGCATTTTCATGACTAAAAGCAATAGGAAACAGACTCTCGCCTTCCCTAGTGGCATACCCTTAGTTCTACTATCACACTTCCCTGGAATCGCAAACACCAAGTTCAATGATATATCACCACATGAACTTGAAGTATATGTGCCCTTGTGATACTTAAATATTCCCACTATGAAACTCAGTTGCTAGCAATGATCAACAAATGGTGGAAGAGCATAGTAAACATAGGCAAAGGCAGACTTGGTTGAGAGTTCTGATATAGGGGACTTATAGGCAGTCCATATGCAAACCTTTGGTGCTGTTCATATGTTGAGCTCATTCTCTCCTACAATTAGAATATTCAGTAATGCAATAGCTCTTATACAATTAACTTGTGAGTGAATTATCATGATTTGGACTCATCTACTAGTCCATGTCATATTTACTTGTTGCATCGGCAGTGCTAGTGAGACCTCATGCAATTGTGGTGAAAACTTTTTCATGACAGCATTGCACTGCTTGTGTATGGTCAAAACAAATTTCAAACAATGGCAGTATCCCAATCATACAACCCCTCGGAAACAATCTGTAATAGTATGGGTGATAGACAATTTGCCCCAGCCCTTGTTTCTGATAGCTACCAATGTTACACCAGTGAGACCCCACACTGGTTCCATACAGAATTATAATGCTGTGAGGGCCAGTTCAGGAGACTCCTGCACAGAATATCAGCAGGATCTCCTTGGTCACATCAAATACCGATCACAAAAGCCTATTAATGCTTATAAAACATGGTTGATCACCAATATTGATGCTGTCATCCAAACGATCACAAAGGACATCAGGGCTGGAGATGACCTGAAGGATTTTCAGCAAAATATTTATGACAAAGTTGATAAAAAGTATTTATATTTGCAATTGGTGAGCATGCATTGGATCAAGCTGGACATTGCTCATGTGGAATATATCACAGCAAAATAGGTTTTGTACAATTGACGGTGCAGTGGCAACAGTGACAGGATATAAGAGCCTGTTCAGATACAGATATTTGGCTGATTTTTGAAATATTGAATTACACAATTTCTTCAGCATTGTCCAGAATGTTGGTTGGAGCTCAAACCTTCCTTGTCTCCTACTGTACATACTGATTGATGGATATCTCTTACTGTCTCAACATACCACAGTGCAATAGACTCATTGCTAGTGTTATCGCGTCTGGAGGCTTCAGGCTGCTGGTCTATAATTCTGCAGTAATGATCCTCAACAACGATCCCCTCCTTCAATCAATCTGGATCGGTCCAGCAAAGACCTTCAAGATGGTGAAGAATAAGTGGACATCGGTGCATTCAAGTCTGTCTCTTCAATTAGTTTACTGATTGAATTTTTTTAGCTCAAAGTAATACACTACACTATCAACAAGTACTGCAACCAGACTGGTACATACTGGGACAACATCAATGGAGCTGGGATTCATGGCCCTGCAGCAATCACTGTGTGGGAATCATATGTTGCTCAAAAGGTACATCAGTCCCGCTATCTTTTTTTTTCAAAGCTAACATACACTAGTGCAATCATCCTATATGTCCATTCTGCAACACAGGCTGGACTCACTATGTGAAAATGCAGGAGATTGTGCCCTTGGGTGGCACTAGAGGGCGCCATGCCTTTTACCCAGGTGTCATGGGTCTCCTCTGCCAGTATCAAATGATGATGAGGTTGATGCTGGCCCTGCCCAGGCTCCAGCCAATCTCTCCAGTCCTTCCTCTACCGCTGGTCCCTCCTCTACCACTGGTCTTTCCTCTACTGCTGCTCCTTCCTTTATCACCAGTCCTTCCTCTACCGCTGTTCCTTCCTCTTCTGCCAGTCTTTCCTTTATCATCAGTCCTTCCTCTACTATTGCCGGTCCTTCTTTTACCACCGGCCCTTGCTCTATCACCGGTGGTCTCACTACCACTACCAGCTCTACCAGTGCCAAGCACCCTTATGAGGGTACTGTTGATTCTTTCGAGACCAGGTCATTCACATCAATGCATGAGTCAGCTCAACTGGTCTCCACCACCTTGGTGTCTCCCCCCCCTCAAAGAAAGCATGTTTGCAGGCTGGTACTCACGTCTCTAAGAAGATGAGCAATGCAGTGAAGATGAGCGGTGCAACACAGGCAGCCAAGATTACGCCTGCTGTTGCTGTGATGGGAATGCAGGGCACTGTCAACCGCCTGACAGATGTCTTTGAGAAATTTATTATAGGCTCCATAGCAGGCGGTACGGCAGGCAGCATGCAGCCTGTGCCTGTGCCTGCGCCTGAGAGTAGCATGGACTTGGTGGCATGCACTGTAAACCTATTGCAGACTGAGGACACTGACATGCCTTCTGAGCAGCGGGCTGTGCTCATAATGGTCCTTGGTGAGAAGGAAAATGAGTGTTTACTGAAGTTCTATGTCTTCCTCACGGACAAAGAAACCAGGCATGCATTTATCCAGAAGCTGATAACAGATGCAAGGGCACCCTGAAAAATGTATCATGTATCTTACCTTGTTCTTTTACCGCACTTATTTGTTTGTACAATACTATGACTGTCGCAATGCAATGGTGTTTGTCATGTTTCAGAGGCTACAAGTAGTGCTAGAATTACAAATTATTCATAAGCCCAAGCATCGTTCGTCATCCTGATCCTCATCAATCGTGTCCTCAAGGTCCTCATCCTTAAGGTCCTCATCCTCATTCCCCTCATCCTCTTCGTCCAGATCAATACCTTCAAAGGCCCATTCTAATGAGATGCATTGATAGTCGTCCCACATGGCAGATGTGATGCGATCCCGCATCGCAGAACCTTGATGAAATTTGAGCTCGTTGTCTTCTTCGATAGCAGCAACATCATCCTCTTCTTTGGCATTTCCACCAAAATATCCATCCTCCCAATCTTTGTCATCGTTGTCATCATCATTGGTGGGGATGTCGGTGGGATCATTCACTTGGATAAAGTTATGAAGAGCATACAATGCGGTGGGAATTCACCCTTGTACATATGTCCATGGCGTATGCAGGCAGAAACAGCAAGATCCGAAAACAGTGTTTCAAAACACCAAAGATGTGCTCGACAACATTTCTTGCTGACGCATGTCATAAATTAAATAGTTCCTCTTTGTTGGAGGGCCTGTAGAGAAGATAAGTTCCAAAATTGCCTGGAATCAAGTGAGGACTTACCTGATGTTTGTGCGTCCCCATTCAGCAAGGTGATAACGCACACCTCGGTATGGAATAAGTAGGCCAGCATGTAGTGGATAACCTGCATCTGCAAGAAAATACTTGCATGGGGGAACTTCAAAGTTACTTGCACAAGCTTCTTCATAAACACATGCATCTGTCACTGACCCCTCCCAGCCAGTGGAGCGCGTAAGTGAATTTTAGATTGAAATCACATGCAAACAGACAGTTTTGAGATAGGAACCCTGTCTGATTACGATACATGGCGCGTTCAGCAGCCCTGGGCATTGCATGAATATGACTCCCATCTACTGCTCCAATAGCACCTTTAAAAAAAGGCCACCACTTGGGATTTCTGCGAATTTTGCGAGGGACAGAACCATCAGCAAACTGGACATATGTTGAATAGAAAGGTTCATGGGCGAAAGTGAAGAGGATCTTGTGAAAGTACCTATGTGCTATGAGTCAGATATTCCACTGCATCCTAGATATAAATCAGAAATACTTAGAAATTGTTTCGTTCAAGTGTTGGAATCTCTCCCCAACATGTCTGACTGATAGGCCAGTCACGGAAGTGTAAAGAAAAATGGCAAGTTGTTCCTCAAGTGTGATAAATTTTGAATTGGAGTGGCCCATGGTGCGAAGCTGAGAGACAAGCTCCACAAAAGTGCTGGCATGCATACCAAGTTCACAGCAGATGTGTTCTGGGTGACTGATCAGTAATTCAGTAACCTAGTCCTGCCCAGAGAGGGCTGAGGTGTGGTATGGCTGTGGGTCTTTGGGATACATGGTCTGCAATGCACCATGTGTTGCAGCAACCACAATACTAATTACAAGTCCCATGCATTTGATGAGACAGTCCCGAACCTCCGGTAGAGGATTTGCAATGAGTGAGGCAAGCCATTGACAATCTAGTGCAAATTGTGCTTCTTGAGGGTCCATGATGAGGAGACCTACTATGATAGGCACTGACAATATCGATAACAAGTACTGACTCACTGCTTCATCAAGTGATTTAAAATCTCTACTTTGATCTCGAGAATTTCGCAGGAGCTCGATTTTCTAAAAATCAGCCAAATATCTCAAAAATATCTGTATCCAAACAGGCTCTAAGCAATCGCAGTATTGACAGTTGGTTGCGCTGGGTGAACATGTTCCCAATGCCAAAAAAATGTCATTTCCTGACAATAAACCCAACTTTGGTCTTGTGGAAGTACCTTCTATGATGGAGCCTCTGACTTGTTATATTGATTTAGGGAGTAATCAAGTCAAGTAGAGACAAATTTGTGGGTTCATTGAAGTCAAAAACACATCTAGCAAAGGTTTAAATGGGGCATCAACCAAGCAGTCAGAACAATTGTGTCACAGGGAGCCAATTATGCAAGGCTGATTTTGGCATCACAACCATTCCAGCTATATGTCCTGTGGATCTTTATTTATGGGCCTAACTTCTGCCTCAGCTGGTACGACCACATGACATGATGGCAACCTTGTTAAATGGACATACATACTACCAGGAGGACTATCCATCCTTCTTGGTGAGCATGGGCACAAGTAGTGATATGCATTGGTGGAAGACTCTGGGTCCCCCCATATGGTCTTCCTTGTCTTTACTAGGTTGCAGCACTGCTACATGGCATGCTGTATTGCTGCAGGACAATGAGACATTTGTATTGAAAACCCTATGGAGATTGCAAACTCAATAAAGTGAATCTGATATCTACAGGCTTATCAATTCTAATATGCCAGGTGTTGCTGCACTGAGTGTTGATGTTCACCACCCTGTCACACGGGATGCAAATGCTATTGTAATGGTTGGCTGGCTTTGCTCTCTCATTCTTTAAGATGATGTCTGTGTCAATGATGATCCAAGTCCTCCATTGCCTTGCACTCAAAACTATGGGACACCCTTTGTGGGATGCTGAAACAAGTTAAATACTCATTTTGAGCTCTCTTGCTGCCCTCAAAGGTTCAACATTACTCAGTCATTTCCAGCCATTCTAATCATAAGACATGTAGGACATGAAGCACTCTGGAATGAGAAGTGTATCCTTCATAGAGACACAAGCCCTGGAAATATCTTCCCTGGTTGGTTGATAGGCTGCACCAAGGGTTGGGAAGGGTTTGTTGCAGACCTCGAGTTTGCCTGGGTAGCACCACCTAAGACTGAAACAATAGTCTTATTGGATCAGCTTACTCCTGTGGCTGGGCAGCAAAACATCAGGGGCATCTTTTGTGAGGAAACTGTTATGTTGAGTTCCAGAGCTTCTGGGGCAGAGATCACTGTAGGTGTATACCTGGAGTCTTTTATCCTTGTTCTATTCTATGCAGTCATCAAATGTGCCTTGGAGTGTGGGTTCTCTGATCAGAATGCAGACAATGCCAGTAGCATCAAAAAACTCTACTGCTCACTATTTGGTGGTCATACTATCAGTGAGATCATAGCAGGATGGTCTGATTTTCTGCAGAACAAGCCAATATGTCTGTACAGTGTTCTGGACACAGCAATGCACCAATTACTTCATGGCTGCTGGAAACTATTGAAATCCCAAAGGGCTGATGGCGTCCCAGGTGATGCATATGCAGATGAGATTGATGATAAGTTGCAGTTGATAGGTGAGAAACCACAGTTCATTACTTATAACCAGTTATACACTACCTATGATGTGGTACTCAATACCCTTTCAAAACTTGCACATTAGTAGACAATGTCACCCCTTCAGTTGGTTTTTTGGCGACATATTGTGTTTACAGTAGCAACTCAAGACATACAATATTAGCACAATCTTGTCCTTTGTTCGTCTCTACAAATAGACAGTGTCTCTCCGCGTACAATTGACCATGAGTGAAGGGATCAGTCTGGAGGTTGAGCACAGTTTGTGCTAGTGTCAAACCTTGACATTCATTAAACATAGCTGTACATGGGGGTCACAGATCAAATATCTTCAATCCACTGTAATGATGAATGGTTTGGATGCATCAAAGTGATGATGCAGCATAATGACACGCACACACACATTTCTGACCAATCCCTTTTCTACTGTGAAATTACAGTGAATGGAGCAGATGCAGGTCTGTTTTGAGATCTATATGATGAGGAGGTACTACAGGATGAGTCAACATTGTAACATTGAGGGGGGAAATGAATGCACAATCATGACAGGTTTCAGCATCTTTGGGAATATGTGGTAGGAGGTGGAAGTCAATGATGTCATCAAAGTTTGCAGTTGCTGCTATTAGTACGAGATTCTGACAAGTTGGTACAGGATAGGAGAATGAAGCGAACGAAAAATAATGTGAAGCGGATGAACAGTGATAGATAGGTGGTGAATGGGAGATAGGATGGTGTTGGTGAGTAGAATGTGACAGGAGGGAAATATGATTATGATTATTAGAGGGACATCTAGAGGGTATGGTTGGAGGCAGTGGATGGAGGTCTGCTTGTGCTAGAGAATGACTTGTAGTGTACAGAGTCTAGAAGGTGATGGGAGGTAAATCCGAAGGTAGTACACTTTGATCCAACAATAACATTGGCTTAATTCTACAGGCCATGCAATGCACAAGTCTCGGTCACGCATGTAGGTTAAAAAGATCTGAACATACTATGATTCAAGTTGTGCAGATGAGACAGACTTAGGTTGTTGTAGATGAGGGGATAACAGAAGAGCCTCGCGGACAGTCTTTTGCAGCAATTGAGTGTTCATCTGGAGACAATAGCCTCTGCAAGGAATATCTGCAAATGATCTAGAATAGTAGTACATTCACTCATGTCTGGAAGGCTGCAGGAACAGGCTGCCCATTGACAGATTGTTCTCTCCATGATGACTCCGACATCAACTTCCACTGATTTCCTCCTATAGCAGGTCACAACCATGTGCTGTACTCACAAAAGCCACATACAACAAAATCTCAACTTGGCAGGAATATATACTTCCAATTTGACATTGTCATTGAGCTCAAACAGCAAATACACATCAACAATGTTGTATGGCATGATATTCTGTAGTGTGCAAGAATTGGTGCCTGCACAAACCACGACTTGTCCAAAATTCAACATCTTGTCCTCACCAATGAAGAATGTGTCATACCAGATTTCTCAACTGCACCATGGAATGAAGCAATTCTAATCACTCCTTGTAACAGTGTACAATCAAAATGGAATATTCGAGCAACTGAGAAACATGCCTATTTATCTGGCAAAATACTGTACATCTGCTCTGCAGAAGACTCTGCTCATAACATGCCATTGTCTCCCTTGCAGAGACTTTTTGCAATATACTGCAATTACAAGGTCTTCCTCCTTGACATGTGCCAGTATTGCCCATTGAATGCAAGTTCTTGACTGGTACAAGTCCCTCAACAAGAATAAAGTGGCATCAACTTCCCCTGACACCAGCCTATGCATTCACTGATTTCAAGGCTAAGGACAAACATTTGATCACATACTGGTAGATATCAGAAGGACAACATGTTTTGCACTCTCGCCTTTCAACACCTACATATCATTATCAAGAAGCCACAGGTGTGACTGCATCCGACATCATTTGAGCAAGAGACAAACAGAAGACACACCATCAAAATAGCAAGATGCTCAGAAAGTCCCTGAACCATGCACGTGCAACGAAGAGGAGAAGAATTAGGTACACCAGTGTATCCCAGAACAGAGAAGCAGAACAGGCAGTTATTTGGCCGGTGCTGCATATTCCTTATCAATCAAGTGAGAAACAATGACAATATACCAGTGAGAGAGTGAGAGGCTCAGAGGATTCCTTCACCAAGATCATGCAGTGAAGAGATCAATATGCATCTCAACAAAGGCATATCAACTATGGACGACCCTACAATATAATGTTTGAACTTGCTCATTTAATAGTAACCTAGGGTAGGGTTAGAAAACCAGACCACCGGCATGTCCTGCTGAGAGAATGTATGGTCACAGGTAAAAAAAAAAACTGAAGCTTCACTTGGGGCGAGTGTGAGGGCATCAGCATTTGCAAGATGCTTATAAAAGCATCCTGACACACCAAGCTCCCATTGATCCCCAAGTGAAGCCCTAAAATAAATTATAAAAATTAGTATAAAATTATTTTTCAGGCTTCCCAGGGCACCCTGGTGCTATTGCCTGACATGCACATGCCACTGAGCTTTCCATTAGATATCATTGAGGTTGCATTAGTATGAATTTACTTACATTGATGGTACAGAAAATCACTTGTTGGTACCAGTCTCATACCAGGGAGCAACTCATGATTGTATTTGCAGAAATGCTAAAGCAATTTGGGATATTAGATAAGGTAACACATACAACAGTAATACAAAACTTACATGCTGATCTGACAAACAGATGTTGAGCATGATGTGTGACAATGCATTGAACAATAACATTATGGTTGATGAGCTTGAGAGGTTGGCCCCTGAGTTTGCAGGGGAGGCAAGCCACACTTTGTGCTTTTTGTACACAGTCAATCTGGTGGCACAGTCGTTGATACGGGAATTCGCTGTGTTGAAGAAAGATGCTGACCATGCATTGGATGAGGGTAACCTCCTCAAGTTGAGTGATGACATTGAGGGGGACGATCAAGAGATGAATGCACAGTATAGTGAGGAAGACAACCTGCAAGACAACAATGAAGGGTGGGTGAATGAGGTAGACTTGCTGCCAAGGGATCAATCCACAGAGCTGCAAAAACACATAAGACCTGTTAAGTTAGTTCTTGTCAAGGTGGGTTAGGATATGTACAAATGTGCCTGTATATTGACAATGCCTTTGTACAGCTGCACAAACCCACTTACAAACTCATCCACTCAACAATGCTCCTCCTCCCTGCCTGGCACACCCACACCTGCCATGGGGGTGTGGGTATACCTGTGGGTGCGGGTGATGCTGGTGAGACTCATGGGTACGCATTGACAGGAGTGTTGGACAGTGGAAATGATGGATGGTGGTCAACAATTTCGCATTGAAGGCTCCATGGAGGTATTGCAGGATATCAATCATACAACTCTGCTCAACCACATGACAAACACATGGTCAGTATACATATCTTTGAGTGCCACAGTGAGCGAATCTGTGCTCCCATTTCATTCCTGCTCGAATAGATTCACCTCTTTGATACCCACATGGTCGTGTTCATATCCTCAAGAGCTTGGAAGTCAGTATTTGTCTGGAGGATTTCTTTGTACAGGCTTGTACCATCAAACATAAAGAAATTTGAATCTGCGAGATTCTTACACATATTCTTTATGCAAACAACGTTAACATGGTGTATGCCAAGAACTTGGGCATATTGGTAGTTGCCATCACCATCGTTAACATCATCATGATGCTTGAGTAGCATGACATCGCAATGAGTGGTCCCTAGAGGCTCCTGAGGGACCAAAGATGATCAGGACTAGAGTCCAGAGTAAGTTGCCAATGTATTCAAGTATATTAAAGGTATACAGTACCAGAGTTCAGAGTAAGTTGCTAAAGAGGCAGGGAGCACTGGACTCTGGGATATGGGCAATGTATGGTAAACAAATGTAAACGGACAAGCCACAACACAAAGGTAAGGAATAACTCAATCTAGACAATGTCACTTGATATTCTGGATTGTGAGCTTACAGACAATCGTGGGGTGTCTC
>MU179341.1:5612-15753 GCA_016767475.1 Suillus weaverae | reverse complement strand
GAATGTCCTCGATGTCCCAGCCCGTGTTCCAGAGGTTTAGCGCACATTCTTTCAGATCAGCGCTGATTTTACGATTGCCCATGGCGAGGATATGTTGTTATCACAACGAACGACAAGAACAAAGTATAGTATTTCCTAATTCGATTTGGAATCCGTGCCTCCAAAAAAAAATGACTAATATCATTGTTCTTGGTAACAGCTGTAATAGACACACTTACCATACTCGGTGCTCAATTGGTTTCCACTTCTCGCCAGAAGGGTCAATAGAGCCAGCAACCATCTCAATGGCAATATCATTGTTAGTAGTGTTATCTGCGGTGAACCACCCAAGCTTGGTGTGGAGATCATATTTATCTATATTCTCGATGAAAATCTTCCCAATGTTTGCACCACTATGATTGCCATGAATGGGTGTGAATGTGAGCTGCTCCACCTTGAGTTTCCACTCTTGAGGCTTGTCAGGTGGGGAATCTATATAGTGCGCTGTAATGGATAGGAAAGGGTGACCAGGCAAAGATGTCCATGAATTGAACATCATCGAAAATTTGCTATCAACATGTTTGAGCTTTTCTTTGACCTGCTCGACTGCTAGCTTTGCACATTCAAGGATTTTGTCCCAAGTTTTCATATGGTGGGGAATATCTTGGTCAGAAAGCAATGGCCGGAGATATTGAAGGAGGCAACAGAAGGGTCCTTTATCCACGAGTTGAAAGGCCCATGATGTAGCATTAGTATCTTGAAAATATATCAAAAATGAGAGTTGCTCACCTCATCCTCAGCAACAATGAGTTTGACAATGTAATCCACAAGTCCAGCCTTCATGAATACAGGAATCTTGGGAGTGAGAGAGGTGTCCAAGGTTGGCTGACTCTTGCAGTCATGAGGAATTGCATGATCATGCATCGTGAAACCCCATTCTTTGCAGCAGTCTCAGTAGACTGGATAATGGCACTTGGGATGGTGTGCGATGTGCATGTGTCAAGTTGAGATACCCTCCTTGAAAAAGCACTGGTGTAGTGTGATGTTGTTGGCCTTGCATACCTCACACCACCACCCATTTTCACACTCCTGGGTGTGGGGGTTAACATGATCTTTCTCAAAAGTAAAGATGGTTGTCAAGTCTGTGCTGCATTCATCCTTCTTGAGGGATCTATGGTCTTCATGATCCTGGTCACTGAGTGTCTTTGTCATTTGGTATGCTTCCTCTTTCTCGTCGTCTTCCTCATCATCTGTAAAATCCTTGAGCAGAGGACATTCTTCTTCAGCATCATCATCATCATGGTCCTCTTTGTTGCTAGCACTTCATTTGGGTGCAGGGGCACCTTGAGGAGGTCCTGCAGCTGACTGTTTGGCCAGGACACTGCTAGCAGTCTCATGGATCTTCTCTGTAGGTTTGGTGGCTTGACCTGAACAGCATATGAAAGAGTTAAGAGTGCCATTGTGCACAGGGGGGGAGGTAGAGGGGGAGGGGGTATTGGGGAGTCATCATCAGCATTGTTGTACCAAACTATCTCAGTGGTATCTTTCAGTGAGCCATCAGCACGATGTGTGGACAACATGGTTGCTGAACTTGTGCAACACGTTAGTGTATTTTAACTAAATTCAAAACTGTTGTGCACCCTAAAATGCTGAGATGTGAACATTCTGCATCGTAAAACACTGAAGTTCGAACCAGTGGCAAGATTGCCAACTCAGAGGTGCCAAAGCATGGCAGAAAATAATTATGGTGAATCGCAAGTGTGGACAGTACATTCTGTGATACATGACATGAGAAGTTAGCAAATAGTAGCAACTAATTATGATGGACAACAAACTAGTTGTAAACTTACCAGCACATTAGTGAGTTGCATTGCTGAAGACGCTGAGAAGAGAGAAGAACATGGGAGAAGGGGCAAAAGACAGTAAAGATGGGCAAGCACAATACTTAAATAGAATGCCTCACCCAAAACATGAGGCTTCACCAAAGTAGCACAGCATTAGGTTTGAACCAGTCTCGACGTATCTGGACCAGTTCACGTGGACTAGGATAATGCCAAACCTAGAACCTATCAGGGGGTTTGACCTGAGCGACAAGACACAAAAGCAGTCAGTGTGTCATTGGATGCAGGAAGCGGAGGTGGAGCAGGCATGGGGGTGTCGTCATCCGGGTCATTGTACCAATCAATGGCACTAGTGTCTTTGAGTTGGCCATTGGAGCCAAGTGCACATGACATTCTCACAGCCAGAAGGGTGAATATTGTACCTATAGTAGCTCATTTATACCAAAATTTGTGGTAAGAGATTAGAAAAATGTGACGCACCTTGAACATATTCTTGCCATGCAACAACTGCGACAGTTGATCAATGTTGAAGAAGTATGAGAATGAGAATGAGCATCCCAAAGATATGTTCTGAACATAAATTAAATTATAATCCTAATAATGATTAACATAGGGCTTACTGAAACGTTGAGTAGATTATGGAAGAAGTCAGACATCACTAACAGAAATGTATTCAGTCTTTTGGTCATGAAGCAAGAGCCGTTCTGGAGATGAATGCTCCCAGAACTGACAATGGCCATATGAGTTTGTTGCCAGGTGATCAGAGAAAATATTAGTATAGATGGTTACTACTGAGGACCTCAAGTGGATCATAGACAGAAGGAAGAACAGTTCAAACACGTTCAGACGGGTCCAGATGAGTTCACAAATCTGAGGCATCAGCCGAACACTGAACCTAATAATAGGTTCAGTCCTTACCATAGGTCAAACCTTGGACCGAATGGACTGAACAGTTCAGAAGGGTTCACATTCGAACCAAAGTTCTGAACTGGACTCCAGCAGCACTATGTGCAGAGGAGCTTCCAATAGCCCATGGGAATGCTGACAAGTACCAAACCAAATGTAGAGAGTCAAGACACCAAGACAGACAACACACAAATCCAAACACAATGCAAATCCAAACACAATGCAAATGCAAATGCACAATGCACAACACAAACACACAAATGCAAAAGCAAGAAAAAGACACATCAGATAAATTAAGTTCAATCAAATACAAAAGGTGGAAAAGACAAAAGAAATATAGTCAGTGAACTATGGCAAAAGGAAACAAAGTGATGTGAACCTGATAGTCAAAGTCATGATCTTGATGTCTTTGATCTTTATAATAGAGATGATCCAAGGTCCAAGTAATCTCAATCACATTAAGGATAGAAATGTCCCAGGCATTGTCTAGTATATCAGTAGGGTCTGGCCAGGGGCTTAGCCAGGGGTCTGCCAGAGGTGCCAGGGGTCTTGCCTGGGCCTTGAGCCACTTAGATAGATATACATAGTGCATGTTGGCAGTAGCACTTCACTCATTCTATCATCATTGTTCCTTGTGTTTGATCTGCATCCCTTGGCTGATTATCCATAGCCACCAACTCACCAGCAGGGGAATGGCCTGGTGCCAGGCATGGTGCTAGGCATGGTGCTGTTCTTCCTGATACATCAATACAGTACAATATGTCATAATGCATAGCGTCAGGACCTCAATATCCTTATGCATCAAGAGATTTATGCGTTAGAACATATGTCACATTCTGTGACATAGTGTGACACTGCTCAAACATGTGACAATACGGCAGTCAAACTAAAGGTGTGGGCCATTAGGTCCTAACTGAGTTTGAAACCTAACCTAATGCGGGCCGGGATGGACCACTCAGCGCAAAGATTCGCCTTCAACATCCAGTTCCTCTTATGAGCATCTCATCATATATCTTTCACGTCACGTGGATCATATTCGCATGAAGCCAACAGCACCACCCATCAAATGAGGGTGTGGAAGACCGAGAGGAAGCAAGAATCAACCAGGTGCAGGACATGTTGGCAGGCCATGCAATGATGGACAGCCCCCTTGAAAACGGCATAAAGGACATGACAATGTGGAGAGTACTACTCCAGGTGAGAATCTTTTCATATCATTCCTTGAGCATCTTGACTCATGAAGAAAATCAGCACCAAACACCTCGCATAGCGCCACGCAAACACCATGCAATGGCGAGGTTCAATGTTGTGGCAAAGGTGAGTCATAAAATCTCTAAGCTAATGATGACCTCTCATTCATGCCACCCTGCTTCTTACAGAATCCACTCCGACTCCATGCAGAGCCCTCACAAATGATGTGGATTTGGACTCAGAGGTGTTTGAAAACCTCGATTCTCCTGTGAGGGTTCACACCATCCCTCCCGCACTTCCAATTGCGCCTCGTTCTGCAGCCTGTAGCGAGGTGCCTTTGAAGCAGACAACCCTTGTATTTCAAACGATTGTGCAGGGTGCCAACCAAGGTGAGTATCTAGTGTCTACTAGCTGTTGTTTCTGGTGCTCTATCATGCTAATATCTGCCTCCCAAAGTGTTGGAGGCACCTACTGCCTCAACTGTCATGTGAACACCACACATTTTACCCCTCAATACTGATGCCCAAGAACAGCAATCCAAGCCTGCTGCTAGCATTTCACCTCAAACCTCAACCCACCAGCCACGGGACTTCTCTGAGTCTGGACTGGCTGCTACTATATGCGAGGCTGATCCACCTGCAGAGTCGGCAGCTACAAGCAGTGGGATGACTCGGCAGCAGCCATGGAGGCACGATGCAAATGCACCTCCACTTCCACCATCACCAACGGTTGAGCCACAGAGTGCAACGGGTCTTATTGATGGTACGTCTTTGCTGTAGCTGCTTCTGTGGTGTCTGTGTGCACACATTATATGAACTTCAGTTCCTGAGAACCCATATGGCTCTGATCTCGAAGCACCTGCCCCTTGTGACTACACCAAAAGTGATCAGGATGAGGAAGCATCCCTGGAAGACAAGTTTCGCCCTGTTTCTGATGATAGAGGAGAGGATGAAGACACGGAGCATGGATGGGGGGCCTCGACATCTGGGTCTGTGGGCAGATCTTTGTCGAGGTCAACAATGCCACTTTGGCTTAATGAGTCCTATAAAGTTGTAGAGATGATGTTGAACAAAGAAATCAAGCAGAGTACCCAAACACCACCCATGCCCAAGTGCTATGAGCAGCAGCGACTCTGGGTCGGGGATGCTTCACCCTTTCTGACATTGCTGATGCAACCCAAAATTGCCATCGAGCCCTCAATATTCCATCGACCAGCCTTCTTTGTTTGGCTCCCGCGCTGTTTGCTGGGTGACCGCATTCCCTGCCCTCGATGCAAAGCAAACAACAAGCTGACGAACCAAGGAAAGCCAGTTTTTCTTCAGCGGCTTGGATGGATCGGAAAGCCTCAACGTGTGGTTGATGTAGCTCAGAATGTCTACATCATCGGGTACCGCTATAACTGTGTCCACCCTGGATGCTGCAAGACATATCGAAGCTGGAGCTCCGCAATTCTCAATGTTCTTCCTGCACCAGTGGCCATGCAATTCCCCTTCCAATTGACTTACCACAGTGGGCTCTCAAATAGCCTTGTTTCGCTTTTGCACTCCTCGATCAGGGCAGGGATAGGACCAGTGCCATTCATGCAGATGTTGCAGTCATTCCACTACAAACACTTCGACAATCTTCACCTTCAATACCTGGAGCTCATGCACGACTGCTACAAAAGTTGTCCAAAACAGTTTTGGGTCCGCAAGCAAGCATTTGGCTCGTTCAGTGACCAAAATGGCTATGCTGGATTTGTACCAAGTGCAGGGTACCTCCGTCGCTTTTATGATATGATTATCGAACAGCGATCGACGGAGATGAAACAGTGTATTGCCATGCTCCCAGTGAGAGTGCTTGCAATTGACCATAGCTTTAAGGTGCCTAGTTTTATCATACAGTATCTGCCCTGTCTCTGACATGTATTGAGGGAGCAGATTATCAAATGGCTTGGTAGGGTGGGCAGTGCTCCCCTATTCACTGCACTTCATACTGTGGTGAACGAGTACTCCAAGATTTGGTCCATGCTCTTCATGATGACAAAGGGACATGATCAATACATGCCCGATCTGCATGAAATCAGCGAGTCACTGGTGAAGTTTGGACATCCAGAGGTCCAGGCCATTTTCACCAACAATATCCGTGCAGACAAAAATGAACTCGAGCGAATATTCCCATCCCTCTTGAAAGATGTTGTCCCCATCCTCCCACATAGTTCCCTTCCCCTGCTTGAATTTCCTCATGGATCATGGACCGTCGTTGAGCTGAGCAACACCCATCAAGTCAATCACCACTTTGATGTCATCATGAACCACCGAACGACGACAAACCCGAATGTTACAGTTGCATTTGACATGGAATGGCTGGTCAATTTGGAGACCGGAATCCATGGTCCAGTTGCCTTGATTCAAGTGGCATATCAAAATATCGTCTATCTAATTAAGGTCAGTGGCAATTTTTCCTATGATGTTGCTGGTTCCTTACATGTTTGCATGCACACACATCCAGACTGCTCCATTTCTTGAAAATGATGTCATCAAGCTCCCACACTCCCTCCTCATGTTTTTGCATTTGCCACTGTTCAAGAAAGTTGGTGTTTCAGTTGGAACTGACTTCAAGCGGCTGCAGAATGACTGCGGGATGCATCATGGCGCAGCATCAGATGAACTGTTTGCAGGACATGTGGAGCTGGGAGCAATGGCTAAGGAGTGTGGTGCTACTGTGAAGAGGACTGTGGGGCTTGCCAAACTCATTGGAATACTTCTCGGCAGGCACCTACTGAAGGACCCCCAAGTCCATGTTAGCCCTTGGTGGGCTGATGCAGTGCTCCCCCAGGAGTACATCAACTATGCTGTGCTTGATGTCTATGCCATCTCCCAGGTGCATTTACAGCTCACGGGGATGGACATTGCTCAGCCTGTTGTGGCCACCACCCCGAGTGGGACTGCAATTGCACTCCTGGCACCTGATGGACAGGAGGTGGCTCATGGAATTGTGGCCCTTGAACGTCCTCCTGCCCTCAATGGTGTTGATGTGTCACCGAAACGAGTCGTGATGACAGTTTCCAAAGTGCTCGTGCCATCTTTCCTGCTTCCTGCTCGCCTACAGAAAGCAAAGCAGGCAAAATCACTCGCATCATTCAGCAGTACTCCATTTTCTATTGTTGCTGATATCTGAAACCTTCGCATCTGCCCCTCAACTCATGATGAAGGTTTTGATAGTCCATCATCTGGTTCATGCACAGAAACCCTTGGCAACCACCAGGATCCCAAGTCTGGAGTCTTGGATGCAGGATATATTGATAGCAGCAGCCCTCTGACGAGCACTCTTGTCCCAAATGAGGATGAGTGTGATGGTGATTCGGAGACCAGTCCTGAACAGACTATCGAGGGCTCCTTGCGAGATCCAGCTGCAGAAGCTGCACTTGTGGGGGTCATGGAGCCCTATGTGAATGTTGCAGCAAGGAATGACTCTATCGTTCATTCTTGTGTTCTATATGACAATTTTCATTGCTACAATCAATTCCCGATTGCTTGCCACCATGGGCTCAGACAGCCGTTTGCACGAGCACTCAGTGCAGCATTTTTCATACCGGTTGCAGAGGACAAGGCTGCCATGGAAGCAGTACTGAAGGACTTTGGGATGACATACAATGCTCAGCTTTTATCAAAACCTGAGTGGGTGCTGTCACATGTCCAGCGTCACATACCTCCACCTGAAATTCTCCTGCCCTGTGTTGCCGACGTCATCAGAACCTATGGTCCAATCAAGGATGCAACGACGGGACAACCACTTTTCAATGACCATGCTTGGGAAATCGCAAAACATGTCATGGAAAATGTCCAGCTTGGATACTACTCAGACCCTGCAGATGTTGACCTTTACTTTGAGATTGGGAAAGATCGGCATGGCCTGATGTTGTATCGCTGTTGCCATGGCACCAACAGTGTCGAAGGTGGCATTCACCAGAATCTCATATGGCGCTATACATCATTTAATACATTGCCTCATCACACTATCAATGTGCTGCTTGACTACGCTGTTTGTCACAATATGACGGTCCATCATTCGTTCATTTGATTCAAAATGCACTCTCACCTGTACAATTGCAGGTTGGCAACATGAACCACACCGGCAAAGCATATGTCAGACACTTTAATGTCCCACTAAAGAATCACATTTCTTGACTACTGACCTTAACAATGGATGCACTAGTTCCTGAAAGCAGTGACTATTGCTGTGGTTGGGTGAATGGCAATGACTACGAGCTTGCACATGAGACTTTCGGCATGATCCAGTTTTTGCCCGTGTTTTTTAAGCCACTCGGAATGTTGGAGTTCAATGAAGTATTTGCATGTGAGCAGAATATTCGGCACAAGTTTGTTGCAGAGTCCCAGGGCACACTCATGGCAATTTTGCCTGTCCACACATGCGAGGAATGTGATCTTTTCCAGCTCCTCATCCAGTCATCCCCATTATTTTCAGATTCCAACTGGCAACTGAACTGGACAGCTCTCACAGTTGTCTGGGCTGGACACGCTGATGGTCGTAATATTTTCTATAAGGTATGATTTTTGTGTCGTGTATTGCACAATTTGCACTGATGACTTGCTGACATCGTTTGAAAAGCTCCCAGAACACCTCAAGACATACTACAAGACATGGACAGATTTTTGCAACAAGCAAAACACGATTTCACTCAACGCTGAAGTGAGTCAGCGCATCTGTGCTCTCATCCGCTCTGCCCCAACCAATGTCACCATCAAAGCACCCACAGCACTCCCCACAACCCTGCGCGACTCGCTGGCAGTCAGCCCATGTGTTGACATTGACGAGGTCAACTCATGGCAGATTGGCAAGCTACTCGCTGACCATGCCCTGCAGTGGTCAGCAGTCCACTATCTTTATGCTTACACTACTAGTATGCACGTGCATTCCTTGGTCTCAGGATCCTCGCACGAGTGCAAACGAAAGGCAGACAACCACCCTACTACAACAGGAAGTTCAGAAGGTGTTAATGGACCTGGCAAGCACACAAACAAGCCACGAAAGTGCCGCAACTGTCAAAGTACTCAGTGTGCAGGAAGATGGGCTGCCAAGAAATGCACATTACCTCCTGAACTGGTATGTTTTGTGATGAGTCTTCGCACACTGTTTCACGTTGATTCATTTTGGACTTAGGGCATTCAATAAATGACTTGGTTAGATTGCTTCGCTGCTCTCATTTAGCTTTCGCCATTGTAGCTATTGTGAACCAGCATCTTTTTATCGTAGCACTAGCAATGGTTCAACATTTCGCATGTCTAAGGAATGTTTTTGATTGCATGAAAATTAAGGCCCCTGACTGAAGGCTCTTGAAGTGATTCACAATGTCACATTGTGGCATTGCTGGGTGTGCATCTATGTATGTGGAAACTGTCAACCAATCATTAAGAGTGAGGTTTTGGCATGCAGTTGTTGTGTGAACTGTTGCCAATTGTGCAGAGGTCACTGGGGTGTCTTTGACCTTTGGTTTTTTGGGCTGCCTCTGATAGGGTGCAGGTTTGTTGTGAGGTTTTCATTTCTTGGACTCAGAATTCATTGTAGAATGAGGTGAGGTGCCACATTTCCTTCGCAACATGGTCCAGACTTTTTCAAACATCCTAAAATTGATGATCCAAACAAGACCAACCTGCCCAAAGTGCTATCTCATAATGCATAATGGTCATGTAGGTCTATGCATTATGCATTATGATTTCAATTTCTCACTGTCCCACAGCGGGACCACCCCAAACATGATGCATTATGAAATTTATGCATCATGAGGCTATGCATTATGACATATTGTACTGTAACACTCGTCAATCAAGAGGGTCATCCAAAACTCCAATATCTGTGCAACATGAGTGGCCCAAAAAACCTGCCAACATATGGACTCTGTCATGGTCCTAGCCACATTTTGTCAAGAAAGCAACAAGACAGGGGATAACCTGCACAAACATCAAAGCCTCCAAACTGCAGTCAGGAACAACTGTTGCAGATGGTTGTGTGGCACTGGCTGACATCCACATGGTAACACCATCCAAAGTCTTGGTGGGCACCATGCCTTCATCATCCATCACCCAATAACTCAAATGCACATCTGCCATGCCCTTGTTGGTTTAATAGTATATTTCCATGTAGTGGCTCTTCTCAAGTTTGCACAGAGCAAAGTTGGACACTAGAATGTTCTCAGTGGCTTGGGAGGAGTGAGGGTGTTTTGG
>MU179340.1:265005-276592 GCA_016767475.1 Suillus weaverae | reverse complement strand
ATGCTAAATGTGTTTCAATGCTGATAGCACTCATCTGTGTTACAGATTACAAAAACAAAAGAAATTAGTGTATGTGTATCCTAAAAAATTGCCTCACATTTTCAAAAGCTGATGGTGTCATTTATTTTTCTCAGATGACCTCAGCTGCACCATCAAACACAGAGGCAAATTGCATTTAGCATATATGCATGCTAGAAAACTGATGGTATTTGCCTTTTTATTTCAGGAGATGCAAGAATCAGCATCTGCAAAGGCAAGTTGTATTTGCATATGCATATGCTAGCAAACTAACACAATTTGTACAGAAGAGCACAGGACCCAAATCTTAGACAATGGCAAGTCATGAACCAGTGAGATAATTTCCTTAGACTGATCTCACATGTAGACGCCAAAGAGGCCACAGTGGTAAGAAATGACACACATTCCAAAAATGTCACTCACACTGCACTCCAGCCTGGTGAGGGTGAGGATGATGATATGGATGAAGTTAGTTAGTATACACATACACTAGTTCTGTTCTCAAAGTCAACTGTTCTCTTTCTAGGATGAGTTGCCAGCCACAGAGAGACAGGAAGCCTCTGAAGAATTGGCATCAGACATCAGTGACATTATAGCATTCATATAGCATTCTGACTGATGATTTCTTTCAGATGTCAGATGTTGTTGAATTGGCACAGGTAAATGATCAGCATGTCAGTTTAGCATACATGTACACTAACTGGACACCAGGTGGAAGAGTTAGAGGAACAGTGTCACTTTCATACAACACAGATACTGGCAGATCTAAGGGGAGCAGAGTTTGGATATTGTCATATCCCGTGCTCCGGATCCGGATATCCAGATCTCTCAAACTCTATCTCTGAACTAATCCTTTCCTGTTCTCATCTCCATTTGGACTTCCCCTATTTCTGGTTTCTGGTCTTATGTATATCTGACTTATTATATTCCATTCTCCCCTTTTCATCTCCGGCTCCATAATGATATGATCTGTTCCACTTACTAATATGTTCTCTCCATTCCTCCGTACATAGCCCTACACTGCGCTGACTGATTTCGATTAGGATATCTACAGTATATAAACCCTTGTAAAATCTCGCTACTTCCTCAGTTCGAATATTAACTTAGTTCCTGCTCCTTCCTGTCTCCTCTGGACTTGAGTTCTCACTCCAGTCAAATCTCCAAGTCTTAGGATTGTATCCTTAGACTATAACTCCGGCTCTACCCTAGGGTAGTCTATCTCCGTTTGTTTCTATTCCGGACTTTGTCTGTAATAGCCTTTGTCTCATTCTCCACCCTAAGTCAAGAAAGTCTGCCGGACTTTCCTATACTCCGAAGTCTGGACTTTGTCAGACTTCACATAGCCCCCTCGGAAGTTAAGGGCAATACTCGGATAAGGGGCGCAGCGCACAAGCTGAAGCCAAAGCCCTTTAGATTTGTCTTTCGAGCATGACCTTAACAGATATGCCCTGCTTCATGTTGGCGGCACCAAGAATGATTTCTCTGAGGGACCAGACATGGTTCAACAGAAATACAACTGCCAGCCAATCAATAAGCAAACAGTGACACAAATCAGAAACAGTCACAAATCTACTGCATTGCTCAACCACTATGGAGAGAATGCAATGTACATTGGTGTACAGAAGCAGGACCTTTTGGGAACCTCCCTCCAGCCACTCAAGGATGGACCATACAATAATTTTGTAGAGTGGACAAGGACTGCAAGATCTGCTGGTGCTGAAATGGTCCTGTTCAATGGTAATCACAGATGGACCTACATGGAGCAACTTTACAAGCAGAAGTTCCACAATTATTGGCAGGTGAAGAAGGACGTGAAGAATCTTGTGCCAGGACACGATCAGGATCAAGCCATTGATGTGATGAATGAGAAGAGAGATATATTGGACAAACATTCAGTTTGGTTGGCTTGGTTCTTTGATATTAGTGAGTTGGTCAGAAAGTTATCATACATATACACTCAATATTGCCACCACAGATGCTCTTGAGGAAGCCAGAAACTCATCTCTTTTATTACATGAGCTCATGATGAACCAATCTCTGCCATCACGAGATGACACAGACATGGACAAGCTGAAAAATGTCCTCTGGCTAGGACATGGCAAGGAATCAGAGATGGCAGATGTGCTCATTGCAGATGCAGTCGAGAAATGGGAAGAATCCAAGGACAGCACAAGTTCATGCACAGCATGGGCAGTCAGCAACAAGCAACTATTCAACTTCTTAAAGGATATCTATGCACACCTGTGCTTTGAATCGTCACCTCTCATAAACATATCTCTGCTCTACAGCAACTGGAATCCATATATGGCTGCTGTAAGTACATGAACTGAAATCAGTGTATGTGTATGCTAACTAAGGAGCCAGTTCTTCATTGCCATATTCAGACCGATGCTGATGCTTTTGGAGTTCTTGGTTTCACCTGTTATTTTACCCACCATGGAGCAAGCGACCACAAAGTACCTTTCAAAGAGTTATATCATCAGCATGGATTCCAAATAAGAGATGGAGCATCTATGGGTCATCAAAGGTTTGCAGAAAGAATATTTGCACAAGATCAGGAACAAAAAGAACAATGCTCCACTCATTGGCTTGCTTGATGGCTCAATCATGGATATGTTTGACACCACTTTCTCTGATTACATGTCCCAGCACATCAGCCTATATGGGGCAGTTGAAGACCCTGATGTCAAGCATTATGACAAGGGCTTCAATGCTTATCATCACAAACTCACTGAGCATGTGCATGACATTATTCAAAAAAATGTGCTGGTGTATTTCACAAACAATCATGATGAGTATGTGGAAAGGAGACACTTCTCAATATGACCACCAAAATGATGTGGTGGAAATTGTGCTTTGATCCAAGCTTGTATGACATGCACCCTGGCCTCATCCTCTGAACTTGTCCTCACATCCTCTCTGTGTCTGCCATAGCCACTATCATGCTTAACTGGTATGCACACAAAATGTCCAAATATATGAAAGTCTCCAAGGGTGAACCAAAAATCAAGGAAGTCACCTTTTTTGATTAAGCTCTTGGAGAGGTGAGTGCAAGGAAGACTGCATTTAGTGTACATGCATGCTAATTTCTCCACAGATCTTCACATGGGTAGAACCCATGGCTGTCTTTGCAGTAACTGGAGACAACACATGTGGCACTAGAAAGTTATGGCACTGCACTGGTGGTGCACTGGACCAATTCTTCAAGACTCAGATGGAAATAGAAGATCCTGCTGATAGGGCTACATGCTTTTCACTGGTCAGTCATAGTTTGAGTTCAAGGAGATCATGACATTGACAAAAGCATCATCAGATTGTCACTGAGCTTCACAAGGCATGTGGAATAGAATTGCCTCAGCTGAAGTCAGCAATGGTGATACATATGCCTGGCAAAGCTCGAAAGTATTTGATGATGGCTGAAATTAAGGTGCTTATCATCAAACAGCTACTCAGCCTGCTAAAGAAGTTCATCTGACAGTATGTCAATCAAATCATGACTACACTGAATGTGTCAAGAGGCATTCTTATCCTTGCTCCTACCAGCAAGGTCATCAAAGATGTCTGCACGATCGATTTTAGCCCAAAGCTTTTGACTGTGTTTGATTTGATACATCGCATCTTGCAACAGATGTCCTTCAGGTGGATCATGGCAAAGCCAACCCAGTTGGCCTCCAATGCTTTCATCTTCCAATGCATCTATCAGGGTGCCTTGCAGAAGACTTGTGAGAAGATATTTGAGAATGAACTGGTATGGGGTCTTTGAGGGAGAATGAATTGTGTTTTGGTCAAGGTCACAAACAAATTCAGCCATAATTTAGAGAAGTTTTCCTCTTGGAATCACATACTTTGTGCTCCCCAAACCTCTGACCTTAACACAAAGTCAGTCATAATGTCAGTCTCCCATGCAGCAGAGACATTGGCAAGCACATCTGCCAGGGCTCTTGCTGCCCTAAATCTGTCCACCAACAACAGGAATGCTATGATCAAAATTGTGCAGCTTGCCATTTCCGAAGGTTTGGGTGGGTTTGAGATCAATGATAATCTCAAGACACATCCTCAAGTGAAAAGTGCTGCTATTGAATTTATTGAGGCAAGTCTCTTCAGTATGCTATCATACATGTATGCTAAACTGTAGGGGAGAAACAGAAGCTCGCAAGTGTGGGTTACCTACAGGCCAAACAAATCAAAGATCCCAAAGAAGATCTAAGGTACAATCTATCCTGAGATGAGAAAAGAGCCTTAGTACAGGACCTTGGCTATGGGTGTGACATGGACAGACTGGTTGTTGCAACACCAGCTGAAGTCAATTCATATTTCTCGCCTCAGTCCAACAAGGACCTAACTCAAATACCAATATCATTTCACTTGATGAACACCATCTTATATATGGATTAACTTGAAGCAGCAGCAACAAAATCAGATTGAGAAGGTAGTGGCACGAGCCACCCTTCTCGAGAAGAGGGGCAAGAAAAATAGAGTATAGGATCCCAAACCCAAAGGCAAAGGCAAGGGCAAGGGCAAAGCACAGCCTGAGCCAAAAAGCAAAGAATTCATCAAATCTGAGAATGAAGAGAAAGATAGCAATTCCAAGGTCTCTTCAGCCAAAGGCATGTTCATACCTCACATTCTGACATACATGTATGCTAACATGCACATGCTAACATCCTCATAGTCAAAAAGGTTGCAAAAGATGCTGGTTGTGAAGGTAAGTTGTTCCATTTGAGATTACTGTGCATGCATGCTAAATATAATGTAGGTTCTGAAGAAAGCACTAGTGAAGAGAGTTCAGAGCCTGATCCTGATGATTCATCAATCTCTATGATATTCACCAAGGCCTCTGCAGCCAACAATCCTGGTGCCTTGAGTGACATAGAAATGCAGGAGCTCCTCAATGATGCTGAAGCAGGTGCAGATGCAGATTTGTGCAGTGCCAAGGATGTCACTCCTAACTCTGACAATGAGTACAAGTGCCCTCCAGCAAAGAAACTTGCAGATGCAGATTTGTGTAGTGGCAAGGATGTCATTCATAACTCTGATGACAAGTACAAGTGTCCTCCAGCAAAGATACTTGAGCATGCAAGGTCAGCAAAAGTCATGTCTGCCTCTCACAAAGGGCTTGTAGATATGTGAAAGACCACAATACTAGTGTGCAGGTACACTAAACATATTCATAGATCTGGACAGTAGTTCCAAATTGACCTCAATGCCAAAGTCACATGTTGGGTCAAGGAAGCACATACCCATTGATGGGCTATCTGATGCTGAAGGTGGCAGTGCCCACAAGAAGCCATGCCTGAGTGATCAAGATGAGCTGTCCCAAAGGCTCTCTGAACTCTGTATGCATCTTTCCCTATCTCTGTAATATCAAATGTTTCTCAAATAGATGCTAAATGGAAATGGAGCATGCTTACCAATGGACTGCAACCCACTGGGCTAGGCTAGCTTGTGCAATGCTCAACACAACCAATACAGAGGCCATCCCTACCCAGGAATTTCCATCCATCATCAGTTCCATGGTAACTGCATATGAACATGCAAAATGTGAACAATGCACTTCATTTGGCAGGTGGATGAAGGTGGAGCAAATGGACCATCCAACTTCAGATGAAATAATGGCCAAAGTTTGGGCCTGTTTCAATATTGATTTAACTACCACCTATGGCACGATGGTCATTGACTGCCCCTAAGACCAGAAGGATCAGCTTGAGGGGTTAAGCAAGATGAACATCAATAAATGATCTAGCTTTGTGAAATGAATGTATGGGATAGGTGCACTGTACAATAGGTTATGACTGAGGCTCCAAGTAGCATGCACAATACTGATGAACACTGTGTTGTACATTATCAAATTACCAGTAGTGCAATGAATCATGTAATATTTTCAGAAAGAAGACAAAAGCAACAGAACAGCAAAAATCAAGTCAAGTGATAATGAAATTCTGACCTTAACCCATGGATCCCCACAGCAAGACTACAATAACAATTGAATGACCAAAAGCAAGGAAAATCAAGCGAAATCAAGTCAACAAAAAATGAAATTCTGATGTCAGCTCATGCATCATGCCAGATGAGGGCTATGATAAGGAAGGATCACCAAAGCAAAAACCATGGAAGAATGGAGAAGACATGCCCCCCAAGTCAAGGATAAGGATAAGGATGAGGATGAGGAATGTGACAGAAAATGATGGTTGACAAAAATCAGAAAAATCAAGAAACCATCTATGAGGAGAGGGTAAGAATCAGGATATGATGCCACCAGCTAGGATAATGTACTGCACTCGAGACAAGGAAAAAAGAACATGATCAGACTACAATGCAAAAGAAAATACACCCCAAGACAAGACAAGGATCATGATGGTCACTACAAGGGACATTTT
Organism: Suillus weaverae; assembly: GCA_016767475.1. NCBI lineage: Eukaryota > Fungi > Basidiomycota > Agaricomycetes > Boletales > Suillaceae > Suillus > Suillus weaverae. The sequence goes on along the minus strand of MU179340.1, from coordinate 270,197 downwards.
AGCATACACACCTGTGTGTAGTGAACTTCTCTATCATGGTATGGCTGGTGATGAGCTTGAGGAGTTCTAAAAAGTTATCCATGGCTTCGTAGAACTCGACTGGTGTCAAGGTGGACTCAGCAGGGAAGTTGGAAGTGTTGAGAATGGATTTCTTTAAGTCACTGAGGACCAAACCTTTCTTCATGGTTATGCATGATAGGTCAGTATGAATTTTCTCGATGGTAGCTGCTGTGAGAAGCATGAGAGGGACATGAAGTCCTGAGTTCACAAGGCTGACAACGACTTGTGGTATTTCATAAACATTATCAATGGATGACATGATCTTCATCTTGGCATCATCATATATGCACATTGATTGAGTCACAGCAGCTGAACCTGTGGTGGTGGAAATGGCCAAAGTTCCTTTCATAATGGTCTGTGCAATAACATGTGAAGCTGGGGTAAGCACATTGAAGTCCCTCACCAAGTTGATTAAAGGTGTGTTGGTGTTGATGGGATTTGGTTCTAGTAGAACTCTCTGCTGCTTGACAGGAACAGTAAGTGCATCCTCATTGTCTGACACATCATCTGACATGTGTCATCTTTCAGCACACATGTTGTTACATGCTTGACAAGCCTCATTCTTGTGTATGATGTCTTCACATTATGTAAGAACCACCACATGGTTCCTCATCCCACCTACTGAATGAGCTAATATTCTAGCACCATTAGGGTCATTACCCCGATTGGGATTTGGGGTCGAGGTATCTTTACCACCAACACCTGATGGTAATCTAGAGCTCGATGGATTAGACATTATGACACTAATAATGAGTTGAAAGGTGTAAGTTTGATAAGTTCTCAACTAGAAGAAATATTGACAAGCAAACACAAGAAGAAAAAGTGAAGACGCATCAAAGAAGATGTGTGTCTAGAAAACATGTTTGGCTCACTTAGTAAGCACTTCTTTGAGCTTGTTGTTTGCCAGGCTCATGATAAGCTCAAACAGCACCTTGGCTAAGACCAGTTAAGATGGACCTTTAAAAAGACTATCTGTGAGTGAATCTTTAAGGCATGTTGTGACGGCTAGGTTTGGCTTCAGAGTTCTGGAGAGCAGTGCCAGAGGTCCTGGCAAGGTGTCAGGAGTTATAGATAGTGCTTATATAGTCATGTTTTGGGGTTAGGATCAACATCTCTTCCCACTAGCTTTGTCTGAGTGTCTGCTTTGAGGCTTTTGCCTTGCATCTGCAAGCTCCACCTGAGCTTTGGCTGTGAGCCAGTGCACACCATTCCACCTGGTGACTAGAGTGAGCAGTTACTACTCATCTGTGGGACTTATCATGTTTTCATTTTCATTTTTGTCATTTCGTCTTAGCTGTTGAACTCTGGTGATCTTTTCTCATTGTGTTTTTTCAAACTTTGTATCTGTGTTTATATCTCACTAGGGTCATACATAGATTAGTAAGCATCCAGCATTTTCATTGTTTTGTGATTTCAACAAGTTACAGTTTTAAGGACTAACATCATGCTATGGGCACAGACAGAATCTCTGACTTCCACAGAGAACTTTCTGAAGCATACTTGTGGCTTCAGAGCTACCTCAAGCATTCAGATCTTTGCCACTAGCACATCAGCTTGCATTTTTCATAATGAAACTCAAAGTCCTGTGTTGCACTGGTACCAAATCCTACTGCAGTCTCGATGCCATGATTGGCCCACTCTTCAGGCAGCATTCCAGAAGGACTTTGACTTTGTCATGAAGCACAAGTAAAACAAGAAGAAGAGAAAACACATGCAACAATGATTGGACATGGAGGAAAACCCACTATGTGTGAGACCCAAAACTGCAACCAGCTGCAGAGCTTGCTGTAGAGAATGACCCCAGAGTGAGTCTGTATTCATACATAGTATGTCCACTTGGTCCACACTTATCCTGATTATCTCCAATGCCCTCTGCATCAGACCCGATGTTTTTACCTTCAGACTCATCAGACTTCCTGTGCACTCATCCATCCTATGTCCAGTTCAGTCCTGCCTAACCCCACTGGTGCATAGTTGATTATTCCCATTGACTCAAGTAGTCTACAGCATTATTATATGTGTACTCACATGGCCACTACACCTCATGGCCTTTTACATACCATTGGATCTGATATTTTGCTACTATTCTCACCTGTACACCTCTGGACTTTCATGTACTTGGTTAAATAGGGCTAGGGCAACCATATACAATACCATCTAGTATGAGGGTGAAATCCCTGATACTTGGTCACCCTATGCTGAGTATATAGTTGGCCTTAGTCAAATTTACTTGGTTGTCATTTGTTCTGCCTCTAGACTTTGCATCTATTGTTCCTTCATTGTTCCCTTACCTTCAAACACTAGTCCCTATGCTTTCCCTACATTTCCTACACTTTCCCATACTCTCTGCTCCTCAAACCTTCAGACCCACTAATCTTCAGACATCAGACTTCATTATTTACCTTCAGACTTCATGCTATTGCCTTGAGACTTCATCCCCTCACATAAATACTTACAATCAGACTTACACTGGACTACAGACCCCTTTAGGGTCAAACACTCTTGCTAGCAAGTAAAGCAGACTAGGCAGAGCAAAAGACTCAACATACTGGTTAGGTGGATATTCCTATATTCACTCAATTAGGTTGAATACCCTTCATCGCACCAACCACCATGTCATCACTTAATGTTTGCACATCAAGCCCACATCTTCCCACAACCACTGCTGCAGTACCTTGTTCATTTGTGCTCAAACACCCACCCACATGCACATCACACAACATTCATCATGTGGACCCACAATGACACACTCCCACACATGATCTTTCACCTTCACCAGCAACTTTGCATGCAGGATTGCTCACTCTCACTTGCACAACACTGGTAACACCCTCAAAGTCAAACATCCTAACATTGTTGTTGCTCTTGCAGCATCAAGCACCATCATTACAAGCCTCCATCCAATCTCAGCAGCCACCAATACCAAGTGCACAGGCCTAGCACACGTTAGCAAGTGCTGACATGACTCAAACATATACAGATAATATCAATCCAAGAAGGAGTCAGGAGGAGAGGAAGAACAGAAAAGAGAAAGAAATGGATGAGAAAGAGGAGGAGATGGAGGACCAAGGACATGTAACATCAATGTGAAGGACAATGCTGTTGACCCCCCCCCCCCCCCCCCCCCCCCACACACACACACACACACCACTGTCAATGCCTATTAATCCCACTGCCACATCATCCACATCTATATTGGCACCCACCATGACATTGCCACCAACATCAATGTGAAGGATGCTAACACCATCAACACCATCTAGGCCACCTTCATCTGCAGTCCCCACCTCATCACATCCACCACCAGCACCATGTGCACATGTCCAATGGACATCAGCAAATGCTGATGTGACACAAACACACACAGACAATGCAGAGAAGGAGAAGGAGAGTAGAGAGGAAATATTGAAGAAGGAAATCAAGGAGCTAAGGATGGAGATTGAGGAGCTGAGGAGAGAGAATGAGGAGTTGAGGAAGGAGAACAACAACAACAACAACAACACACCTATTTCCAATGACAATAATGCCACCATCTCCAGCAATCATGCCAACAGCTCCAATGACAATGACAACACCATCTCCAGCAACAACAACATTATACCCACCATATCATTAAGCCCAATGTCACCATGCATATACACACTTGCAACAAGCCTCATGTGCATGTGCTCACCCCCAATAATGAGCATTCACCCCCAAATCACATCAACAAGTGCCAACAGAATGGAAACATGAACATGTGTCTTGTTGAAAGAATGAGAAGAGGAGAGAGAAGACCAATGAGAAGAGGGGGAGGAGGAGGAGTTGGACAAGGGACATGGGGAGAAAGAGCATGCAAGATGCATGCCAATTCCCATTCACGCAATATGTACAGTGGCACCCATAATACAACAAACATGGACACATTTGTCCCCACCCCTTTTGTGCAGATTCACAGACCAGAGTGTCCAAATAGAGCCCACCACTAATGATGTCCCATTTCCACAACTTGGGCAACCTGTAAGTTGGGCTGATGAGGTCAATAATGCTATCTTTTCACTGCAGTACACACCTTCAAAATATGATTTTTCAGCTCTCCATTCTTCAACTTGCAATCCTTGGATGAGTCTTCACACATATCAATGTCCACAAAACCAGCTCATAATCATGATATGTCTTCTTGCTCTTGTCCCCACTCACAGACAAATTCATGCATCCATCACATATACTACCTATTGCATTTTGATTGTAGTTTTTTCAACCCCCATCCAAAGCCACCCACACACTTTACAACATATCAATTTTGATCATTGCCATTTCAATTGCCCTTTACATCACTATTTTCTTTTCGGCATCATCCCACTGGCCTTTCTGTTTGCAACACAGGAGCATCGCATTTTTAAGGGGGGGTATTTATGATGGTTAGGTTTGGTATCAGAGTTCTTGACAGTGGTGCCAGAGGTCCTGGCAAGGTGTCAGGAGTCATAGATAGTGCTTATATAGTCATGTTTTGGGATTAGGATCAACATCTCTTCCCACCAGCTTTATCTGAATGTCTGCTTTGAGGCTTTTGCCTTGCATCTGCAAGCTCCACCTGAGCTTTGGCTGTGAGCCAATGTGCACCATCCAAATGTCCCAATAGAAAAAAAAAAACCTTGTCATGTTGGCAGGTTTCAAACCTGCACTGAGTACTGGCACAGTCCCAGAAACAGATTTAGATTCTGTTGTGGTAACCACTTCACTATGCCCAGTTCAGATGGGCCTCCATAAAAATCATCATGAGCAAACCTTTAATGTGTGTTGTGGTAGAAAAAAAAAGTTGTTTGGTAGGTTTCAAACCTACACAGTCCAGGAGAAACATATTTTGAATCTGTTGTGGTAACCACTTGGCTAGGACCAGTTAAGATGCACCTCTGATGAAACAATCCATGAGTGGATATTGAGTTATGTTTCAAAAGAAAAAACATTGCCTTTGGCAGTTTTCAAACCTGCACCATCTAAGAGAAACAGATTTTAATTCTGTTGTCTGTTTGTGGTAACCACTCTGGTCAGGATGCTCATATGAACAAACCTCCAAAGAACTGTCCATGAATACTTGAGTGCTTGATGTCAGAAATTTCCTAAGTTGGTTTCAACCATGTACCTTTGAGACT
>MU179340.1:232055-264365 GCA_016767475.1 Suillus weaverae | reverse complement strand
GATGCAGGACTTTTTGTGGTTATACACAAATGTTGTGGCTGGTGATGGGCCGAGTGCAGCAAATCCAGTTGGTGGGCATGGACCCATGCTGCAGATCAAGCAGCCCGTAACACTGGGAAAGCACATGGCACATACCTTTCTCAGTGCTTATCAAGGACCATAATGCATTTCCCCTCCACAAGCAGGCACAAAGATTTTCACGCATCTATGATGAGTCCCTCACTGCCAATTTGAAGCTCTATCTTCAGAGTATCAAGAAATTTGTGTGTGCACAGGATCTTGTCGAGTACCTCAGCATTCCGGAACATCAGGTACATCATGGTTTCACAAAAATGATCTCACAGAGGACTGCTCGACAATGGATGAATCACCTTGGTTTCCACTGGAGGAAAGAACAAAATGGGCAGTATTGTGACGGTCATGAGTGGGAAGATGTCGTTTATTTTTAGCAGAATGTTTTTCTGCCAGCATGGAATCATTACCAGACATGAATGACAAAGTGGAAGCATGAAGGAGAAATTTGCATCAAGGATGTTGAGGCCAATGCAGCTCTGTTGGGTTGTCGGATTGTAGTGCGGTTTCATGACAAGTCAATGTTTTATGCCCATGATCAACAGAAACAAAGATGGGTGCATAGCTCTGAAGGTGGGAGAGGCTTCTTTGATGGTGGCCAATTTCGTCTCTGCAGATTATGGGTGGCTCCGCTCTCCAGATGGTGAGGAGAGTGCTTACGTCCTCTTCCAGGCTGGGAAAGCATGCGACGGATATTTTACAAATGATGATATTTTGGCCCATGCCACAAAGGCCATGGACATCCTAGAAAAGTGGTATTCACATGAAGACCATGTTCTAGTTTTTGATAATGCAACCACACACCTCAAACAAGCCGATGATGCACTTTCTGCTCAAAAGATGCCAAAAGGCCCCTCTGCAACTTGGGGGGTACCCTGGACAATCAAGGATGCCAATGGCAACATTGTTTTTGGGCCTGATGGAAAACCATTGAAGGAGAAAATTCCTATGGCCGAAGCGAGGCTGCCAAATGGAAATCCCCAATCTCTGTATTTTCCTAATGGTCATCCAAAAGCCGGATTTTTCAAAGGCATGGCCCAGATTTTAGTTGAATGTGGCTATGTCAATGCCCCCAAGCTCCATGCTGAATGCAAGGATTTCAAGTATTCGACAGATAGTGGGGGTGTTTGTTGCTGTCATCAGTTGATGTATATTCAACCAGATTTTGTCAATGTCGAGTCACATCTGGAAACCTCATGTTGTGCATGAAGTTTTGATGTCATCTTTTTGCCTAAGTTTCATTGCAAACTTAATTTTATAGAACAATGTTGGGGTTTCATGAAATGGCTGTATCAAATGAAGGACCGGTCTTCATCAGAAGAAGTTCTCAAATGCAATGTTATTGAATCACTTGATGCCATCCCAATGGAGTCAATGCGATGGTGAGTGCTTCTTGTCCCACTTGAAATTAGCTGACCAATCTTCAGCTTCACTATGAGATCTGCAAGATTTATTGATGCTTATCAAAAAGGCTTGAATGGCACGCAAGCTGCATGGGCAATAAAAAAATACTGTGGCCATCATGTTCTCCTGCAAACCATTCTGGATGAGCTTGATTGTCCTGCACTCCCCTGAACATATTAATTCACATCCTCTGCTAATGTTCAAATTCAATTAATACTTGCTCTTAATCTACTTTAAGCCTTTTGTTGTACCAATCCTTCACTTAACTTAGCATGCTTTGGCATGAGTTTGGCAGACTTTTTTAGATACTTATCTATATGGTGTCACACCTGGTCACATGCACATGATGTTCATCAAATTCTCAAGCCCGCTACCTTACCTATGTTCCCAATATGTTCCATTATTGATACTTAATGGGAATATTTCTACTGAAGTTGCCACATTGATAGCTGTGGTGAGTCAAACTGTTATGGTGGGCCAAATGGACAATTAATAAATCACATGCATGCACACATTTCATGCGCACACAACAGAAATCACGTGTACACACAAATGGAACATATTGCATGCAGGTAACACTATAAATTTTGACAGAGTCAAAGGTAAGATAAACTATTGGGGTAAAGACAATCTGTGTGATTAGCTGGTTGTATGTATATGAGTCTGAGGAAAGTTGATAATGAGGTTTCAGGAAAATGAATGAAAATATATCAATGGCTTATTTCCTGTCCCAAGGGTTGTGCCTTGGTTTGACGAGCATGTTGAATCCTGAACAAGATGATGAGAATTGTGGGGTGCTGCAAAATGCCTGCAGACCCTGTGGAAGGCCAGAACCAAGGTCCTTGTGTGTGGCATGAGACTTGGAAACCAAGGCTGGCACATAATTAGTCGTTAAGGAAGAAGTACTAGTGGTGGTGGCAGCTGGAGTAGATGTGAAGGGAAGCAATTTGTTGGGGGCACCAAAGTCGCTAATATTGTATGGTTCATAGTCATCCTGGTCCAGCATGACATGGGTGCTTGCCTCTTCTGCTGGTGGTGTGTTTGAAGCTGGGTCTTCAGCAGATTGGGGCTTCAGAGTTGGAGATGATGCTAGTGCTGGAAAGTTGGATGCAACTGTGGCTACTAGGCAGTTTGTGTTAGTGTCATGACCAACACATCACACAATTGTTAATGCACAGGATCTACATTCTGTACCCTCTGTACATACAGCCCAAATTTAATTCTATTTCACTGTCACCAATGGCAACTTCAATGAGCCTCCTACTTCCACCAACACAAAGGACATCCAAGAATCTGTTTCATTTCTCATTTTACTGCTCAAAATGGGTGCTGTGTTAGACATTGATGTTGCTAAGTCTCATGCCATCTGTCACCTCGACCTTCATTCAAATCTCGATTTGACAACAAAGCTTGAACTTTGCCACCATTTTGGAATCATTTCTTGGCTTTCCCCAACATTCAAGGCACTTGTATCCCAACCCATCAAAAGCTTTGATTCATTGGGGTTGGGACAAATTCCCACTTGTATCTTGCATGCTCTGATTCAAGTCAAACACCAGATTACAACTCACAGGTTGACACTGGCAGCTGTCACACCTCCTGCAATAGCAAGATTTGCTTGTCTCATACCAGCAACATGTGCCTCTGAATGGGAGTCAATTTGGAGGGAAGGGCCAGCTGAGATGCTGTGTCATCCAGACATCTTCTATGCAGGTCGTGATATTCTTACCAAGCTCAGATCTGCTGATCTGTCACCCATTTGCCAAGATTGTGGGGAGATGTCCATTTTCAATGTCCAGGACAGCGGAAGTTTGGTTATAGAGGAATTTTTCATTAACAAAATCCTTGGGGAATTGAGAATATGGTTAATGAACCAGTAGTCCATAGTCACTTTCAAATTTTCAATTCTAATACAGAGTCACATGAAAAGTTGGAAGTCTCTGTGCACAATTTCTGTTGTGTGTGCATGAATGTGTGTGTGCACATGATTTATTAATTGTCCATTTGGCCCACCATACAACTGTAACTGTACTCATAGTGTGCACTCACTTTGAACTTATTCACATGGCTCAAAAGGATGACAACAAGCAGCCCAAAGCCCAATGGAGTGAAACTGAAGTTGATACCTTGTTGGACTATCTAATCACACAGAAATCCAAGATTGCAGGAACCACTTTCAAAGATAAGGTCTTTAACAAGGCATCAATGAAGATCATAGGAGTGGGTCTATCCAAGACTAGGCCACAATGTAAGATGAAATGGACATTGGTATGTTTTCCCATCTCATTATCAGTGGTGACTGATCACCAAGATCAATGCTACCCATACATAGCTCAAGCAGACTCACAATGCCAATGAGAGAGCATATAAACTGATCCATTCAACTACACTCCTCTTGCCAGCATAGAAAATGATACTTGAGGAGCTGAAGCTGGGTGACTGAATTATGCCACATGATGTGTTGACACATTGGAACTCAACATTCAATATGCTCAAGTTTGCACTTGAGTACCAACAGGTGATAGATGCCATAATAGACACACACAAACTAGGACTAGGAAAGTATGAGCTGGAGGAATATGAGTGGGCACTCATCAAACAACTGCACAATGTCCTGAAGGTAATGTGGCCAATGCCACAAGAATAACAATCACATGCCCATGCTGACAAATTTGCACCATCAGATTCTCAAAGATGCAACTTTGTATTTCTCTCACTCAACACCAAACCTATCAATGGATATACCCACTATGAACCATATTGATTTTGTATTTACCAATGGCATCATCAAGAGAGACACGTTGGACTCTGCCATTCACGCTCAACTGCTACTATTCACTAACTGACATATCTAAAGTGTACCATATTCAATTTGCTATAGGTGTTTTTCATTGCTTTCTCTTAGTTTTCAGTCTAAAATTACTTTTATTAGTTCTTCACATATGTCACAAACTATCCTACTTGAAGTCCACAGGCTGGGAGGAAGAGTGGATCAAGACAGCCAAAACCCTTGTCTGCACAGAATATCAGCAGTCTTATGCTGGTCACTCATTGACCAATGATAACAGCACCCCAGCAGCTGCTGAGGATGATGTGGTATGTACTACTTCTCTCATGCATGATTTCAATACTAACAACTTTTGTTTTTCAATAGGATGATGATGACACCAATATCTTTAACCATTTACCCACCCTTGCACAGCCCAAGATGATATCATCACTCAATGAACTCACTTCATACCTCAACACTGATACTGAGAATGTCATGGATGCAATTGCATGGTGGCACAGGCACCACAAGACTTATCAAGGATGGCATTGGATTACCTGGCAATACCAGGTATGTATATTTTCTTTGATCATATATACTATTTTTTCAACTGACAATGTTTCCAATAGTAACATTGGTTGATGTAGAATGCATATTTAGCTGCGGACAACTCCTTCTCTCTCATGTTCAAAACAGTCTTACTCCACAGTCAACATGTGCAATTCTGTGTGTTGGTTTGTGGAGCCTCATGGGATTGATCAAGGAAAAGGATGTCCTGGCTGCTGTAAGCCTCCCCAACTCTGTTGATGGTGAGGTGGATGAGTATAATGATGGATGGGACAACATTATATTAAGCTACTCAGTACTACTAACTAGCCATATCAATTTGAAGTTGCCACACTGTCATTTTGCAGTCATGGGTACAGGTATACCTCTTACCCATGCATGACCCTTGACCTGTGCATGACCCCTGGAGAGACCCAGACCCTTGTGTACCCTTGGGTGTACAGATACCAGTAAGTGAAGGGTAAGGGTACAGGTCACAGTCTTGACACCTATGGGCTTACCCCTGTTGATCCCTACATATATGATAGTGTCATATTTTTGGGAGGTACTTCACTTGATTCAAAATCAAGTCACTTACACTGTGTGAACTGTCCATGCTTTGAGCAACTGCAATTACTGTGAAGTCTGGTAAGGTGTGAAGCTTACATCCTGTGAGCTTTGTCAGCACTGTATATTGCTGTGCAGTCTGACAACATATGAAACTATACATCCTGTGAGGTCTGTCAGCACTGTGCACTACTGTGAGAAAATATTGAAAATACTCATCTCTGTGGAGAAATTGGTAGTTTACTGATGTAAGTTAAAAATAAGTTTGAGTTTTCGAAAAAGTTCCACCAAGAAATGTGACTTTACTGATGCTATGACCTTGAAGATGAGGGGATACTCTCGAAGGTTGTGTAGCAGTTCAAGATATTGTTTTGGTGGACTGTTGAAATAATGTGTCATTTCAAAGTACACATACCAGCCTGTCCTCGTTCCTTGTTTTTGTGGGACGGAGAGGATGCGACACATTCATGAACTACTAGCTAAGACTGCTTAGAAGCACAACACAGTCTCCTCACACGAGGCGGCCGGCCCATGAGACTAGAAAAAGATGCATCATAGGACCACGCAGAGTGAAGCGAGCAGCTTACAGTACTCTATGCATACCAGCGGGCCCGACAAACTCGCTCCATGGTAAGTTCTGAGTATTTTAAACTTAAAGACGCTGTAAGCCAACATACGTACTAGCTGCATGCAGTGTATTCCCGCAAGGTTGAAGGTCTCTATTGATAAAATGTGACTTCGGGGGTAAATACGCACGTTAGACGGACAGATTGCCCATATTTATGATTTTGATGGTGGAGCTTTTGCGAACGTAATACTGTGCCTACATGTTGATGGGCCCGCATGGTGTCAAGTCGTACTTTGTACGGCCTACTTAGTTCAAAAGAGTTCTTTGCGCATATAGGCTTGACAAGTGGACTCATCTGTACATTTCGGAGTCTACTGACGTTATTTGGTCTCTCATGTGACCTCACATGAGATGGTCAACGGAGACGATGTCGACCTCAATGGTATCGTGACCGGGGATAGGGTAAGCAAATTATACATATCATTGTGGAGCCCGGTGTCAAGTTTGAGAATCCACGCACCAATCGGATCCTTGACCGAGGTCATAGTTGGTGTGTGTGAATGGTTGAAATCTTCTTCAGTAATAAAGAGTTTGTGATTGTCGGTCTAAATTTAGTGTCTGGATTGGGTACATGATGGATTGCCGAACCTTCCAGGTAAAGTTTTGTGCGGGTGGAGTCAGGAATGAGTGTTACCTACCTATCACCACTGTGCAAGATTTATTGAGGCGCTGAGCGAAAATTGCGTAGTCGATCAGCGACATTGGCTACGCGTCTCGCCGTTTAAGAGAGCATTCGACGGCGTGATAATGAATCAAACCAAATCAGCATGAAATTGATGATAAGATAATAATAATCAAACAGCCTCCTTCTGAGTCAGCGCAGATGGAAAAAAACATTCGAGGAATCATGAAAGCCGCGGATAAGGGTGTTTGCTTCGATAGCTGGACGAGAGATTAACAAAGATGATCGGTGAACCGCTCGTGAAAAAGCGCGAAGTACTTCTCGTCCGAGGGCACAAACAAATATATGAGTAGACCCGTTGCATTATCTGTGGGCCGAGGCACCCAGTCGAATCAGTGGTAGGAGCTGGCGACAGAGCCAACTCGTCCACCATCAACCAGCCACACTGCACCGTTAACGTACGCCCCTGCAGGGCCAGCCAGGAAAAGAATAGGACCGGAAATATCAGATAGGGCACCTACGCGCCCAAGAGGGACAGCTTGAGCCAAAAGGGCAGGTGTGAGGTGTTGAGTTGATGTCATTTCTGTCTCATGGGTATACCAATAAGCCAATCAACGTCTAGAGAAATAATCGCTTACCGCTTGGAAAAACGCCTGGGCATAGTACGTTGGAACGAATACCCCAATCAGCCAGAAGGTTGGCAAGAAGCCTTCCGAGGTGTGTGCAGGCATTCTTTGCCATCGTGTAAGAGATAGATAGGACTCGGGCATCAATTCGAAAGGAGCCAGATGAGGAGATGGTGATAACTTGAGATGTCGGCTGTGGAATGCATCTCTGCGGAAGTTGAGCGGCCTGAGTGGAATTAGTGGCGGACAATCCTGCAGGAAGAGACGCAAGAGGTGAGGGGGGTGTTGGAGGCAAAGAATGATAGGTTACTGAGGGACTGGAGGATGCGGAGCCTCGATCGTTCGTCACATCGTTATCACAGGGCTCTTTGTTGAAAACTGGTGGACGCAACGACATGACAGGTGGCAAATCACCCCTTCTTAGATTTCCAAGGTGGAGCAACTCGAGGAAGGCAACGGTAGTGAAATAAACGGCAGTGACGTTTGTATCGAACGTCTCGGCAAAGCCTTCTGGTGATCCAGTATCCCAAAGGACACTTTGGAACGCCTTAATGGATGGGAAGGCATCTGCAGGGTCGTCCAGAGGGGATGGTAATTGCGAGGGCAGAATATTGCGGGCGATGCCGGCATTATTGACAAGGAGGTCGATATAGCCATGACGTGTTCTGATAGTCTCAACGAGCCTTGTGAGAGACTGACGACATGTGATGTCGCCCTGTAGCGGGATGAGTTTTCCGAATTTCTGGGAGCTTGGGTCAGAAACCATCACTGTGAATGCAATAGTTCATACGTTGTTATCCTTCGCAGCCTTTTCTATAACTTCAAGCCTCCGACCAATGATGTACACGGTGGCACCGTTGTTCTCTAATGCAGTAGCAATCATAAGTCCGATACCTAGCAAACATTATATGATGATCATGATTTGCCACAAGGCTAGGAAAAGACTGTACCAGTGCCGCCCCCTGTGACCACAGCGACCTGTCCCTCTACGCCAAACAAGGCAGCAGGATTTGTATGGATGGATGCACCTGTACTGGTCATAATGGTATCGGGCAGGGATGTGAGATGTGCATTAACAAACACAAGCGTGCCGATATTATATAGTTACAGGTTTGTATCCCAATTTGAACCTGCTTGATGCAAACGTCAAGCTGCAATGGCGGATTACTGTGCATCAGCTGCAAATTCCAGGGCCGAGGCGATAGCATTCGAGACAAGTGTCAGAAGCAAACGTCGGAATATCCGCACAAATTTAGGTCGATTCGAAAATAAATGCTAGTAAATAGTAAACAGTAATTTTACATAATTAAACAACCAGCTGGGTGCTGAGCGCTAAATATTTCATGTCAGTTTTGTTTTATTGACAGTCATGCATTCATGCGTCAGCCAACGAGTCGAACATGAATCCAATGATGCCCTACTCCAATGCAATAGATTTTACGGATCGCCCATATCTATGCTTGAAGTAGTACAATAACTAGTTGATCGTGGTGCAACGTGAGGGAAATCCTCAAACGTGGTAATTATTAGGTTCGTGGTAAGTTCAACTTTTCTTCGAATTGCATTAAATTATGTAATTCTCAATCTCCGCAGTCGCGCAAAGTGCGCAAGACATCTTCCATGCCACTCTAAGGGTTCCGAGTTGCCCTTTGTATGCTCGTTGAACCGAACATTCTCTTGCATTTGATCAAGCACATAGCCCATCGGATCACATCAATCTGATTCATGAATGATACGTTATCTGTCGCATTACCAGTCGTTGTTGTTGACACAGCCTGAGCAAGCTCTTCTTTTGCAGCACAGGTCAGCCTAGTACTACTTACGTCAACGAGTTTTCTGGCCCTCCGTTCCTTTCCATCTGACTGGGTCCTAGTATCGATCGCAACCTGATGTATATAAGCACGTCGTCTCTACCACTAGATGTGATACCTCTAACGTTGTAGCAAACTTTCTCCGCCAACATGGGCAGGCTGCATCGAGAGTCTCAATACTACGTATCGGAATTCCCTCTCGTGGACCTTTTGTGTCACATGCGCCTGCCCCAGCTCGATTCTCATCGATTATGACCTATAGGTTCTGTGCCCCTGAATTTTTGCCAAGTGGTTTGCTTATCATGCTGCACGTGTAACATTTCTTGCATTGATTGCCAGGCGGCTAGCGTAACGCGCGCAAGATGATTGATTGCCAATGTAAGTTTGCCACATAATGGGACAGTATCGCTGTCGAAGAGAAGGAACAATTCGTCAAACTCTCCAAGAATGCCCGGGCCAGTGTGGTGTGCTTCTGGTTCATTCTCGCACAATCGTCATGATGAATTATTTTGACTGCAGGCCAAAGTATTCACTCAGTGCGGAGTTTCATTCTACAAGTCTGGTAATTCCCATCCTGCATAATTCTTCTGCTCGATGACTTGAATTGCTCACCTTCGCACATAGCACACATGTTCTCATTGCTCTCGTGCTCTTGCTGTCTTACTGAACAATTGGAAAGGTACCTGCACTCGTTGACTCGTCGTGCTGTTCTTTTGTACACCACCACTACCTGCACACCCTCCCATTATAATGTCATCGCATGCTGTATGCAACCCTCGATATCGCACGTTCTTTGCCACATTCCCTTGTGTTCCGGGCATCTCCTGGTCAGGCCGGCCAGATCTGGTTAGACCGGCCAGACCTGGCCGAGTGTGAACAGATGCAGCTCATCCAGTTTTTTTTGGAGTCGTAAGCTACGCTGTAACTGATAACAAGGTAGAGTTCTACATACGAGGTTCTACATAAATAGAGTGCTATAGTGCCTACGGCCTAAGAAACCTACTCATCCGGGGTTAATAACTTTAACCTTATCAGTCACTACAGCTGTAGGGTCTCAAAAGTCCGGATCTGCCATTAATCATATCATCACAAAGTTAATTCTACAAGTCCTGAGGATGCCTCGTTCCTGAAAGCCGCCGTGACCATGACGATTCTCCGGATGTGAGTATAAGGCGAATGAAGCTTATACATACGGACAATACATACTTATCACGAGCAACGTCGTAGATGATCTTATCACCATCATTAGTCCCTTCAAGCAAGTGTAAAGAGAGCGCTGCTGAAAAGTCCAACGATCACGAGCACTGTCGCAGTCATCCAGAAACCACCATGCGGGAGGCCCGCAGCCGAACTACCTGATGTTGATGAGCCTGAAGCCGTCGAGGACGAACCAGAAGTGGCAGTGGTAGGAGATACGACAGTGTTGGTGCCTTTCGTGCTGAAAACCCTCACATAGCCGACTTCGAAGTAGGCATTATTGTAGTCGGTACCATTACCCATGACCCAGTTGTTGTAGCAAATCCCTGAGCATGTGCTGTTCCATGTAGCACCATTGGCTGTGAAACTGTCTTAGCATCCTGCACCCCCTTTGCTCGCAAAGTCTGCTTACCCCAGTCTATTCATTGGGAAGAATTAACAAGAGCCGAATGTTAGCTCAATCCTCGAGTCTTTATATGATTGACGTACCTCCGCAAAGGGTAATATCGAAAATCAAGTGCTGGGGCTGGAAGTACTGCGCAATGTTGCAACCCGTAGAAGGCCAGTTAGCAACAGGAATACCAAAGGTCGAGGTATCAATCGTGCTTCCGTTATTCGACAGTGAGCTGGGTATTTTGGACCTCTACAAAGTTGTTTTAGTACTTGGCAATGCTCATCATTCGTACAGTAACTTACCGGGAAGAACCAAATGCTAAATGACACAAAAAGTTATTGATGCAGTCTAACAGAGATCAAAAGGCAATTATTGTACCTTATACCAGTGGAAGCCATTTCTGTCACAAAAGATCCTCCTCCACTGCTCGCAAAACCAGCACCGTAGGAAGCAGTCGACGGGTCTGTAACAATACAACCTTGGTCCGAGTTCGCGGCATACGAACAGTTTGTGCTGGCAACCAGAGTTGAAGTTTGATTTTGGGAAACCGCCGTGCACCCCTGTAAAATGACAAGTCAGTGTGAGAGGACAAGCAATTCAGAGTAGCACCAGTTCACGAACAGTTTCAGTGTGCAAGGACATTTGGTTTTGGGTATTGGTATTGATGCCCTCAAAAGTATCGATCTCGCCACCCTGCGGCCAGAGAGCTGCTTGACTATCATGATTCGTCAGCTTTCAAGTAGCATCTAAAGAGTGCAATGCTCGAGAGAGAGAGACTCACCTCCACCACGCCGGCCACACGGAGCACTGAATCAGAGACAAACTTTAGCGCGCAGGCATCTTGGCACAAAATTAGTGGACGCACACCATAAGGCGCGTGATATATATCAGCTACCCACAAGCTTCCCACTGTGAAGGAGTCGTTGCTTGCAATCCTGACGGAGTTGCGTTTGTTGTCATAAACCACCTGATAGGAGCTGTTAGTGAAGACGAGATATCTTGCAGAACAACTTACAGTGGAAGTGTTATCCACTTTGATGATGGCATGGTTCGTTGAAGCATCTACGTACGCCAATTTATATGCAGCTGCGTTCTGAGCCGAAACATAACTGCCATGAAAATCTTAGATCGCAAATGCAAAAAGGACACTTTTGTACTCACGTAACATCTCCATTCGTCAAATTATCGTCTGCAAAAAAAACAAAAGTGAGCTCGAGACATGGCGGATTTGAAACAAACTACAAACAATAATTATAGAAAGTCCACTCGTTAAAGAAGCTAGAACCATAGTACTCTTTGACCATAGAGTACGTTGTGGCAGTCACCGGCGCGACGGAGAATGCTAAGCAGGCCAGCGCCGTCACCATCATAGAATGAGCAGATACCATGGTACTCGAGGGAAAGAGGGCAAGTTGCATGACCCCATGTGCGGGAGTTCGTAATAAATACATCGGGCCCGCAACTGCGCGACCATGCGGTTCTTCTCTGCTAATTGTAAGTGGGGTGCAGATTCCATTTACAATAGCTTCCGCAGTTGTGCCTGATACGGCAATCATCTTTCTGATCCGAGAGAAATACTGGACAGCTGTCGGCCGTTCGGCAGCTTAGACATGGATAGCATCATTAATATTCCTGAGCGTTGGAGTCTCGAGAGGTGCGGACAGAAATCTAAAACAGTTGGCCATGACTGCGGATTTGAAGATCCGGCTGAGCAACCTGGAACAACGTTGCGCATGCTGTGCTTATAAACCTGTAACAAGGTTTCAAGCTGACTTCCACACTGTCCGGACTCCGCTTCAATCGATTATCCACTTGAAGTTGTAGCCCATGATATCAGTAGGAACTGGTCCAGTGACTACAGCTACATGGTAATTAAATTCGGAATGACTCAGATTGATGTGCGATCATGGAACCTCATGGGACTTCATCACGGGGAATTGGAAGGAGCAGGGAGGACGCTGGACAGACGGCGACTCGAATTTGAATTTGACATAACCCTAACCTTACGTTCGCGAAAGTCCGTTTTTGTTACAATTTTTCTGTTCATGGGGTCGCAACTTACCAACTGTCTATGGAGGTATCGTGATGGTCTTCTATGCTTTGTGGGCTGTCGTGCAATCATTATGTATTCAAACAGGTTGTAAATGCCCGGTCGGCACTCTTATCAAACTTTGAGGTCTTGAACCTTCTTCGCGAGCTAGATGCGGAACACATTGCCCGCACAAAAACTGCCATCCGCGTCAAAAAGGAAGAAGAGGCTACGGGAAAGAACTCGCATGACTCCCAGACTGAAGAAATAAGCGAGAACCTTCGCACAGTCGAGCTGGAAGCTATTCAATACCTATCTGCGGACTACCAGCCGACCCTCCACCAATCAGACGCGAGCATCACGCAGCTTGTGCGTGGCCTTCAGCCGTTCGGATTGTCGAAAGCAGAAAAGCTTCAGATAGTCAACCTGGCTCCAACTGAGCCTGTAGAGCTATATGTCGTATGTGCGGGTCTGCGTATGCATCATGCCAAAATGGACTGAACGCCGCCATTCAGATCGTCGAGGAACTCGAAGATCGACTAGGGAACCGAATGGATGACCTTCTTGTTGCAGTATCCAAGTCATTACACGAAAGCGCTCCTGCACATCCGAATGGGACTATGGCTGTACCCGAAGACAAACAGACGCGTAGTGAAGTTGCAGTGGAGGTCTACGAAGAAGCAGATCAAGAGACTTGGGAATATGATGCAAATGCAATGGAGTTCGATGATATGGGAGAGGGAGCTGGCGTCGAAGGCGACCTTGACGTTGATGATGATTGAGGATGCTGTGATTCAAGGGATGCATATACGTGCCAAGTGCAAGAGCCCGTAGGTCATCCTCAGCTGCTGTGTAAGTGACGGACGCTCCTACTCAATTAAACAGACGTCTCTCTGACAACTTTTGGATGTGCCTGCTGTCACGAAGGCTAAGGGAAAACACCATCGTGAGGCAAAGTACATCTCTGTCGCTCAGTTTCACAGATTTTCAACACGGGGTAGTATTCCTACTGTACTTCATTTCCATCACGCATAATGAATGGAAAATCTCGACTGTTTCAGCGTTACTCCGGTTGCCTTTGCCCCTGACTAATTGCTCCAAGTTGAAAACGTGATTATTCCCCAAATGATAAACAACTATCTTGAAAGAAAGGATCACTGTCTTCCTTCTTCAAGGTCTGACTACGGGAAACGCAACTATGGGTATCTTGCTACTATTCGCGCCTGCGATTTATCAATATCCGCAACAAAAAAAGAACCCGCATATACACTAATACTTCTTGGCATCACAGAAAAAAAATCAGATGTCCTTGACCTGCTCTTCAAGCCATTCCCATAGAGCCTCGCCTACCTTGGGATCCCGAGCATCCTTGCGAGTTGGACCAACCCTGGCCCAAGGAACGAGATACTACACGAAAGAGCGAGGGGCGTTAGCGTCTCTTTGCGAATGCCATTCACTAGAGAAATTACCTTGCCGTTCAACTCTACCGCTTCTGGAGCAGTTCCGGCATAGAGTTGGGTTAGTGCTCCATGTTCAACGTCGTAGAGGAACAAGTTCTACATCATACTCATCAGCATTCAGCTAGCAGCTGCATGTAGAACATTTGCGAACCAAAATACTACGTAGAAAGGACGGCATGTGGCGTGCCAGGTCTGTTCTGATGTTACCTGGGTTCAGAGGTATGGAAACAATGCCCTCTGAACTGTAGCGCCTTGCGAGTTCAAATGCTTGTACAACGTTGCCCTGTCGGCGAGTCAGTAGAAGCTAACGCAAAATAACAGTCAACTTGCGGTTTTGCTCTGCCCATAAAGTTGAGCAGTAGACATCTTCTTGCGGGCAGGACTATCTTTGAACGCGGAAAAGGTGAGACCCTGCAGGACATGTGCCGAGGACGAAGTTGTAATAACACGAGCTTTGCCATCAGGCGCAGATTTCGCGGTAGCGATGAGGGTGGGCAATAGCAGCTTAGTGAAGTAGAAGTGCCCTGCAGACAAATTAGAGTTTTGTGGCAAAAATATAATTGTCATACCAAGGACATTTGTTCCAAATTGAATATCATATCCGTCCGCAGTTAACCAGTCTTTTGGAGGGAACATGACTCCCCTTATGCACCGATATGAGCATATTCAAACCACGGCATTCAGTGCATGCTGTGCACTCACGCGCTATTGAATAGGACATCCAACTTAGTCTCTTTGCTGTTGATAGCGTCAAAAGAAGCCCCTGTGGCGTTGCGGCGGAAGAGACAAACCTGAGGTATTCTTCTGCGGAAGCTTTCACAGACTTCAAGTCTGCGAGATCAAGTTTTAGAAAGAGGGCCTCCTTCCCAGTGCTGTTTTTCAGATCTTTGATGGCTACCTCTGCCTTCTCTTGGCTTCTGGCAGCTACATATACCTTGGCATTGTGGGCTAACAAGGCCTTCCACTCTATGGTCAGCAGCATGAAGTATCTAGAGCCCACCCCTCATTACTCACCTTTGCTGTCTCTTTACCAATCCCAGTATTAGCTCCAGTGACGATTATGACCTTCCCCGTCAGGTCGGGGATGTCGTCAACACGAAATTGCGACTTGGACGGGAATGATTGACCCAGTAGAGACAGGTGATTGCCCATGGCAGTAACAGGCAGTCGCAGTCTCAGAAAGTGTTCAAAGTGACACTCTAGCCTTCCGTAACGATAGCCGGGCCCAAATACTTATAGTACAGCGTGTGTGAAGACTTCCACGCTGGTGAGAGACCGTAGAGTTTTCATCCAGTATGCCATTCGACGTTCACTCGTGGATAGACCATCCGACGTCAGTCTTAACAAGTGATAGCCGAGTGGTTACCGCAACAGATTAGAAATCTGTTCCTCTTGAGCAGTGTGCGCAGGTTCTAAACCTGTTGACATGAGCTTTTTCTGTTACATAGCATATTTAGCACATCTTCCACTTCATTCATGAAGAGATCCTCAGCTGGGGCCTGTCTTAACTAATCTTAGCCAAGTGGTTACCGTGACAGAGTAGAAATCTGTTGCGACTAGACAAGTTTGAAACCTGTTACCAACAGTTTTTTTTTCTGTCATGACTGAATGGTAAGTAGAGTATCTGTCTTCCCTGCTACAAACCCCGGAGTTAGGGATTGGTATCGCAATGCATGGAGTAATGCTAGTTGAAGCGCCGTTCTGAGCAACACCACTCACAGTTCAACGCAACTGGGTCCGACGGAAATACATTCATTTGGATGAACATCGGCGGCATCTACATGACCTGGCGTGGGCGCAGATGAGCTGTAATTCAATACACCACATTCATCAGCCGCATGCCCCGACTGAGTGCGCGGTTGTCTGCATGAATGACAGGCCTATCTGCAAGACATCAGCCCCCAGCGATCCGGACTATTTGGAAGCCACGAAGCGCATGGTCACTTTGAGGTTTGTGAAGAAAGATAGGCACGTTCGAGAGATAGTTGGCTGGGGCGAAGCGGATCTATACTCTGTCGGATACATGTTAACGGGTGTAGTGTGGCACGATTTCAAGTACGATACCATTGGGGGCGACGTGTGTTCCGTCCGCTGTAGAATGATGATTGGGACTGATGGAATGTGACTCATGATCAGAAACAAGGCCTGGGCGCTTCAGCTGCACAGCATATATGGTGTAAGCTGGGAAGCGAACACGAGGATAACACATGTAACACGTACCAGCTCAAACTTCCAGTGCACTTTTGATCTAAACGCCTTGTGTCTTTGTGCCGATACGTCGAGACCTGCTAAGGAACATATCGTCGTAAGTGATGATTTTGAACTTTGTCACATCAAGCTGAGACGAAGCTGCACCTAGTAGTTGGTTATGTCTTCACCCATCATTGGAAGGCAGGAGACATCAGTGATCACATCCCGCCAGAAATTTAAGGGACATACCGATTCGGTCTTTGGCGCTCTACACCTGCCAGGCGGTCAACGGATGATGACTTGTTCAGAGGATGGCTCGCTGCGGGTATGGAACGTGAAGAGCGGAAAACAGATAGGAGACGACTGGCGGGATGGAGAAAGTCCAGTGTGGACCATAGCGTTGTCTCCGGACGGGAAGAAAGTGGTTAGCGGGAGCGAGGACGGCGGAGTGAGGTTATGGAACATCGATACAGGCAAAGTCATCGCGAAATGGTTGGGGCATACAAAAGGAGTGTGGCATGTCTGCTGGAGTCGAGATGGTCAGCGAGTCTTGAGCGGATCTGATGATGGGACTGTAAGAGAGTGGGATGTGGAGAACGGAGAGACAATCCTCGCACCAGTCAAGACAGGACACACAAATGTGTACACAACCGTCTACTCGCCAGACACGACCATGTTTGCGACTGGTGGGTACGAGTCCCCAAATCCCGGATATGACAAGTCCTCAGCTGTAAAGATCTGGGATGCGAGGACTGGCGAGCTTGTCGCCACTCTAAAAGGACACACAAATTCGGTGTTGTGCCTGGCTTGGAGCACGGATGGAAAAACGCTTATATCTGGGTCAACTGATCATTCAATTAGGACATGGGATACAACATCCTGGAAACAGATCGCAGCTGTGTTGGAAGCGCACATCAATGGTGTCTTTGCCATTGCAATATCTTCGAATGGCCGCATCCTCGCAAGCGCATCTTTCGATAACACAGCCCAATTATGGAACCTCGACAACAACCAGCCCATCAATTCGCCCCTCCTTCATCCAGATAGTGTGTTTTCTGTGTCATTTTCGGCAGATGGAAAGCTATTAGCCACTAGTTGCGAGGACCAAAACGCCTATACGTGGGATGTTTGTACGATAGTAAAAGAAGCTGGCCTTGACGACCTTCTGCCCGAGTCAGACAAGTCGGTACGTATACTCGCTGTACAGGACACTTTCATAAACAGATCTCATTGTATTTAAACATATACATTCTAGGCTAATGCAATACGACATCCTGTCCGTCAGCCAATCAAGGTCTCCAATCGGATGCTCCAAGGATTTTTCGATGACACACCACATCGTGCTCACGTACGTCGCTCAAGCGCTCATCTACACGGTGCTATTTTTCCTGATCTTGATGATGTTCTCAGCTTTCTACCCGACCTGATGCCCACGATGCGCTATCCCGACCGAGCATTTTTCACTGGGCCCGAAACCTTTTGTCTGCCAGACCACGCGATGCACCGATCGAGCTGCGTCACTCAGCAGACGTTTACGTTCCGTATGCCAAGGGCAAACGCGTATGTTATTTTATTCTCTGATATTCGAACACCATCTCATATCACACAGAGGAACGCTTCAGCAAGAGAGAAACGCAGGCCGATCCCGAAAAAGGCTGTGACGAGCAATTCACGCCCTCTCAACGTCACGCAGCAACCCAGCCGCGCGGCCGCGCGGCTCAGGCCCAGTCATCTTCGCAACCACAGGGCTCTATCTCTACGTCATCACCCACACCTGCGGTTGTCGCTACTCCCGAAGCTACAGCCAGCACTAATCCTCATGTAACGATAAAACATGCTGGACGCTGGACTCGCTTCTGGCTCTTTATCTGTTGCGCTTCTATTGAGTACACCGACGGTCATCACTAATCTATTTTCCTAGTCCTTTACTAAGGTCTCATCTATCTCATCTCATCCCTCGAGCATTGGAAACACAAACATACAGTCGTTTATCGATACCCCGTTATTTGTAGTTGACGAAAAGGCTCGAACGTCATCACGATACCAAACTTTGGATATAGAAGTATACAGTTGACCGTACCCAAATCATCTTGCAAGGGCAGTACGTGGATAATGAATTCCTAGAAGGTCCATCTTGTGCAGGTTCGAAAATGAATGACAAAATTTTCTCTGTAACTTCTTCCCAGTTTCCGGCCATCTGACATTGCGTCTCAATGATGCATGATAATGTCTTTGATGACTCTGTCTTCACACTTTCGGTCAGGCCATCATGGAAATGTCGCTCCTCTCGAAATCCCATGACAGTGCATGTACATATGATTGAGTCGCAAGCCAACATCCACATTCACGCATAGTGGGGACCACTCCTCATAGCTCCCTGTGCGTTGCCGAACGTTATATTCGATAAAGTCTACCCAAATCAGACGTGAACGATACGCATAATATATGATTCATGCATTGCTTTAGGTAGCCGTAGATATCGTATGGGGTGCAAACTGTAAATCAGAAAGACAAAAGCTATCTTCTTTAATCTGGTCTGCATCGCGCAGATCAAAAAGAATACGCGAAGCTATAACACCATGAAGGACGCCTTGAAACCTGATCACGACAGTTGAGCAGTCAACCAAAATATGAGAGGCATCAACTTACACATCGATGATGCCATTATACCCGCCTGAGACCTGCGCCGATGAATAGTCCATGCCTAACCATGGTAGAGTGCATAGAAACTACGTACCGGCAAGGAGAAAGTGACAATGTTTGCAATAGAGATTGCTTTGAGCGCAGTCAGATGACATGGAAAGGAATTCATAAACACACGATTGACATACCAAAAAGTGACAGCGCATATAGCAAACTCCCCTTGGATAAGGTCGAGGCCAGTGTATAGAGGGTGTACATGTCATCAGAGCGTAATAGCATTGAATGATATATTGTAATAGCGGCCACCGCTGCACGTATTTCATCAGCAGATTCAAAGGAAAGCAGCATCCTGAATCACTCACTGAATTCAAACAACGCCGTGCTAATAAATCCCCCCATTATCAAGCGTTCCAGTCTCGTGACGGCTTCTAGATCGCTCTGAGTTGATGTTGGCACACATGCGCTGTTAAGCAAAGGAACCGTAATTGCACTGCAAGTGACTGCGGAGATGGCAGTAACCTTCAAGCTCCATTGAATCATTTCTCGGTACAAAACTGGCGAAACAATACCAAGTAGCTTGCCAATAAAAATCGCCTTATCTTCTTATTGTTGTGCCATAAGGCAAGTGTACGCATGAGCAGCAAACCTGAAACATATAAATCATAGATTCTTTCGTTATAAATGCAAAAGCTAACCTTCAGTAGCCAGCAAGATGAGAACCAGGGACACTGAGGAGTGTTAGGTGATGTGGAACTAGTAATCGTGAGGTTACATACCGCCGCTGACCCGATATGTTATCAAGCACTGTGTTACCTGGCATCAACGTGCCCGAGCATGGTTAAGAAAGAGTTAATACCGTTTGTGGTGATTGCGTCCCAAGAGTAACTGGCAGACCATTAAGAATATGTTTCCCAATCAAAAAATAGTGCAAGTTGCTCACCGTATATTTCGCTGATAATCCATGCTATTGGAACATATCTACCTACAATGAACATGACAGTCGCAATGCCCCAACGGCCCATGCTACTGAACATATGGACTTCGTGTTCGAGGGTCAAACAATAATCAAGTGCCTTGTGATGGGGATGAGGTCTCGCATGGATCGCAAAATGAGTACACGCTTAACTCACCCAAATAGCGGCCGGTGCAACTTTACTAGAGATGTGAGCAAACTATAATGAGAATTGGAGACCAACGACAAACCTCGAAGGTACTGTCAACAAGCATGAGAGTCGGTTCAAAAAAAAGGGTGACATGCAGCTCGTACCTTGATCGTCTGTTGTGTGTGCAATAAAACCATATGGTGCTCGTGTTACTGTGGAGTGCGTGTGCGTTACAATTTCACCACTGGGTAGGCGATCGTGGAAAGGAGAAGTCTTTGTGAGGGAGTGTTGTGAGTTGGGATAGAAATATGCTGCCCGACTCCCAGAAGAAGCACCAGTCTTTTGGGCGGCGATCATTGGGCGATGGGGAGATCATTCGAGTGTTGCCCTGCGTTACTACTTGCTGGAGTCACTTAGAATCACTGAAATTTAATGCACTGCACGTAAAGTGTCTATACTTGCTACCCTGCGGTTTTTTCGCGAGTAACTCCCATTTGATGTCATCGCTGGACCGAGGCAATACGTGTTACACTTATATGAAATGCAAGTCATAGCTGTGTTGCAGGTGGAATGAGATGTGCGTAACCACAGCTGCGGCTGTGAATATCAATCATTTCCACCGCTACGAGGGATCACGATGGACGAGTGAATGTGACGAGTTATAATCTAAATGAAAGACAATCTTCAGTGACTCCGGGTATTGCATCCTCCGACTGATGTTGTCTCCGTTATATAAGGACATACACATCTGCAAAACATAGAATGGTAGTGAGGCGCAATTTGGTGTATGATATAATTGGGAGCGAGGATAGCGGAGTGAAATTGTTCAGAAACGAGGCTTGGGCGCTTCAGCTGCACAGGAGATGCTGTAAGCTGTGATGTGAACATAACACATGTAACACGCACCAGCTCAAACTTCCAGTGCACTCTTGACCTATACCTCCATTGCGTCTTGGTGTCAAGACCTGATAATCGTCGTAAGTGATCATTGTGACTGTGTATGAAAGCTGAAACGAGCTGCTCGCGGTAGTTAACTATGTCTTCACCCATCGTTGTGACGCAAAAGACATCGGAGATAACGCCGCGCCAGAAATTTGAGGGACACACTGATTCTGTCTACGGTGCCATACACCTGCCAGGCGGACAACGGATAATAACTTGTTCAAAGGACGGCTCGCTGCGGGTATGGAATTTGAAAAGCGGAAAACAGATAGGAGACGACTGGCGGGACGGAGAAAGTGGAGTGTCGACCATAGCGTTGTCTCCGGACGGGAAGAAAGTGGTTAGCGGGAGTAAGGGTGGTGTAGTGAGGTTGTGGGACATCGACACAGGCAAAGTCATCGCGAAATGGATGGGGCATACAAAGGCAGTGTGGCCTGTCTGCTGGAGTCGAGATGGTCAGCGAGTCTTGAGCGGATCGTACGATGGGACTGCAAGACAATGGGACGCGGAGAACGGAGAGACAATCCTTGGTCCAACCAAGACTGGGCACACAGACGTGTGGGCAGCCGTCTACTCACCGGACACGACCATGTTCGCGACTGGCGGATTCGAACAGCCTTGGGATAGCAAGGACAGCAATCCAATCAAAATCTGGGATGCGAAAACCGGCGAGCTTGTCGCCACTCTTGAAGGACACACAGGTTGGGTGCAGTGCCTGTCTTGGACCCCGGATGGAAAAATGCTTATATCCGGGTCAATCGATTCCTCGATTATAATATGGAGTATTACAACTTGGAAACAAATCGCACGGCTGGATGGGCACACCAATGGTGTCGAATCCATTGCAATATCTCCGAATGGCCGCATCCTCGCAAGCGCATCCATGGACAAGATAGCGCGATTATGGAACCTCGACAACAACCAGCTAATCAGTTCAGCCCTCCACCATGCATCTTCCGTGTTTTCTGTGTCGTTTTCGGCAGATGGAAAGCTACTAGCCACTGGCTGCTATGACAATAACGCGTATACATGGGACGTTTCTGCGATAGTGAAAAAAGCTGGCCTCGATGAACTTCTGTTGGACCAGCGCGACAAATCGTCACTCGCTGTATGTGACTCTTTCATCACAGATCTCATCGCATTCAAACATTTCCTAGGCCGATGCTGCACGACGTCCGGTCCGCCAGCCGATCAAGGTCTCCAATCGGGTACCTCAAGGATTTTTTGATGGCACACTACATCGTGCTCATGTACGTCGTTGATGTTTCATCCAGTACCGTTTTTCCTCACCTCATGTTCTCAGTCTTCTGCACGACGCGCTCCTTGTGATACACCATCACGACCCAACATTTTTCACTGGCTCCGAAATCTTTTCTCTACCAGACTCAGTAGTGCAGAGATCGAGCTGCACGAGCATCGTTCAGCAGTCGTTGACGTTCCGCATTGCCAGGCCAAACGCGTATGTCATCTTCTCCTTCTTGAATGTTCAAACCCCATCTCATATCACACAGAGGAACGCATCAGCACGAGAAAAACGGAGGCCACTTCCACCGAAATCCAAGAAACCTGTTGCAAGCACCTCACGCCCTCCCAATAGCAACGCCACACAATCCAGCGGCGCTGCTCATCCTCAGTCATCTCCGCATCTACAGGCCGCTATCTCGACACCATCCACCACACCTCTCGCTGTGGCTAACACAACTTCCAGCACCAACCCTCATGTAATAATCAAGCACGCTGGGCGCTGGACTCGTTTTTGGGTCTCTATATGTTGTGCCTCCTCTGAGTATACCGACGGTCATTATTGATCTACCCGGTTTATATCAACGTCTATTATGAAGATTTCCTTGTCCTCTGAAATGTTGCAACGTCCCACACAACGTTTTTGTGATATATACCCGCACACTAAACAACTGTCAACTGATATATCCCATTCTGTGCAAATGGCATTCGCTTGCAGATTCAAACGATCTTCGGATGAGTCCTTTGCCTTCGAATTGCATTGCGGGGTACTTGGGACCATCGGGTGCTTGATCACCTTCTTTCACAATGTCATTGAAATATATACAATTCCAAAACCAAAAACCAAAAACAGAGACGGGAAGGTCATTTCTATTTAGTAAGGAGTGCCGTTCTCAATGTTCACGATGCAATGAAATGAAGACGCGGGGTCCATCATGTTCGAGACATAGACACAAATATTTTAGCCTACTAGCCTAGAGCATACTGAGTCATTGCTGACCATTCGCATACTAGTAGTAATGGAACAGTATAAGACCATCTTTTGGTACCACTGCCAGCTCGAACATTCATCAAGCTCGGACTTTCCAGTGGACTCGACTCTGAATTAACAAACGCTCTGTGTCAATGTCAAGACGTCGAGACCTGCTAGTAAGCACATCGTCGTAAACTTGAAGCTGGCTTTCATCCTTGTTAGATGAAAGCTGAGACGGCAATGCGCCAGTACTTGATTATGTCTTCATCCAGAAGACACCAGAGATTTGAAGGACACGTCGAATCAGTCGAGGACGCCATACATCTGCCAGAGAGAAAGCGGATGATGACTTGTTCAAGGTACGGCTCGCCGCGGGTATGGGACTTCAAACAAATAACCTATAGGGAACGACTGGCGAGACGGAGAAAGTGAAGCACGGACCATATTGTTGTCTCCGGACGGGAAGAAATTGGTTGGCGGGGGTTACGACGGCAGAGTGAGGTTGTGGGACATCGACACAGGCAAAATCATCGCGATATGGTTGGAGTATACACAGTAGGGCGGCCCAAAGTCCCATCATGATGTCTTATTGTGCAAACGGCATTCACTTTAGATTTAAATGATTTTCGTATGAGTCATTCGCCTTCAAATCACATTCAGAGGTACTTGGGAGCATCGGGAGGTGCTTGATCACCTGTCGCAACGTCTTTGTTAGTTTCTTGTCTTCTGTACGAATGCCCACAAACGGCGTAGGAAGAACAAACTGATGTCAAGCTCTGAATGCTCTTTAGAACACACCGGCATGCGAAAAAAAACGAGGATGCGTACCGCCGATATAGACCTTTGGGTGCTTACTGATAGCACCCAACTCTCGACCAATGAAACGATCCGCTCCGAACAGCGTAGGATCAATCTTGGCCCCAACATCAATTAGACCTCCCGAAACTCCAAACTGAAAGTGATTGTTCTCGGCGCGCAGAGAGAGAAACTTGCTAAAAATGGGCTTGTGACAGTGGCGGCGGCTTCGAGTCTTTCGTCACAATTTGTGGATGGATCTTTACTTCTGGCCCTAGCCTTAGAACGCCAGTGAGGATAGAACCGCTGGCGACACCACCTCTGAGGTCATCGAGCTCAGCACCAGGTTTGTTGACATGGAAAGAACGGATGATAAGACGGGGATCGTGAACGCTTACAACGTATTCCTTGATGGCGTCGATGTTGTATTTCAGATGCGCATATATTGGAAGTCATAACTGGACCGCCGTGCCTGTAACAAGAATGAATAAAATGTTCTATGCCAGGGCCTAGTGACCCTTGTTGTGATGTGACTAAAGACCACTTTCCGGAGCTCCAGGGAACGCATCGTCTGACTGAGGGTGACATTATCTTTAAGATCTTCGGGAGCCGTGGGGTGGGGTGAGACAGTTTAAGACCTTGTTGAATGAATATTGGCACTGTTAGAGCGTAACTCGTGATCAGAAACGAGGCTTGGGAGCTTCAGCTGCACAGCATATATGCTGTACGCTGGGAAGATAATATATGTGAAATGTACTACCCAAAACTTCCAGTGCACTCTCGACCTATACCCCATTGTGTCTGGTGTCAAGACCTGATAATCATTGTAAGTGATCATTGTGGATTTTGTGAATGAAAGCTGAAAGCGATAGTTGACTATGTCTTCACCCATTGTTGAAATGCAGAAGACATCACAGATAACGTGGCGCCAGAAATTTGAGGGGCACACCAGTGATGTCTACGGTGCCATACACCTGCCAGGGGAACAGCGGATGATGACTTGCTCAGGGGACGGCTCTCTGCGGGTATGGAACTTGAAAAGCGGGAAACAGATAGGAGACGACTGGAGGGACGGAGAAAGTAAAGTGTGGAGGATAGTGTTGTCTCCGGATGGGAAGAAAGTGGCTTGCGGGAGTGAGGATGGCGGGGTGAGGTTGTGGGACATCAACACAGGCAAAGTCATTGCGAAATGGATGTGGCATACAGAGGCAGTGAGATCTATCTGCTGGAGTCGAGATGGTCGGCATGTCTTGAGTGGATCTCGCGACGGGACCGCAGGGGAGAAGGGAGCGACCATCCTCGGTCCATTCAAGACAGGGCACGAAGAAGTGTACGCAGCCGTCTACTCGCCAGACATGACCATGTTTGCGACTGGCGGGGAAGAACACCCTTGGATTAGCAGGGATATCGTTAAAAATTGCCCAATCAAAATCTGGGATGCGACGACCGGCGAGCTTGTTGCCACTCTTGAAGAACACACACTTTCGGGTGTTGTGCCTGGCTTGGACCCCAGATGGTGAAACACTTATATCTGGGGGAGGCGAGTCCTCGATTAGGATATGGAGTACAACGACTTGGAAACAGATTGCACTGCTCGATGGGCACACCACCAGTGTCTTATCCATTGCAATATCTCCAAATGGCCGCATCCTCGCAAGCGCATCATGGGATAGGACAGCGCGATTATGGAACCTCGACAGCAACCAGCTAATCAGTCCAGCCCTCCACCATGCATCTTCCGTGTTTTCTGTGTCGTTTTCGGCAGATAGAAAGCTACTAGCCACTGGCTGCAGGGACCAAAACACGTATACATGGGACGTTTCTGCAATAGGAAAAGAAGATGGCCTTGACGAACTTCTATTGGACCAGCGCGACAAGTCGCTACTCGCTGTACGTGACTCTTTCATCACAGATCTCATTGCATTCAAACATTGTCTAGGCTGATGCTACACGACGTCCAGTCCGTCAGCCAATCAAGGTCCCCCAGCGCCGAGTATCCCAAGGTTTTTTTGACGGCCTACCAGATCGCGCTCACGTACGTCGTTAATCCAGTATTGTTTTTCATCACATCAATGTTCTCAGATTTCTGCACTACAATGCCTCCACCCTCGATCATGGGCATCGCATGTAAGCACCCTTAGTGACCAGTTTTCATCCTTATTCCGCCCCGATGCCCACGATACGTCATCTCGACCCCGCCCTTTCCACTGGGTTCGGAATCCTCTCTCTGCCAGACTAAGCAATGCAGATATTGAGCTGCACGAGCGTCGCTCAGCAGTAGTTGACGTCCTTCATTGCCAGGCCAAACACATATGTTACACTCCTTCTCGGATATTCAAACCTCATCTCAGACCACGCAGAGAGACGCATCAGCGCGAGAAAAACGGAGGCCAATACCATTGAAATCTAAGAATCCTGCTGCAAGTGCCACACGCCCTCCCAATAATACCGTCACGCAGCAATCCAGTAGCGCAGCTCAAGCCCAGTCATCTTCGCGACCGCATGCTGCCGTCTCCATCTCCACTGCACCTCCCGT
The DNA here is from genome assembly GCA_016767475.1 of Suillus weaverae. NCBI lineage: Eukaryota > Fungi > Basidiomycota > Agaricomycetes > Boletales > Suillaceae > Suillus > Suillus weaverae. The sequence continues at coordinate 237,815 of MU179340.1, read as the reverse complement.
GGTCGCTACCACAAATTTGAGCACCAATCCCAATGTAACGATAAAACACACCGGACGCTGGACTCGCTTCTGGCTCTTTATCTGTTGCGCTTCTACTGAGTATACTGACGGTCATCATTAATCCACCATTCTCTCGTATTTGCAAAGATATCATCTGACATGCTACTAGTATGACATTCATTTCATCCCTCGGGTACATAAAACTTGTTTCTTATATACCTATAAACCATTTTCAACTGTTGTATTGCGCAAATGGCATTCACTTCAATGCGGATGGAGTCCTTAAAAATTAGAGTGGCACTGGAAGGTAATCAGGTCTTAACTTTGCTCTGGAGGAGCGCAGCTTGTCCACTATCTAATGGCTGCGTCTCAGAAAACACATCACGCTCGCCCATAAAGTTCCAACTGATCGCCTGTGAACAGGCGTCAACGTCGATTGGTCCTTTGGGAAGTTGCTAGTATCGTCACTCCCATCGAAATCGAAATATTTCCTTCGCACTTGAATTGTCGAGTATGGCGGCGAGATGCATGCATTCAAGACATTGTCAAAGTTCAATGCACATCCTCGAAGAAAAGGTATGTCTCTTCATTCCTGGGTATTGGCCCTGGATCCCAAACAATATCCCGCATCAAAAGTGCCACCAGCAGCCACGGAAAGCGAAGCATGGGACGTTCACACTTTCACAAGATGAAAACAGCATCTCTCGGCATGCATATGATAGGATATAGAGGCACATCCTCCAAGATCGCATCAAAATTTTGCCTTCATCGCCATCACGGCAAGGCAAGTGTCCAAGCAGGACACCATTCCATGGCATAACCGTACCGTTGCTTGAGTAGAATCTGCGTCAAAGTCAGACCCTCATAACAAGTCAAAGCATACCAGATCCTCCTTGGTATGATCAGCAACCTTGACGTGTCCACCATCAGCACCAGGCCTGTTGACATCAAATGAATGGATGATACGGGGATCGGAAGTGGAGTTGTGGACTGGGATTTGATGGCGTCAATGTTGTATTTCAGCTGCACAGATATCGGAACGATAGGTAACGACAAGGGCGTGACAAGAATAAGTAAAATACTGAACGTTTCGTTGGGACTCACCCTTCTTGTGATCAAACTAAAAGACCAACTTCAGCAGGTTCCGGGTATTGCATCCTCCGACTGAGGGTATTGTTGTCCCCCAGTCACTGAACATCCGTGCCCTCAGTGATCCGGACTGCAGAAGCTACGGCCTTGATTCGCCGCTCTGGGATATTTATTGCAATGCACCACCCCAAAACTATACCGCCAGATTGGCATGCGGCGACTTTGCGCCGAGCTTGCTGTTTCTAAAGAAATATCAGTGATTGAGAAATTTGTGGTGGTTTGCGGTGTACTGAAACCAGAATGATGGAGGTTACGCACAGGACAAGTATTGAGATATCGGGCACCTTTAAGGAAGCAGTGGGGTGGTCATATGCATGCTAACAAGAATAGCGGAGTGAAGCTGTGGCAAGGCCGTGGTGAGACACATGGAGGATGTGCGGTCAGTCGGTTGTAGAATGTAGATTGGATCTGATGGAATGCGACTTGTGATCAGAAATGAAGCTTGGGCACCACAGCTGCACATCATGTGCTGTAAGCTGTGAAGTGAACACGAGCATAAAATCATATGTAACACGTACCAGCGCAAACTTCCAGTGTACTCTTGACCTATAACCCTGCCGTGTCTTGGTGTCAAGACCTGATAATCGTCGTAAGTGATCATTGTGACTGTGTATGAAAGCTGAAATGAGGTGCCGCAGTAGTTGACTATGTCTTTACTCATCGTTGGAATGCAGGAGGCATCAGCGATCGCAGCCTGCCAGAAACTTGAGGGACACACTGATGTTGTCTACGGTGCCATACACCTGGCAGGCGGACAACGGATAATAACTTGCTCAGTGGACGGCTCGCTGCGGGCATGGAACTTGAAGAGTGGAAAACAGATAGGAGACGACTTGCAGGACGGAGAAAGCTTTCAAGTGTACACCATAGCATTGTCTCCGGACGGGAAGAAAGTGGTTAGCGGGAGTCGAGATGGTGGAGTGAGGTTGTGGAACATTGACACAGGCAAAGTCATCGCGAAATGGTTGGGGCATACACAGCCAGTGTGGACTGTCTCCTGGAGTCAAGATGGTCGGCGAGTCATGAGCGGATCCTTCGACGGGACTGTAAGGGAGTGGGACGTGGAGAAGGGAGGGACAAACCTCGGTCCAATCAAGACAGGGCACGAATATGTGTACGCAGCCGTCTACTCGCCAGACATGACCATGTTCGCGACTGGCGGATACGAACTGCTTTTGAATAACAAGGATGACAAGTCCCCAATCAGAATCTGGGACTCGAAGACCGGCGAACCTGTCGCGACTCTAAAAGGACACACAAATTCGGTGTGGTGCCTGGCTTGGACTCCAGACGGAAAAACACTTATATCCGGGTCATACGATTCCTCGATTAGGACATGGAGTACAATGACTTGGAAACAGGTCGCAGTGCTCGATGGACACACCGAAGGTGTCCGATCCATTGCAATATCTCCGAATGGCCGCATCCTCGCAAGCGGATCTTTCGACTACACAGTGCGATTATGGAACCTCGAAGACAACCAGCCCATCAGTTCGTTCCTCCGCCATGCATCTCTTGTGCTTTCTGTGTCGTTTTCGGAAGATGGCAAGCTACTAGCCACTGGCTGCGGGGACAATAACGCGCATACATGGGACGTTTCTGCGATAGTGAAAGAAGCTGGCCTCGACGAACTTCTGTTGGACCAGCGCGACAAATCGCCACTCGCTGTACGTGACTCTTTCATCACAGATCTCATCGCATTCAAACATTTTCTAGCCCGATGCTACACGACGTCCAGTCCGCCAGCCAATCAAGATCTCCAATCGGGTACCCCAAGGCTTTTTCGATGGCACAGCACATCGTGTTCACGTACGTTGTTCATACCTCGTCTACATAGTACTGTTTTTCCTGACCTTGATGGTCTCAGTCGTCTGCGCGACACGATACGCTATCACGACCCAACATTCTTCACTGGGCTCGAAGTCTTTTTTCTGCTAGACCCAGTGCAGAGATCGAACTGCACGAGCATCGCTCATCAGTCGTCAACGTCCCGTATGCCAAGGGCAAACGTGTATGTCATTTTCGTCATTTTCCAATATTCAAACCCCATCTCATACCACATAGAGGGACGCGTCAGCACGAGAAAATCGGAGGCCAATTCCACCGAAATCCAAGAAACCTGCTGCAGGCACTTCACGCCCTCCTAATATCAACGCCACACAGCAATTTAGTGGCGCGGCTCAGGCTCAGTCATCTTCGCAAACGCAGGCCGCCGTCTCCACGTCGTCCACCGCACCTCCCGCCGTCGCTAACACAACTTCAACCACCAATCCTGATGTAATAATCAGACACGCTGGGTGCTGGACTCGTTTTTGGCTCTCTCTATGCTGTCCCTCTTCTGAGTACACCGATGGTCATCATTAATATATCCCGTACGTTTTCTGTTCCTGTAGAAATAACTCAATGGCTATTATTTACTACTCATAGAGTTCTGCGTACTTAAGTCAATCGTAGCCTGGAGGGGTCGCGGTCGATGAGTTGTTTCAGATAAAGGAAAGCTGCTCACGCACCTGTTTTGATATTACTTCGGGCGAAAGCAACGTCAGCTTCGTGATATCTATTTCAACCTTTGGGACATCATCTTCTAGCTGTTCCTCCTCCTCTTCAGAGTCTGATTCTTCGAGTCGTCCGTGAGATTAAGGCAGGAGGTCGGCATTTTTCACTATGACTCGAAAAAGTCCAAAGTCTTCTGGAGAAAGATGGAACGATCAGTGATTGGGACTTCCGTGTTCTGAGACACAAAAGGCTATGTACCTGCCAAAAGAATCCAAGTGGATTCCGTCGTCGGGGGTGTCGTTCCATCACCAAAAGCGAAAACGGAGGTGGAAAGGTCTTTCAAAACCTATCCTGTCAAAGGCATACGAAGTGCCAATGACGTTCTCAATATCGACAATCCTGTTAAATGAACACATGAAGACCATGATGTTGAAGACAGAAATAGTTTAGAAGTGTACTTGGCTTCAAAGCCTACGACTCAAGTCAGGTCCAAAGAGCAACTGTGAAACGCACTGTGAGAATCATTGAGTGCAACGGATCAGAGAGATAACCGTTACATGCCCACCCATGAACTTCCTGTTGATCTCGAAAATAACTGCCTGTCAACGTCGGCTGGTCCTTCATCGAAGTTGCTGGTATCGTCTGCGAATGAATCAACACATTTCCTTTGTACTGAATCGTTGAGCTTATTAGTACGAGGGCAGAATGCGTTCATGTCAAAGCTCGCAATGCACATCCTCGAAGAAAAGCGATGTCTCTTCATCTCCTGGGTGTTGGCCTTGGATCCCAAACAATATCCCGCAGCAAATGCCAACAGCAGACATGGAAAGCAAAGCATGGGACGTTCGAACTCTTGCAAGATGCAAATAGTGTCTCTCGGCATGTATGGTGATAGGATATAGAGGCACATCCTCCAAGATCGCATCAAAACATTGTCTTCGCCGTTGTCACGGCAAGGCGATTGTCCAAGCAAGACACCAATCCATGGCACGACCGTACCTTTGCTCGAGCAGAATTTGCATCAATGTCACAGCAAGGCGATGCAGTGGATACTTAGGAGTCATAAACCTTGTCGCAGAACGTGCTTTGACCACCAGATCCTCCTTTTGCAGTGTATAATCAGCAACCTTGACGTGTCCACCATCAGCACCAGGCCTGTTGACATCAAATGAATGGATGACACGGGGATCGGAAGTGAAGTTGTGGACTGGGATAGGTATACACTTTACGATATTTGTTGATGGCGTCAATGTTGTATTTCAGCTGCGCAGATATCGGAACGATAGGTAACGACAAGTCCATGACAAGAATAAGTAGAATACTGAATGTTTCGTTGGGACCCACCCTTCTTGTGATCAAACTAAAAGACGAACTTCAGCAGATCCCAGTATCGCATCCTCCGACCGAGGATATCGTTGCCTCCAGGCCACTAAATATCCGTGCCCTCAGCGATCCGGACAGTAGAAGCTGCAGCCTTCATTGCGGCTCTGGAAGATTTAATGCAAACCACCACCCCAAAACTATACCGCCAGATTGGCATGCGGCGACTTTGCGGCGAGCTTTCTGCTTCTGAAGAAATGTCAGCGATTGGGAAGTTTGTGGTGGTTTGCGGTGTACTGAAACGAGAATGACGGAGGTTACGCGCAGGACGAGTATTCAATGAGATGTCAGGTACCTTCAAGCAGCAGCGGTGTGGTCATATGCGTGTTAACAAGAATAGCTGTGGCAAGGTCGTGCTGGGACATGTGGAAGGTGTGCGGTCAGTCGGTTGTAGAATGTAGATTGGAGCTGATGGAATGCGACTCGTGATCAGAAACGAGGCTTGGGCGCTTCAGCTGCACAGGATATGTGTAACGGTGTCACTTACCATCCTTCGTAACGCTCTGACCGTTTCTCTCACTCCTGTCCAACTCTTATTGAACTCATTTGTTACCATAGCTCTAACTACTATACAGCGCCTCTCGGCCGATATGTATGCTACCCGTCTTTATCCCTTAGCTAGAGCTCCCCGTTATTCCCCGACCGTCATAGTATAAAAACTGTACCGATACGTAGCGTTATGGTAGCGTATTTGGAACCCACGAATAGTAGACTTTGATCCTGTTATTTGTGTTC
>MU179340.1:161615-218911 GCA_016767475.1 Suillus weaverae | reverse complement strand
AGAAAGGGTGACATGCAGCTCGTACCTTGATCGTCTGTTCTGTGTGCAGTAAAACCATATGATGCTCGTGTTACTGTGCAAGTGCGTTACAATTTCACCATTGGGTAGGCGATTGTGGAAAGGAGAAGTCTTTGTGAAGGAGCGTGGTGAGTTGGGATAAAAATATGCTGCCCGACTCCCAGAAGAAGCACCAGTCTTTTGGGCAGCGATCAGCGGGCGATGGGGAGATCCTTCGAGTGTTGCCCTGCGTTACTACTGGCTGGTGTCACTTGGAAGCGTTACTACTGGCTGGTGTCACTTGGAATCACTGAAATTTAATGCACTGCACGTAAAGTGTCTATACTTGCCACCCTGCAGTTTTTTGGGGAGTGACTTCCATTTGATGCCATCATTGGACTGAGGCGATACGTGTTACACTCATATGAAATGCAAGTCATAGCTATGTTGCAAATGTGCGTAACCACAGCTGCAGCTGTGAATATCAATTGCACCGCTACGAGGGATCACGATGGACGAGTTAATATTAGCCTTAGTGTAGACGAGTTATAATCTAAATGAAAGACAACCTTCAGTGACTCTGGTTATTGCATCTTCCGACTGATAGCGATGTTGTCTCCGTTACATAAGGACATGCACATCTGCAAAACAGAGTAAAGGTAATGAGGCGCAATTTGGTGTATGATATAATCGGGAGTGAGGATAGCGGAGTGAAATTGATCAGAAACGAGGCTTGAGCGCTTCAGCTGCACAGCATATATGCTGTAAGCCGGGAACGTACCAGCTCAAACTTCCAGTGCACTCTTGACCTATACCCCCATTGTGTCTTGGTGTCAAGACCTGATAATCGTCGTAAGTGATCATTGTGGACTTTGTGTATGCAAGCTAAAACGAGCTGCACGCAGTAGCTGATTATGTCTTCACCCATTGTTGAAATGCAGAAGACATCGGAGATAACACCACGCCAGAAATTTGAGGGACACACCGAGCAGGTCATTTGTGCCATGCATCTGCTAGGCGGACAACGGATGATGACTTGTTCAAGAGATGGCTCGCTGCGGGTATGGAACTTGAAAAGCGGGAAACAGATAGGAGACGACTGGAGGGACGGAGAAAGTAAATTGTGGAGTATGGTGTTGTCTCCGGATGGGAAGAAAGTGGTTAGCGGGAGTGAGGATGGCGGAGTGAGGTTGTGGGACATCGACACAGGCAAAGTCATCGCAAAATGGATGGGGCATACAAATGCAGTGTGGCCTGCCTGCTGGAGTGGAGATGGCCGGCGAGTCTTGAGCGGATCCTCCGACGGGACTGTAAGGGAGTGGGACGTGGAGAAGGGAGCGACCGTCCTCGGTCCAATCAAGACAGGGCACGAACAAGTGTACACAGTCGTCTACTCGCCAGACATGACCATGTTCGCAACTGGCGGACGCGAACAGCCTTGGAATAGCAAGGATAACAAGTACCCAATCAGAATTTGGGATATGAAGACAGGCGAGCTTGTCGCTACTCTAAAAGGACACACACATTGGGTGATGTGCCTGGCTTGGACTCCAGATGGAAAAACACTTATATCCGGGTCATGCGATTTCTCGATTAGGACATGGAGTACAACGGCTTGGAAACAGATCGCAGTGCTCGATGGGCACACCGATAATGTCTATTCCATTGCAATATCTCCCAATGGCCGCATCCTTGCAAGCGCATCATACGACTGCACAGCGCGATTATGGAACCTGGACAACAACCAACCCATCAATTCGTTCCTCCGCCATGCATCTATGGTACTTTCTGTGTCGTTTTGGGCAGATGGCAAACTACTAGCCACTGGCTGCTATGACAAAAAGGCGTATACATGGGACGTTTCTGCGATAGTGAAAGAAGCTGGCCTTGACGAACTTTTATTGGCCCAGCGCGACAAGTCGCTACTCACTGTACGTGACACGTTCATAAACAAATCTCATTGCATTCAAACATTTTCTAGGCTGCTGCTACACGACGTCCTGTCCGGCCATTCGATTTCTCTGTACGTGACACTCTCATGATCAGATCTCATTGCATGTAAACCTATCCCTTCTAGGCTGATGCCACACCACGAGTCCGTCAGCCAATCAAGGTCCCCCAGCCCCAAGTACCCCAAGGTTTTTTTGACGGCCTACCAGATCGCGCTCACGTACGTCGTTAATCCAGTATTGTTTTTCATCACCTCAATGTTCTCAGGTTTCTGCGCGACACCGCCTCCACCCTCGATCATGGGCATCGCATGTAAGCACCCTTAGTGCCCAGTTTTCATCTTTATTCCGCCCCGATGCCCACGATGCGTCATCCCGACCCCGCCCTTTCCACTGGGCTCGAAGTCTTTTCTCTACCAGATCCAGTAGTGCAGAGATCGAGCTGCACGAGCATCGCTCAACAGTCGTCAACGTCCCGTATGCCAAGGGCAAACGTGTATGTCATTTTCGTCCTTCTCCAATATTCAAACCCCATCTCACATCTCACAGAGGGACGCGTCAGCACGAGAACGGAGGCGAATTCCATTGAAATCTAAGAAACCTGCTGCAAGTGCCTCACGCCCTCCTAATAACACCGTCACACAGCAATCCAGTAGCGCAGCTCAAGCCCAGTCATCTTCACAACCGCATGCTGCCGTCTCCACATCCACCACACCTCCCGTCATCGCTACCACAAATTCGAGCACCAATCCGAATGTAACGATAAGACACGCCGGACGCTGGACTCGCTTCTGGCTCTTTATCTGTTGCGCTTCTACTGAGTATACCGATGGTCATCATTAATTTACCATCCTCATATTTGCAAAGATCTCGTCTGACATGCCACTAGTATGACATTCATTTCATCCCTCGAGTACATAAAATTTGTTTCTTATATACCCATAAGCCATTTTCAACTGATATGTTTTGTTGTACTGCGCAAATGGCATTCACTTCAGGAGTCCTTTAAATTAGAATATCATTGCAAAAAATCAGCTTTTTGCTCTGGAGGAGCGCGATACCTTGCCAACGATAAGTACAGAAGGCAAGGCTTGTCCACTTTCCAACGACTGCGTCTCAGAAGAGAGTGAGTGTACGACACGATCATCGATGAAGTCACATCGTCGGGGGTGCCGCCAAAAGCAAAAAACGTACACGGAAAGGTCTTTCAATTTCAAACTTTATCCTATCAAAGGCGTACAGAGTACCAATGGCACTCTGAATATCGACGACACCGTAAAAATGTATGCATGCGGCAGCCACGATGTTGAAGACAGTAATAATTGAGGCGTGTACTTCTTAGCTTCAAAGTCTACGAGTCAAGCCACACGGTCCGAAGAGCAATTGTGAAGCGTACTGCAAGAATCGTTCAGTGCAACGTAGCAGAGAGAAAAACGTCATGCTCACCCATGAAATTCCCGCTGATCTCTCGAAGATCACTGCCCGTGAACAGGTGTCAATGTCAGTTGGTCCTTTGTAAATTTTTTATCGAAGTTGCTGGCATCGTCACTCCCACTGAAATCAAAATATTTCCTGCGCACTTGAATCGTCGAGTACGGCAGCGAATGCGTTTATCCAAGACATCGTCAAAGCTCCATGCGCATCCTTGAAAAAAAGTCTCTTCATCTCCTCGGTATTGGCCTTCTTGGATCCTAAGCAATATCCTGCGTAAAAGTGCTACCAGCAGCCACGGAAAGCGAAGCATGGGACATTAGACCTCTGGCAAGATGGAAATAGCAGTTCCCAGCATGTATGGTGATGGGATATAGAAGTACATCCTCCAAGGTCGCATCAAAATATTGTCTTCATCGTCGTCACGGCAAGACGATTGTCAAGACAAGACGCCAACCTACGGCACGACCGTACTGTTGCTCAATTAGAATATGCGTCAACATCAGTTCGGCCCTCGCAACAAGGTAATGCAGTGGGTACCCCATGAGCCGTCAAATCGTTCCGGAGGACGTGCTAGTTGTCAGAGTACCAAAGGAACGGATGAGACGGGGACCAGAAGCGAAGTTGCGGACTAGGTATACGCTTCACAGTGTAGTATTTGTCAACGACAGTTGTATTTCGGCTGCGCAAATATCGGAACGATAGGTAACGACTGGGCCCACGCCTAAGACAAGAATGAGTAAGAATATTGGATTTAAAAATAAATAAAAAAGAATATTGAATGTGTCATCGGGATTCACCCTTTTTGCGATCTGAAAGGTCAACTTCAGCAGGTCCGCATCCTCCGACTGAGGATGACGTCTCCAGGCTTCTGAACATCCATGCCTCCAGTAATCCGGACTGTAGAAGCTACGACCTTCCTTCGCCACTCTGAAAGAGTCATTGCGATCTACCGCACTAATGGCAAAGCTATACCACCAAATTCGCACGCGGCGACTTTGTGCCGAGCTTTCTGTTTGTGAAGAGATATCAGTGATTGGATATTTTGAGGTGGTTTTCCGTGTACCGAGACCCAGAATTATGCATGTTACGCGCCGGACGAGTATCGAGCATTGGTGAGATGTCGGGCACCTCCAAGGAGCAGTGGGGTGGCGTTAACAAGGACATCAGAGTGAAGTTGTGTTGGGAAAAGCTGTGGTGAGACACGTGGAGGATGTGCGGTCAGTCGGTTGTAGAATATAGATTGGAACTGATGGAATGCGACTCATAATCAGCTTGGGCGCCGCAGCTGCACAGGATATGCTGTAAGCTGTGAAGTGAACACGAGCATAAAAGCATACGTAACACGTACCAGCGCAAATTTCCCGTGCACTCTTGGCCTATACTCTCATTGCGTCTTGGCGTCAAGACCTGATAATCGTCGTAAGTGATTATTGTGACTGTGTATGAAAGCTGAGACGGAGCTGCGCCTACCTAGTAGTTGATTATGTCATCACCTACTGTTGAAATGCAGAAGACATCAGAAATAACGCCGCGCCAGAAATTTGAGGGACACACGGATTTTGTCTACGGTACCATACATCTACCAGGCGGACAGCGGATAATCACTTGTTCAAGGGACGGCTCACTACGGGTATGGAGCTTGAAGAGTGGCGAACAGATAGGAGACGACTGGAAGGACGGAGAAAGTGAAGTATGGACCATGGCATTATCTCCGGACGGGAAAAAAGTGGTTAGCGGGAGCATGGATGGTGGAGTGAGGTTGTGGGACATCGACACAGGCAAAGTCATCGCGAAATGGATGGGGCATACAGAGGGAGTGAGGTCTGTCTGCTGGAGTCGAGACGGTCGGCGAGTCTTGAGCGGATCTCACGATGGAACTGTAAGGGAGTGGGACGTGGAGAACGGAGAGACCATCCGCGCACCAATCGAGACTGGGCACATAGACGTGCTCGCAGTTGTCTACTCACCAGACATGACCATGTTTGCGACCGCTGGACGCGAACAGCCTTGGAATATCACTGCAGATAACAAGTCCCCAGTCAAAATCTGGAATTCGAAGACCGGCGAGCTTGTCGCTACTCTTGAAGGACACACACATTGGGTGTATTGCCTGGCTTGGACTCCAGACGGAAAAACGCTTATATCCGGGTCGTATGCTAACGCGATTAGAACATGGAGTACTACAACTTGGAAACAAATCGCACTGTTGGATGCGCACACCGGGGATGTCTTTGCCATTGCAATATCTCCGAATGGCCGCATTCTCGCAAGTGCATCCTTGGACCACACAACGCGATTATGGAACCTCGACAACAACCAACCCATCAGCTCGTCCCTCCACCATGCAAATAGGGTGATTTCCGTGTCGTTTTCAGCAGATGGAAAGCTACTAACCACTGGCTGCGTGGACAAAAACGCATACGCTTGGGATGTTTCTGCAATAGCACAAGAGGCTGGCCTCGATGAACTTCTGTTGGATCAGCGCGATAAGTCGCTGCTTGCTGTGCGTGACACTTTCATCCTAGATGTCATTGCATTCAAACATTTTCTAGGCTGATGCTACACGACGTTTAGTCCGTCAGCCCATCAAAGTCTCCAATTGGGTACCCCAAGGTTTTTTTACTGGCACACCGCATCGTGCTCATGTACGTCGTTAATGTCTCAGCCAGCACTGTTTTTCCTGACCTCCATGTTCTCAGTCTTCTGCGCGACACGATATACCATCACCACCCAGCATTTTTCACTGGGCTCGAAATCTTTTATCTGCCAGACCCAGTAGAGCAGATATCGAGCCGCACGAGCATCGCTCAGTAGTCGTCGACGTCTCATATGCCAATGGCAAACACGTATGTCATCTTCGTCCTTCTCGAATATTCGAACCCCATCTCATATCACGTAGAGGAATGTTTCAGCGAGAGAAGAACTGAGGCCAATAATTCCATTGAAATCCCAGAAACTTGCTGCAAGCACCTCACGCCCTCTCAATAGCGACGGCACACAACAATCTAGTGGTGCGGCTCAAGCCCAAACATCTTCGCAAGCACAGGCTGCCGTCTCCATGTCCTCCACCGCACCTGCCCTTGTCGCTACTCCCCAAGCCACAACGTCACACGCTAATCCTCATGCGACCATAAAACATGCTGGACGCTGGACTCGCCTCTGGCTGTTCTTTTGTTGTACCTCTCCCGAATATGCCGAAGATCGTCATTAATATATTCCGTCTGTTTTCTTGTCCCTTACAAAGATCTCTCCTATCTCATCCCTCGACTACATACAATAGAGTCATAAAGTTCTTTTTTTTCTTTTTTTTTGATTCCAATTTCTGTCCTTTGCAGAGTAACACTCTATGTAGGACAATTCATTCTAGTCTAAGGGGCCCCCAGTGTCCCGAACGCATCTCCAAGTGCGCGAATGCCCTGATGTGAGACGTGCCCCATCAGTCCGCCGGCCGTTTTAGACGCGCCACTTGTGTGGATGAGATGACTTCGTACTATCTGGTGTGTGGGATATTTATCGTGTCATAAACTTTACACGTACTCGGTCGCGCGAGGCGAGCTTGTACAGGAATCCAGGGGATGCAAACAAATAGGAGTGGGTAAGTCAGTGGAGAGCAGGTGTGACCGTGCGAGGGCTGTTTGACTGATACCGCTGTTGGGGGGGATTCCATGTATGCGAGTGAGTTGTTGTACAAGAAGGCATAAAGTTGTTTATTGCATACCTGGTTGATTCTGATTTTTGTCGTTGTCAACAAGTAAGGTTTTACGGAGTAGGAAAGGTGACCATCGCGAGTCAAACATATGTACTAGAGAAATGAAAACACTTGCATTTATAAGCTGTAGAAATGGTACAGATGTAGATTGGCTTCGGTCACATAAAGTGCAAGAATGTGGGTAGCGAATCAGTCCACTTCTCCAACCTGATGAAAAGTGAGCGAATGAGCCTACTGAGTGGATAGAAACACTGCCTACAAGTTTCCAATGCTTCTCGATACGTCTCGAAAGGGCGACCTTCTCTCCAACCTCGGTACATGCGGGTGAAGTCAATTGAATCTTCGCGAGATCCCCTTTCACGCTCAACACCCGCCCACCGGTCGACGTCGAACCAATGTTAATAAGCAGGAGCTCGTTCCTGGCGAGTTTCGAGACTTTTGTCTGTTTCTTGTCCTCTGTACGAACGCCCAGCAAACGGCGGAGAAGAAACAAACTGATTTCAAGCTCTGAATTCTCTTTAGAGCGCGCTAGCATGGCGAAACCGATGAAGCTCGCTGGTGTAGACCTTCGGAGCTTCCCGACCACACCCAGCACTTGACCAGCGAGTCGATCGGCTCTGCACAGCGTAGGATCGATCTTGGTCCCAACACCAATCAGCCCTCCCGGAACTGCAAACAGGGCACGTTTCGTTTCATGCGATTAGAAGCAGAGCAGCGTCCATGACTGCGGCGCCGTTAAGCATGGTAGCCATCAGGGTATCGTGACCGGGACAGTCCACGAATGAAACGTTGCGAATGGGTGTCCGCGTCCTGGCCGTTCGCAGGGAGGATTATATTCCTTGTCTGAGCGGTACGATCGATAGCAGCCTGGGCGGGGGCATGCCTCGTTCTCGCATTTATAGATCTATGATGGTGGGTCTCGAGATGAACAATGGATCAGATGCGAAACAGAAGGAACATACCTTTGCATTTGCATAACCCAGCTTGATTGTTACGAACGAGCTCGTTTTTGAATCTTACGGTCATGACGCCTGATATGGCCTTCACGATGTCGATTTTCCGTGTGCGACGTGACCGATCGTTCCTGTAGAAATAGCTCAATGGCTATTATTTACTACTCATAGAGTTCTTCGTATACGTACTCGAGTCAATCGTAACCTGGAGGGATCACGGTCGATGAGTTTTTTCAGATAAAGGAAAGCTGCTCATGCACCTCTTTTGATATTACTTCGGGCGAAAGCGACGTCAGCTTCGTGATATCTATTCCAACCTTTGGGACATCATGTTCCAGTTGTCCCTCCTCCTCTTCAGAGTCTGATTCTTCGAGATGTTTTTGTGGAGTTTCTTCGTCTGTGAGATCAAGGCAGGAGGTGGGCGCTTTTCACTATGACTCGAAAAGGTCCAAAATCTGAACCATGGACTCAAAATGCCGAGGTTTCTGAGAAAGATGGAACGATCAGTGACTGAGACTTCCATGTTCTGAGACACAGAAAAGGCTATGTACGTATCAGAAGAATCTAAGTGGATTCCGTCGTCGAGGGTGTCGTTCCATCACCAAAGGCGAAAACGGAGATGGAAAGGTCTTTCAAAACCTATTCTGTCAAAGGCGTACGAAGTGCCAATGACATTCTCAATATCGACAATCCCGTAAAATGAACACACGAAGACCATGATGTTGAAGACAGAAATAATTTAGAAGCGTACTTGGCTTCAAAGCCTACGAGTCAAGTCAGGTCCAAAGAGCAACTGTGAAACGTACTGTGAGAATCATTTAGTGCAACGGAGCAGAGAGATATACATGTTACACGCCCATCCACGAAATTCCTGTTGATCTCGAAGATAACTGCTTGTGAACAGGCATCAACGTCGGCTGGTCCTTCATCGAAGTTGCTGGTATCGTCAGTCACATCCTGCGAATGAATCAACACATTTCCGTTGTACTGAATCGTTGAGCTTATTAGTACGAGGGCAGAATGCGTTCATGTCAAAGCTCGCAATGCACGTCCTCGAAGGCTCTTCATCTCCTGGGTGTTGGCCTTGGATCCCAAACAATGATATGCCGCGTCAAAAGTGCCATCAGCGGACACGGAAAATAAAGCATGGGACGTTCGAACTCTTGCAAGATGGAAATAGTGTCTCTCGGCATGCATGGTGATAGGATATAGAGGCATATCCTCCAAGATCGCATCAAAATATTGTCTTCGTCGTCGTCGTCGTCACGGCAAGGAGAATGTCCAAGCAAGACACCAATCCATGGCACGACCGTACCGTTGCTCGAGTAGAATTTGCATCAATGTCACAGCAAGGCGATGCAGTGGATACTTCAGGAGTCATAAATCTTGCCGCAGAACGTGCTTTGACTACCAGATCCTCCTTTTGCAGTGTATAATCAGCAACTTTGACGTGTCCACCATCAGCACCAGGCCTGTTGACATCAAATGAATGGATGACACGGGGATCGGAAGTGAAGTTGTGGACTGGGATAGGTATACGCTTTATGATATTTGTTGATGGCGTCAATGTTGTATTTCAGCTGTGCAGATATCGGAACGATAGGTAACGACAAGGCCATGACAAGAATAAGTAAAATATTGAATGTTTCGTTGGGACCCACCCTTCTTGTGAACAAACTAAAAGACGAACTTCAGCAGACCCCGGGTATCGCATCCTCCGACTGAGGATATCGTTGTCTCAAGGCCACTAGACATCCGTACGCTCAGTAATCCGGACTGTAGAAGCTGCGGCCTTCATTGCTGCTCTGGGCAATCCACCACCCCAAAACTATACCGCCAGATTGGGATGCGGCGACTTTGCGCCGAGCTTTCTGTTTCTGAAGAAATGTCAGCGATTGGGAAATTTGTGGTGGTTTGCGGTGTACTGAAACCAGAATGATGGGGGTTACGCGCAGGACGAGTATTGAGATGTCAGGTACCTTCAAGGAGCAGGGGGTTACGCGCAGGACGAGTATTGAGATGTCAGGTACCTTCAAGGAGCAGTGGGGTGGTCATCTGCATGTTAACAAGAATAGCGGAGTGACGCTGTGGCAAGGTCGTGCTGGGACATATGGAAGGTGTGCGGTCAGTCGGCTGTAGAATGTAGATGGAATGCGACTAGTTAACAAGAACGAGACTTTCAGCTGCACAGCATATGCCATAAGCTGTGAAGTGAATACGAGGATGAAACATGTAACACGGACTAGTACCAGCTCAAATTCCAGTGCACTCTTGACCTATAACTCTGCTGTGTCTTGGTGTCAAGACCTGATAATCGTCGTAAGTGATCATTATGACTGTGTATGAAAGCTGAAACGAGGTGCGCGCGGTAGTCGACTATGTCTTCACCCATCGTTGGAATGCAGAACACATCAGAGAGAAAACCCTGCCAGAAATTCGAGGGACACACCGATTCAGTTTTTGGCGCTCTACACCTGCCAGGCGGACGACGGATGATGACTTCCTCAGAGGACGGCTCGCTGCGGGTATGGAACTTGAAGAGTGGAAAACAGATAGGAGACGACTGGAGGGAAGGAGAAAATGAAGTGCGGACGATAGCGTTGTCTCCGGACGGGAAGAAAGTGGTTAGCGGGAGTATGGATGGTGGAGTGAGGTTGTGGGACATCGACACAGGCAAAGTCATCGCGAAATGGATGGGGCATACAAAGGGAGTGAGGACTGTCTGCTGGAGTGGAGATGGTCAGCGAGTCTTGAGCGGATCGTACGATGGGACTGTAAGGGAGTGGGACGTGGAGAAGGGAGCGACCATCCCCGGTCCAATCAAGACAGGGCACGAACAAGTGTACACAGTGGTCTACTCGCCAGACATGACCATGTTCGCGACTGGTGGATTCGAACATTTCAATAGCAAGGACAACAAGTGCCCGATCAAAATTTGGGGTGCGACGACTGGCGAGCTTGTTGCCACTCTTGAAGATTCGGTGTGGTGCCTAGCTTGGACCCCAGATGGTAAAACGCTTATATCCGGGTCAATCGATTCCTCGATCATAATATGGAGTACAACGACTTGGAAACAGATTGCACTGCTCGATGGGCACACCACCAGTACCAGTGTCTTATCCATTGCAATATCTCCAAATGGCCGCATCCTCGCAAGCGCATCGTGGGACAGGACAGCGCGATTATGGAACCTCGAAGACAACCAGCCCATTAGTTCGCCCTTCTACCATGGAGATAGTGTGTTTTCTGTGTCGTTTTCGGCAGATGGAAAGCTACTAGCCACTGGCTGCAGGGACCAAGACCCGTATACATGGGACATTTCTGCAATAGTAAAAGAAGCTGGCCTTGACGAACTTCTATTGGACCAGCGCGACAAGTCGCTACTCGCTGTACGTGACTCTTTCATCACAGATCTCATTGCATTCACACATTGTCTAGGCTGATGCTACACGACGTCCAGTCCGCCAGCCAATCAAGATCTCCAATCGGGTACCCCAAGGATTTTTCGATGGCACAACACATCGTGCTCACGTACGTCGCTCATATTTCGTCTATGATAGTACCGTATTTCCTGACCTTGATGTTCTCAGTCTTCTGCGCGACACGATACGCCATCACGACCCAGCATTCTTCACTGGGCTCAAAGTCTTTTCTCTGCCAGGTCCAGTAGTGCAGAGATCGAGCTGCACGAGCATCGCTCAACAGTCGTCAACGTCCCGTACGCCAAGGGCAAACGTGTATGTCATTTTCGTCCTTCTCCAATATTCAAACCCCATCTCATATCACATAGAGGGACGCGTCAGCACGAGAACGGAGGCCGATTCCATCGAAATCCAAGAAACCTGCGTCAAGCAACTCGCGCCCTCACAATAGCACCACCGCACAACAATCCAGTGGTGCGGCTCAGGCTCAGTCATCTTCGCAAGTACAGGCCGCCGTCTCCACGTCGTCCACCACACCTCCCGCTGTCGCTAACACAACTTTGAGCACCAATCCTCATGTAATAATCAGACACGCTGGGCGCTGGACTCGTTTTTGGGTCTCTATTTGTTGTGCCTCCTCTGAGTATACTGACGGTCATCATTGATCTACCCGGATTACTTTATGAAGATCTGTCATTGCTCAAGTACATACGATGGAGCCATAAGCTGTTTATCATACATACCACGTTGATTCTAATTTTTCGCGAGGCTTCACTGGTTAGGATAGGTGACCATCGCGAATCTTCCCAATACTAGTGAAATGGAGACACTTGCATTTGCGTGCTGTAGAGATGGTACAGATGTAGATCGGCTCCGGTCACATCAAGCGTAAGAATGTGGGTAGCGAATCAGTCCAACTCCAACACCGTCCCACGCTGTACACTTCCCCAACCTGATGAAAAGTGAGCGATTGAGCCTACTGAGTGGGCAGAAACACTTGCCTACAAGCCGCCAATGCTTCTCGATACGTCTCGAAAGCGCGACCTTCTCTCCAACTTCGGTACATGCGGGCGAAGTCAATTGAATCTTCGCGAGATCCCCTTTCACGCTCAACACCCGCCCACCAGTCGACGTCGAACCAATGTTAATAAGCAGGAGCTCGTTCTTGGCGAGTTTTGATACTTTGGTCTGTTTCTTGTCCTCTGTACGAACGCCCAGCAAACGGCGGAGAAGGAACAAACTAATTTCAAGCTCTAGATTCTCTTTAGAACGCGCTAGTATATCGAAACCGGGGATGCTCACCGGTGTAGACCTTTGGAAGCTTCCCGACCGCACCCAACACTTGACCAACGAGTCGATCAGCTCTGCATAGCGTAGGATCGATCTTGGTCCCAACACCGATTAGCCCTCCCGGAACTGCAAACTGCAAGTGATTGTTCTCGGCGTGCAGAGACACGATCCTGCTGAAAATAGGCTTGCAGCGGTTCCGACCCTGAGTGTCTTTCGTTACGATTCCCGGGCGAATCTCAACTTCTTGCCCTAGCCGTAGGACGCCTGTGAGGATGGAACCACCGGCGACGCCACCTTTGAGATCATCGACCTCAGCACCAGGTTTGTTGACATCGAAGGAACGGATCACAATGAGACGGGGATCGGAAACAAAGTCGCGGACTGGGATGGGTATGCGCTTTACGATGTATTCGTTGACAGCGTCGATGTTGTATTTCAGCTGCGCAGATATCGGAACTATGGGTGACGACTCGGCCACCGTGCCTGTTATGAGAATTAGTACAACATCGAATAGTCCATGCCAGGGAGAACCCACCCTTGACGAATGCAGCGATTGATTTTTGGTGCTCAAGAGCCTGGGCTTCCTTGATCAAGTCGACCTTGTTCTGCAAGATAATGATGTTTTCCAGCTTCATGATTTCAACTGCAGCCAAGTGCTCTGACGTCTGCGGCTGAGGACACGTTTCGTTTCCTGCGATTAGAAGTAGAGCAGCGTCCATGACTGCGGCGCCGTTCAGCATGGTAGCCATCAGGATATCGTGACCGGGACAGTCCACGAATGAAACATGGCGAATGAGTTTCATCCGGTGACCGCATCCTGGCCGTTCGCAGGGAGGATTATCTTCCTTGTCTGAGCGGTATGATCGATAACAGCCTGGGCGGGGGCATGCCTCGTTCTCGCATTTGTAGATCTATGATGGCGGCTCTCGATATTAACAACGAATCCGATGCGAAGCAGAAGGAACATACCTTTGCATTTGCATAACCCAGCTTGATCGTAATGTTACGGACGAGCTCATTTTTGAATCGTACGGTCATGACGCCTGATATGGCCTTCACGACTGTTGATTTTCCGTGTGCGACATGACCGATCGTTCCTGTAGAGATAACTCAATGGCTGAATTATATGTGCTCGCAGAACTCTGCGTACCCAAGTTGATCGTAGCCTGGAAGGATCACGATCGATTAGTTGCCTTAGATGAACGAAAGTTGCTTGCGCACCTGTTTTGATATTACTTCGGGTGACAATGGCGTCAGCTTCGTGACATCTATGTCAACCTTTGGGACATCGTCTTCCAGCTGTTCCTCCTCTTCTTCAGAGTCTGATTCTTCGTGGTGTTTTTGTAGAGTTTCTTCGTCTGACATTGTGTGATCAAGGTAGGAGGTCGGCGCTTTTCACTGACTCGAAAAAGTCCCAAATCTGAATATAGTGGATCATGCCACCCTAATCAAGCAACTCATCAGTGATCACTCACGTTCATGCATGTTTCTCCAACGAAATCATGAACAACGTTTACTTCCCAGTTCAAGTCGTAGCTTTATTTCGACGCCTTGTCAATGTAATGGCCACCTTTTCATTATCTGGCCAGTACCTCATATTGAAGGCCAGAGCCGAAGATACTCCCAGTAACGCACCCGAAGTTCCCACTCGTCCCAATGACTTTTGGTGGAACCCGCTGTCTCCGAATAAGTGGGACTGGCTTCGTGTGGGGCTACTTGTGGATAGTGTTTTGGAGCAACCAACCAAACGCCTGACTTCGACACTCCCTCATTGGACCTCGGAAGGCAAGTCACTACTTTTCGCGTTCACCAGCGTTCACCAGACTCATACGGTCGTCCATAAACAGGCCGATGCTTCTTTAAAGACGATACCAAATCGTGGCCTCTAAGTCTATCTTCTTCTGGTTCCAAAGTGCCATCTGAGCCTCATGCCACTGCTCCTGACACATTCACCGAATTGCCGCGGGGGACATTCCCACCTCAAGAACCATCCGAGGGTGATTCCAATGATACCATTCATCGCTTACTGCGGAATCCAGTGCTGTATGATCCAATCAGAGCCCCTAGGTTTCCGATTGTCCTCTGCCACGGTTAGTTCATCTTAATCGGTTTAATTAGAATGAACCACACACATTGATCCATAGGGTTATACGGGTTTGACGTGCGAGGTCCTGCCGCATTTCCCAGTCTGCGAATGCACTACTGGGCAAATGTTCTCAACATCCTCAAAAAGAAGGTCGGAGCAGATGTTATTGTCACAGCGGTACCCGGGTACGGGCATCAAATTGGTAGTAGGCAATTTCTAATTTTTTTTTTCTACTTAGAACGGGTTCCATAGCGTCGAGGGCAGAAAACCTTGATCGATTACTCCAGGAGAAGGCCAGAGGGCGAGGTGTCAATTTCATGGCTCATTCCATGGGAGGTCTTGATTGCCGCCATCTCATTACACACGTGGAGCCAAGTGAATATACTCCATTATCGCTGACAACAATCAGTACTCCCCACAGAGGAAGCCCCTTCATGGACTGGTGTGCGGTAAGTTCCCAAAGTTTTATTCTCACTTTGCAGTGCATTCACTTCACTTGACGTCAAGGCAAATTTCGGCCTCGGAAGACGACCCCAGGAAGAAATGTTCAAGAAAACCGAGATCCAGGAACAGTCCATGTCGGAAAAAGAGACAACCACTGAGAAGCGCGAGACTTCATTCTCCTTGTCAATGGCTTCCTTGCCGTCCTCTTTCACAACGCTCTTGTTGTCCATCCTGGACTCGCCTGCATATGCCAACTTGACATCATCATACCTCAACAACGTGTTCAATCCCGCCACCCCCGATGATCCACGTGTTAAGTACTTCAGCGTCACCGGACGTACCGCCGACATGAGCATCTGGCACCCGCTCTGTCTCCCAAAGATGGTGCTTGACGAGTTGGAACGAGAGGCAAAGGAACGCCTTAAGCGTCAACACGCCGACTCAGGGAATATACGAGCGCCTCTGACATGGGAGCAGGACGACCAATGGGGAAACGACGGCCTCGTGACCGTGCAGAGCGCAAGGTGGGGCGAATTTCTCGGGATAATGGAGGGCTGTGATCACTGGGAGATCAGAGGTGCCCGGGGGCTGGAATTCAATGTCGACTTGTCGTCTGTGCCCTTGACGAGCATAGCGGGTCGTGTCGGTGCAGATGGGTGGGCGTTGGGCGACTGGTCGAAGTTTATTCGGGCGTGGAAGAAGCAAGAGAAGGGGTCGTCTGGTGGGTATGAGTTCGCTGGTGCTGGTGGATCTTCGATGTCATCATCGGACCCGATAGTCTCCCGAGGGGCTAGGGAGGAGATGCGCAAGCAGGGCCAAAATGACCCCGTTGTAAAAGCGTCAACGGATAAGCTCTCCGCCGTGTTTGATTGGATCATCGATCAGGTCCCATCGGCGAACAAGTCTTCCCCTGGAGACACTTCACAGAAGCAGAAGGACAGGAAGTCTGTCAAGAATGAGCTTGCCTCTAAATTGGATTTGGAGAGATTCTATGTGGCATTATCCCGGAAGTTGTATGATGAGGGGCTGTAAAATCCATATTAAATGTATTCTATTGAAGACGCAGCTGTCATTGGCGTAAATTCGCTGTGTATGTCGACCTAGTCACCAGCTCAGTAGTTGTAGTCAGGCAACTACTGTACGCCCGTGCTGAATTATAGTGACATTCCGATCACCTAGTGTGCGGAGATTCCGTTGCTACTCTACGTTAAGGACATGTGCATGAAAGACGAAATAAAACAATAAAAAGATCAATCAGGTAAGCGGGAACGACAAAAACGTCATGGTGCGCAGAAGGACAAACGAAGACAGCAAGGTGGTAAAGGCACGAGGAAATAAACAACGGTGATAATCTTACGACAGACTGATCAAGCCAGCATCATTTCTGATCAAACCAGTCTTTGTCTCCACCTCCAGGAAGTACTCGAGTGCTCTCTTGGCCTTCCTTTCCATCTCCTCTGCGTTCTTAACTTCTTTGCCTCTCTCTTCCATTGCGACTCTGAAACGCTCCCTAAGGTCCCAAGACGCCAGGCGCAAAACCTTGCGTGTCTCCCTGCTGACACGGCCAGCATGGGCATTAACGAAGAGTTCGTTCTCAGTTGCGTTCTCGTCAATGGCAACGAGGGATGTACGGATGCGGCGACCGATGGTGCGTGGAATGGTGTTGGGTAGCTCAAGGACGAAGTAAGCGGTTGCACCGATAACAAAAGCGCCCAGAACAGGAGCCGCCCATTTCCTTGTAGTCTCGTTTCCGAACAGCTCAGAAATGCGTACGATACCATCGATGATGCCTCGGGCACCGAACGTCTGACCCCCAACCATCGTTAGCGCACCGACACCAACGGAGACGACGCTAAGCGCAGTGGTAGGGCTGGTCTCATCCTCCGCTTCCTTCTTGTTATCGGCAAAGTGAAGCCAGAGCCGGTGGAAGTCAAAGATGTCGAGGGCAGATGTGTCGAGCATGTCCAGGCGCTGGGAGAGGCCAATGCCGAGATTGTGGACCCCTCCAGCCACGACAGCGGTGGCAGTTGCAGAGGAACGGCGGCGGAGTCCCTTCTTGCCTGGGCGCAATGTGAACATGGCCTCAGGCATGAATACCCTCCGTGACTTCTCGACTCCTTCAGGAAGATTGGCATCGCCAAGCTCGCCGATCTTCTTCACCCCTGCAGAAGTAGTGACGCGTGCTTCATCCTCAGCCAACTTCACAGCCATGTCCAAGCTCGCCAACAAAGCCTTCTTTACATCTCTGGCATAATCCCAAATGCGAAGGAATCCAGGGAAAGCTGGCAGGGAAATAGTAGCATGACCAACGCCAGGCAGGCCTTGCCCAACGCGCTCGATGGCAGAGGAAAGGATGGCCTTTGTTCTGGCACTCGTCTTCTCTGCCCCCAATTCCTCCACAGACTCCAGATTTTCTTCCAATAGTTCCTGGCTGCCCTTCATCTTCTCAAGAACTGGCCTGACGCGCGTCAAATCATCTTTAGCGCGGTCAAGATCAGATTGGGCGACGATAGCGTTTGCGCCAACCAATAGATCAACATCGGATAGGAGGTTGGAGAGGTAAGTCGTGACAGGCTGGAGCTTTGACTTGGAGCGTTTGACGAGAACGAACGAACGAAGCGAGGATTCCAGGTCGTCGAATGCCGGATTGGCTGTGTACGGTCGGAGAGCAGCGGCAGAATCAACGAAGTGGACAAGGTCTTCAGCGTCCTCGTACGTCCTAGGGCTCAGCTGCTTGATTTGCTCCAGCACCAACCTCTTGCATTTCTCCTTATTTTTGATCTGTTCGAACTTGTTCACGACAATGAAAAGGTATGCCTTCTCGTTGCTAGCGTTCCATAGGAATTCTTTGGAGGACAAGGTGAAGTGATTTTCGGCGGAAACAACAAAGACAACAACGTCAATCTCCTCCTGGCGAGTGAAGAGAGCCGTTGTCTTCAAACTATCGCGGTTGAGACCGGGTGCATCAATCAGGGATATGTCAACGACCCCATTATTGAGCAATGATTCCGATGGTGCCCGGCTGTCGGAAAGGTACATTTTCAAGACTGGCTGAACACCCTCATTGTCTGAAACAATCATCTCCAAGTCAGCAAGCGAAGCGCGAGTGAAGGTCGACTCGTCCGAGATGCTATACACCACACCCTCCTTGATGATATGAACTTCCTCCTTGCCATTATTCTCAGCAGCATCGTGCACTTCGCAAAAGGCGGTTGTGCAGGGCTGCTGGTCAATTGGCATCACCTCACGCCTAAGAAGGGCGTTGACAAAAGTGGACTTTCCAGAATTAAGGTCGCCGGTGACGAGAACCTTTGATGAAGTGTCCTCTACGCGAAGGCGGAGCTTATCCATATGATTGACGGAAGAACCGATACGTTCGTCCAATAAATTGGCAATAGAACATTTTTCGAGGTGTGATACGAGAGCGGCAGGGGAAGTGGTGGAGCCGTGGGGACCGAGCTTAAGGTCCAAACGAAGGATATTAAAATCTCCATTCTTGGACGACGGCATCAACCTCTCCCCATCGCATGCGTCCCTTTCGCCCTGATTCGTGCCTTCGTCCACAGGCTTGACATCAGTGCCTTCTGGGGCGTCAGAAATTGATGCCAGTGTGACAGCTCGAGTCAGGCCCTCTCGCACAGGAGTATAAAGAACTTCCGTTTGGTTGTTTGGATCATCAGCGAACGAAAGCGAACGGCGAAGAGAGCGACGGGGCTTTGTCCTTGATGGGGATGAAGGCTCTGCGGAGGGTTGCTCGTGTAGAGTGGGATACCTTACCACCCACTCCTCCTTGTTGAACCGACGCAGTTCCCCAAGAATAGACTTGGAGGAATCAAGTGCCTGGATTAAACTGCCTAACGCATCAGAACAACGAAAAAAGTGAGGAAAGATTCCAAACGAACCGATCCTTTTGTTCAATGTAGGCTTCTTGGACATCCTCCACCTTTAAATGCTTCTCACCGCCATGATTTGAAAGCAAAGGCTCCTTCGCCAGCGATGAAGATGACCGAGCTGGGGCGGAAAAGCAAGACTGCGCCATTGCAATGAGTGGCCTTTGCGCCTCCAAACTACTTGTAACGTCGAGCACAAGCGAAACAGTGAGTTGTGAGTGAGTTCGACGCCACTGGTCGTCAATACCAATGATGATGTATGTTTGGCCAGCCGCTCCGCTTACTCAGCCGCTTCCGCCCGAGCACCACGGTTCTCCCCGACTTCCATTCCTATCATAGCCCATCCCATAACCATCAGGTACTTATTTATACTGGTAACTTTGCCTCATGGTTACTACTAGGCTCTAAGTAGTGGCTTTACAACATCTATTACTTATCGAGGACGGCGACTTCGACGTATGTAACAGCGAGCTTGGTAGGCACTATTACCCTATACGGCGACAATTCGACGGCATCTTGGTATGGTATTATTTTGTTCCACAACTTTGGTTCAAAGAAACTCAGTACTGACGAAAATATGGTCCTAGGGAATTTGCAAAGTTTATTGGCGTGCAATCTGCAATTCATAATGGTTGATGCCTTGCGCTGACCTCGCTGGTGCTTTACTCGTGCTCTTGTTTGAACCTCGAACTCCAGGTCAGGAATTTGAATTTACCTCTGTTGCAATCAACCACGAGGCAGTGACAACTTGGGTCATGCGCGATGCATTCGCAGTCTGACTTATCCCACTAACTTAGCTTTATTATCCTCCGGTGTTCTACTCTTGCGCTGAGGCGTGGTCTTATCTTTCTCTCGGTACGGGACAATGCTTAACAGGTTGATCATGTCAAGAGCTAGCCATTCTCAACTCATTTCCGTATATTCAGGCATCGTGTGTGGTGAGCACATGTTGACATGAGAACTTCTTGTTAATATATGTCTAAAACTGATTGTCGGCAGAACAGTGAACCTTCTGCTGCTATCACGAGTATCTTCTTTCAAATTGGAATGATGATCCAGGCCTTGGTTGCCCTACAGAATACTATTATTATTCCCCTGTGTATCGCATGGTCCCCCCCTCGTGATCCCCCAGTGGTGAGCATTTATAGGACAGTTCAGCCGCGGTTCTGCACGGTCGAGAAGAGTCCGAGAACAGGGAAGGACGGCGACTGCAATCTGGTTTCAAACCCGACTTTCACGATTTCACGGTGCCCATCGCTCACCATCGATCAGGCAATCGTATCGACCATCTCAGTTTGAATTCACTTTCGATCATACCGCCGACTAAACATCGTTGCTTCGAGAGCGGTGACCTTTGAACAACTTCTGAAGTCACACTTCCCTGCGACATCTGCGGGCCATTCTTTCCGTAGAAAGCTGGGTGGTCGCTGAATTTTCGTGGAACACAGAACCTCCTATAATTAGTTATTCCAATTTGAAATGTCTACAGTATATTCTTGGCCAGAAAGTCGATGTTCACAGGCTCTTGATAGGATTCGTGTGTTCAAACGTTCACCTACTAAATAATAAATCACGCATCACAGTCACAGAACTTGAACAATCGTCCGGACCATGACACCCAACGCTACTGTGACGATGTCCAAAATGCGCGCCGTTTTAATCAAAGACGGGCAGGGTCCCATCGAGAACCTCTACATTGGGGAGACAGATAAGCCAGTCCCAACGAAGGGTCAAGTTTTGGTAAAGGTCCGTACCTTTCCTCATCTTATAGATCTACGTAAATTGATCTAGTTCGGCATGGAATATTCGTGGTAGATTGTCGCATTTGGCCTTAATCGCATGGACCATTACCAGCGTCAGGGTGGCTATCCTGTCCCCCCTGGCGCTTCTTCCATTCTTGGTGTGGAATTCTCTGGACGTGTGACTGAACTCGGTGAAGGAGTGACAAGATGGGCTGTTGGGGATGAAGTATTTGGTCTTGTAGGCGGTGTTAGTCGATTGCCCAAGTCAAAGTATATGTTCTTGACTGACTAGACTGTCACGGGTATCTCAGGGAGCTTATGCGGAGTTTGTGAACCTTGACGAAGGACTCTTGTTGAAGAAGCCTGGTCACTTATCTTGGGTGGAGGCAGCCAGCATACCAGAAAACTATGTTACAGGTGAGTATGGCAGATCAGCCAAATAAGCGGTCATCTTTAGTTCTGACCGCTCTGGGGCCATTCTTAGCCTATCAAGCTCTTGTGAAGTACGGGGAAGTCAAGAAGGGCGATCATGTACTCGTCCACGCAGGCGCTTCTGGTGTAGGCATTGCGGCTATCCAAATAGCAAGGGAATTAGGAGCGTGAGTGTTCCGGTGTTCAGTATCCCGGTCCTCACTGCCTTCGATGCTGTTCTGCCTTGTTCTGCACGTTCTTTCTGAATACGTATCACGCCGTGTTCACAGGGCAACCGTTACTGCAACGGCGTCTACCGCAGAAAAACTTGATTGGCTGCGGTCCATTCCTAACGGGGCGACACATACGGTCAATTACAGAACTGAAGACTTTGCCGCGGAGGTCAAGAAAACAACCAACGGCAAAGGTGTCGATGTTGTCATAGATTTCGTTGGACAAAGTCATTGGGCCAAGAATGTGGATTCCCTCGCCATTGATGGTAGGATGACGATATTGGCTACTATGAGTGGTAGGCATTTGTTATGTCTCAAGTCCAAAAACTCGTGACTAGATTGTTGGCTAGGGAGCGAGGTCCCCACAGTCAACCTTGGCCCGATCCTTTACAAGCGTCTCCGCATTCAAGGTTCTACGCTGCGTTCTCGTAGTCTACAGTACCAGACCGAGCTCATTGGAAGGTATTGTGATGATATTGCCTGATGTGATTCCCTTGCAGACTAACTCATGTTATAAGCTCAAGTTTCCGTGATATAATCGATAAGGTAACTGGGGTCAACGGAGGTGGCCCGATACGGACTTACATTCACAAAGTGAGTATATTCTTCTGCTCTTCTCATCCCGTCGGACACGGACGTACAACTCCACAGGTGTATCCTTGGACAGAGATCCAAAGTGCTCATCATGAGATGGCCGACAATAAGAATAGGTGAGCGCTCTGTCTCCATCGGAAGAT
Source organism: Suillus weaverae (assembly GCA_016767475.1). Lineage (NCBI taxonomy): Eukaryota > Fungi > Basidiomycota > Agaricomycetes > Boletales > Suillaceae > Suillus > Suillus weaverae. Next base: position 196,614 of record MU179340.1, on the reverse strand, counting down.
CTAGCGGTTGCCGAAACTGCATCGTTAGCGGGAAGATCATCGTTGAAGTTCAGTAGAAACCCGAACAAGTGTACTAGCCGATATTGGGGTCCATCAAGATTCAAGAATCTCTCAACTCTTCCCTTGATTTGACCGCTTATTTTTATGGATAAATGTTTGCACGGCATCGAGGCAGGCAGTGCGAGACGGGATCAAGGGCTGCTGCCATTCAGAATTATTGAACTCGAACTACGTGAATATGCTGTGGACTTTGGAGGAGTCATCAGATGCCAACGTCCGCTTACCACAGACAGTGCGAGAACGAATGATATGCAACGAGCCCCAAATCAAGCCGATGATAGGAACAACGGGGCTCTCCGGAATCTAATTGTTCAATATCAACCTTCAAGGGTCAAATCCAGTATGCGCCAGTGTGCCCTTACATGTAACATTGTTCGCTGCCTTTTCATTGCTATTGTCAGACTCATTACATGACGGGGATTCCTCGGGACCTCGGTGTCGAGTTGTGTTTCGCCGCCAAGATTTGGGAGTTTCAAAGAAGGGTATATTCAGTGGTCATCATAATTTTCATGACTCACTGTACTTATGATACCACTCAGTCCAAGGCACGGATTGAAGCAAACAATTAGTTTGATACCATCTCACAGAAGAGTACTAGTGAAGTCGGCGACTGCGAGAACGTGCCTTGAAGGGGAACGTTAGTCATCAAACTTACTTGACCAAGATTTGACGCTGGATGACTCGGAAGTTCGGAACCTGACATTATTGTGAATGACGAATCCCCGTCAAACAAATCGGCAATCATAAGTATCCCTCCACAGCATGTGTGCCGAGTGCTGCGGGGAAAGCAAATGGAAGGAGAATCCGACAAGTACTGGAAAAAGAGAAGGGTTCCTAACACATGCCTTAAGACTATAATATCGCCAGAATGGGTGTCACATCCAGATCTGAGAGGAGGTACAGCATCGGAGGTAAGAAGCGTGGGAGAGCGATGGCAAACGCCGGTCTACGTACACAGCGGATCTGTGGCAGGAACGAGGGGCAGCCTGTGCTACTTAGCACGCTACCTGGTTGGCTCATTGCGGCTTTTCTCCGTTGGTAAACGCTACCCTTAGATGAGCGCCAATAAGCTCGCGAGTAAGGTTGATGTGCCTTCCCAAGCCATTGCGTACCCGTGAGAAGTACCCCTTCCTTTATTCTCGATCGGGCCTGTGTCGGTCCCGGCAGTCCAGATCTTGAAATCTTTCTTAATTCAATACAGCAAAAGGCGATGAACCTGCTGCCTATAAAGAGCCTGCCATGTCAGCACAATCATTCAGAAAGCACTCCTACCACCACTACAGCAGTGTACCAGAACTCCTCCGAGTCAAACACCTTACCTTGAACGCGTCATGAGCAGCCAATACAACACCTCCAACACTTCACAAACTGCTTACGCTTCATCGAAGCCGTACTCGAGCAATTCCAGCTCCCAATCACCTTCGAGTCATCCAGACTCGCGTGGTCAATCACATCCGCAGTCCTCACAATACTCGTCCCAGCGCACCACCATCCGTGCTGGTGCTAGCACAGTCGTACCAGTGTTCTTCTGAGGTGCTGTGCACCCAACGTTACCTAACGCCACATGGCGTCTAGCATCCCATAACACTCGCTCTCCGAGCACACTCCCATTCCCATTTTTCGACAACCCCATAATCATAAATCACTATCATAATTCACCACGACCTTCAGACTCCCACCGCATGCGCTGGGATCGGTATTGCCACATAATCACAATTTAATATGTGCGAAAGAGGATTTGCAGGGAAGGAACAGGAGGAGGAAGATCATTCAAATTTCAATCCTGGCCAAATCTAGGCTGTATCATACGGACAATACTTTGATTCACCACAGATACTACTATTTATTTGGCATTTGGTTTGCTATTTGATTACAGTAGCTAGTAACTAGTAATCGCCGGAGTTAATCTGATTGTGCTCAACGGGACATTGCACTGCGGTGGCGCCTGTGGGTCGTCGAAAGTACGAAGGCTGCATGTCTATTCGGACTGACGCCACACTTGGTCGAGGATCTCGGAACTTGTTCTGATACACGGATATGGTAGCATCAAAGACGAGGATGCCCAGCCTACCGTCCTGTCCGATAAACGCCCGGCCGTGGTCAAGACTCCCATGGCACGCTTGCAGTGCATACATAGTAGCATGAAAGAGTGATTGCCGATCAACAACCTGTGCTTTTCCAGGGATCCGACACATCAACAGCCTGAGTCAAGTTTGGCTAAAGTGCTGTACTGCGCATCATCATCCAACTAGTATGCAGTGTTGGCCGTGGAGACAGGCATCCTGGATCATCAATGATGCGCTATTGTGATTGTTTCATATTTCTATTGTGTTTCGACTCATAATTATCTTGAGCGAGCATATGAAACTACACAGCTGACGATATTGCCGTGCCATGAAAAATGGGATCAAAATCCTCCATTGAGGATGAACTAACGTGCGAGACCGTCGAGCATGGGAGTCTATGGCGCCCAGAAATTCTGCGGTACAGCGGAAATTCGCGAGCTGGTCCGAAGAATGGCGTGGGCGGCTCAGGGCGGTGGACTCACTGAATACATTTCCACTCCTTAGTGGCCAGGAAAAATAACGTATATTCGACTAGTTTTCCCAAGGCCAGACGCTCGCAGTCACAGTTTGCCACGTACGCCTGTCATCAATATGCCTGTTTTCAAGCCTCCTTGGTTAACAGCATCCCACCACTCCAGGATGCAGTCCACAACCTCGTCTTGGCGCTAAGTATATTGTTAGTAGTGGTTACGACGATAAGAATCGAGATTCACATTTGTAAAATTGTGATCGGCCTCCTCAATTAAATGGAGGCTGTGGGTTCCAGGCGTTCTTGCACCAAGTGCTCGAGAGTAAATAACTGCGTCATATCTGATATGATGGGATTTTTTCCCCTGTCACCCGCTAATATTTCGCAAACACTCACGTAGGAACTGTCTTATCGACCAGACCATGCATTGTCAGAACATCGATTTGATCAGGAAATTTGTCCCAAACGATCGCTGTATTCCACTGAGAGAACTCCTCTAGATCTTGTGGATAGATCCTCTCCACAACTGCTTGTCGAGCGACTGTTACGGTCCGCTCGTAGTAACCTTTGGCGTCCCACTGCTCTTTGTAGGTCTTGGCAACGTCTAGAAATGAGGATCAGATGACTGACCGTCTAGACTTCGAAAGTCTTGAGCATACCGTAAATTCGCTAATCATGGCTATTTCAGTTATTTTACGGGACGCGGGAGGTTATTTCTCTCACATGCATTCGATAACGGCCTGACACATTGACCATGGCACGAGCATGTTGGCCTTCTTCGGACGTGCACAGCCAATACATCCCGACCACAGAACCACGAGAATGGCCCACCACCACATCAATCTCGTACCCATACGTATTGCGGAGGTAAGAAACGACTGTCACGAGGTCCTCTACGTCTTTCGCAAATCCACCTTGTGTCCGCTGGCCCCCACTCTCATGATTACCGCTGCTCTATATGAATGGAGATTGACGCCAAAAAAGAACGGTTGACGGACCGAAAGTCAAATCTGAATGAGTCCATCGGGAAACGTAGTGCAAGACGCTTTTGGAACAAGTAGTCTTTATGCCTGGAGTGAGATAAGAAGAGATAAGGAGCAGAAATAGTAAGAACGTACCCCATAGTCCCATGGAGAATCTGGACCATACAATGAGTCAAGTAATTTTGTAAAGATCGGGATGATGATCAGCGTCATACCAGGGCGATCTTTCTGCCCTGCGTGGACTCTTCGGGTGAAAGTTGTTCCAAAATCCCGACCAACTCGCAATCATCTTGAGAATGCGGTATACGCAGTTTTGTGGACTTCCTAGTGGCCATTGTACTAGGTGTGAAGGAAAGGGAAGATGACAGTGGCATCGGCAAGTACGACGATCAGAAACCATATAACAAAAAAGGAAGGTAGTGTTTACCCAATGACACTCACAATATTTGCCATTACTCACAAGATGCCTGTTGTAAGCACGCTGGCTTACTAGCTAAATACTGTCCGCGATACTGAAACACAAGCGCTCAGCATCATTGCCTTTTGGCGTAATAGACTCAGTTGCCCCTGTACATACACTTACAAGTAAGTACCAGATGGGTGACAAGGAAACACAAATAATGGCGTTTCGACAGCTACCTAGGGCGAAGGAATACTGGGGTACCTGAACAACCTCGCAAACAATCGTGCAACACCAACAATACGTATCTGCTCAATGATATACTACTCAGCAGCAGTAATCACGGTCGACCTGGCTTTTTACCAATGAGGACTCCCTTCGCACTCTTTGCTGGGCCACCTTTCATAATTTTCGCTTTCTTCTTCTCTGCTCCTTCAGTGCTCCGTTTTTGTTTCACCTCCTTCGGCGTAACTGACTTCTCGACAATCTCGTTCAGAGGTTTTTTCACATCCTTGCTCTTACCCTTGCTGACCGGCACTTCCGGTGCATGTTCCTCCAAATCCATGTCTGTGTCGCCGGAATCAGAGTCTTCGTCTGACTTACTCTCCTCAGATGCGTCCTTGGATTGGACCATACCATCCCACCGTCCACCAGTCGCATCTCCGAGTTCGCATGTCCATATCGGTAAACTGATACTTGTGTTCGTCTTGATGTGAAGACTTTGAACGTTATCCCAGTTACCCTTTATATTGTTCACGATGGCGGGGAGAGATATTTTGATGTTGTCGAGTATTTTTTCTGGCGTGTGCGATAGTAGTCCGATCTTAACAGACCTGACAACCAGCGCTGTGTCAGGCTTGGATTCAGGAGGCAGGTAAAAACAGACCCACGTGCACGTTCCCCTGTTCTGATGCATGTAGGTTGACTCGATGGCTCGTTCCAATTCACCCTTAAGGTCTTTGCGTGTCAAGCAGACTGGGATTGGCTGCCTGCAAGAAAAATTCAGATATGCTCGCGAGAGAGACAGTCTGGAGCAATCTTACTTTTTTGCATCAAACCACTTCTTTCCCAACAAATTTGGTAGTAAAGGAATTACACGCTCATCTGCCAGGAACATTCCATTCTCTTTCAGCAGCATTCGCCTAGCTTCATAGGACTTGAATTTGCCCTTGAGTTTTGTGATCCCGACGACCCTTGATATAAATTTGATTTTATGAGATTCGAGAAGGTCTTTGTACTCTCGCTGAGGGTCTTTGGTGATGAGACAGACGGGTATAACCCGAGGATCGATGAGAGGATGCTTGAGTGGGCTTTGAAATGTCACAAGTGTACATCCATTGAAGAGAAGTAAAACGTACATTTTGAATGGTTTGATCTTGTGTTCGGGGTGCATCCGCTTCACTGTGATTTGTAGCCACACATATTGCTCGTTGGATGGTAAAAGTTCGGTTTCCTCCTGCTCCTTTTGTTTTTTCGAGGCATACGCGTGCAGTGCACGCACGGCTCGTGTGCACTGTTTCACGGAAATATGGGAGTCGATTAATTCGGTTTTCGCCATAGTGTACGCCCTTGAAGTCGGAATCTAGCAGTTTTTGCTCCGCTACCTTTAGTCCCGTGGCTTAGTCAGCGGGTAGATCTTCTTGGCACCAGTCTGTTCAATCTCTTTCTTGTAAGGAATATTTTCGTACATAAAACGAGTATCTATTACTTCGCAAACTTCACTACTTTCTGGCACGCATCCTTGGAAGCATTGGCGAGGACTTCGAAGTCTGAAATCTGATTTTTATCGGCAAGAATCAAGAAGATATCTTCACGAATAGATTCTTCTCACCTCGTTCCATATCTGCGCGCTACACCTTGTCCACCATTTTTTATTGTGGTAGTAATGAGCAGCATACACGTTCCACTCAACAAACAATGTATTTTTCAGCAGGTTGTTAATTTTCATTCGAATATTTAATGTAGCCAGGAACATATGGGCAGTTCCACATTAACCTGACCAAGAAACATGAAGTGAACAAAGAAACAGAAAGCTGCATTAACGCACCATGTTCAGAGTCAAGTCACCGTCAGGGTCCATGACCCTAGTTCCTAGGAGACTTGCCAGATGCTTTCCACCTGCGATTGCGAGATTGTGAGTATATTTGTTGATCTTGTGCTCGCCGCTGAGCCACTGTCTGAAGTCCAAGGCTGGTCGCAAGCCAGAACAGTGGTGCTGGTGAAAACTTTGCACCAACCTGCAATCACGCTCAGGAATGGAACATGATCTATGGTCCCCGTCCCTAGCAATCGATAAGGTGTTGGCACTCAAAATTATAGTATCTTCGAGAGAACTAACATTCAAAAAGATTCACAAAACTTTGTGGGCCATTGTAATCCTCGTCTTGAGGTGAGTAATAATTGCGTGGAGTGGGTATACAAGATTTAATAACATGCTGGTTTTAGCCCATCCCATTGGATATCGATCGATGTGATACTTCTGGAAGTTTAGAACATACCGTTTTAGCACATAAAGGACTGCGCAACTTCTCTTTGCAAAGAGCCATCTGTTGCAAGTCTGTTCAGCTCAGCCGGTCAAGAACACAATGTCACGAGTCAGAATTGACGGACTAACCGATACCCAAAAATCAGGCTTCGCCTCCGACAAGCTGATATCCACTTCCTAACCAACTGAATGCGCGGCATCCACCACTGACCAAACACCCGCATCCCTGCAAATGCCCACCATTTCTTCCCAAGGAAGACGCACGCCAGGGTTGGATGCGATGGCGTCTACTACGGCGACAACCTTGCGAGTCTGCTGGAGGTCGCTCTTTTCCGAAGTTACCTTACGAATATGTTCTTGTTAGGTTTCCAGTATATCCGCGTGTGGTAGGGAACTGGAGGTTGAATGTGGATACTTGTGGATATGGTGGGATATCTCCGAGATATCTAATCGCTCGGGACACGGCATTGTAAGTTGTGTTCGCTGTTTTATGGGGAAAGGGAATAACAATATTAAACTTCAATATCGCGATTCTTGACCTACTCCCAATGATGATATCCCATTCATGCCACTCAAAGTTGCGGAGAATCGTGCTTATGCGTTATTCACCAAAACGCACTCATCAGTATCTGCCCCTATCAGCTTGGCCACTCGGGTAGGAGCCTCGATCCAGTGGTGAACGTACTCGATGCGCAAGAATTTATCTTCGGCGCGAGTGCTGAGTTTATCACATGCAACTCTAGCTGGCATGGGTAATGAACCATACGAACCTTCAATGCATCGGCTATGAACCAATGTACGATATTGATATCGCCTGGTAGAACTCACAATGGTTAAGGTTCACGTAAGATGGGTCAAACTCGAATAGCCTGTGCATAGCGTGCACAAATAAAGGCGGAGCCTGTTTGTCGAGCTCTACATTGGACGTTAATGTGCTTGGGGCTGACTCGGAGGACATTGGGATCTTCATGTCAGTCATGGCGTGCATGGGGCGCAGAGCAGTATGTAGCCACAGTCAAAGTCTAGAAGTGCCCAAAACCCACGGATGATTTACCGTGGGAGTGCGAACGGTGATCAAATGTTGATCGCCACCGGTCAAGCCACGGAAATCTTGACGTGGCGGGCCGCTCAGTAGACCCACACAACGTCGGGGATCGCGTGCTGTTGTTGAGAACGTGAATGAAGCGTATAGCATACAGATTGATGCGACAGTAGCAAACAGAAGAATGCAGGAGCGTGCAAAATGGTGCAACATTCGCATACAACGTGAGTAACAGGCAGGACAGTGTGGCAGTGGTATGGCAGACAGCATGAGCGCAGGTGACATGATACGTAAGCGGTTGGGACCAGGTTGGGACAGCAAGAAGATGAAAGCAACAATAATGTCAAGGTAAGCAGAGAAGCGATTGCCAGACAGAAGAGTTACATTCTGAGAACGTTTGCCTTGACACGAGCACAACGCCTAGCACGATGGCAAACAAAAATTTACAGCATTGAAAAGATTCGAACGAGAGGCATATTAGCACTCTGTTTTGTCGTAGGGCCAGCGTTGAACGTTCCAGACGCAACGACTCCGACAATAGCAATTGTCTTAAGTTCGGCCCGACATCCAATACTACAAAGGTTACGCGATATCGTCGAATCTGGCCGGGCCTGAGGAGGTTGTTGGGGTTCTTTTCTTCTCGCCAGGCCACATGGGCGGGAACTCCTATAGAAGCAGTGGGTGCTGCCATGCTCGACGCTGGTTTGCTGGTAGCGGTGTCGGCGTTGCTAGCTGGTAGAGCTCCCCGAACGATGCGCTGCTGGGCGTTGGATTTCAATACAGAGTAACATCTAAATTCCAAGTAAGTTTAGAATGAAACCCACATAATTCAGGTAGACAGCAGGCGCAAGGCCAGCCTGGCTTGTACCACTGACGTCCAGTCAAGTAAAGATACAGAGCCATTCCCTTGGTCAGACTAGCCATGTGGGTAAAGTTTCCGAGCAAAATTACAAGTAGCTTGCATAGCGCAATTGTGCGCGGGGTGCATCCGCTTCAGTGTTGGCAGCCACACATCATAGTTCGTTTTCGACTTGCTCCTTCTGTTTGAGATATACGCGTGCAGCCTGTGTACAGCTCGTGCACATTAGACTTCACCCAAACTTGACCCAAACATTGAAGAGTGTTATTTTCGCTAGGGTTTAGAGCAAGTTGCTAATTAACTCGGTCATGACCAAGTTGCTTCCGTGCCGCCGGCATCTCCTTTACGTAAAAATGGATTAGAGTTTCGACCGAACCTCAACTCTTTCATTAATCCTCATAAATGTGCCATTTCACCGACGCCGCGATGCTGACCACTCTGTTCGAGCTGGCAACTTTAAACCAAAGAAGTGTTCCCGATGAGTAATGCTAGTTTGTCGCGTGGTTGAATCGGGAATATTGAACGTTTGTCAGCGAAACAACCAGTGCGAGGGGTACCTCACATGCACTGGCCCCATGTGGGGCGCGCGGCAACAGTCCTGCAGCGCTCAACGGAGGAACCGACACTGGCAGTTCAGGCCATTACTGCGATCTGTCTAGGAATGTTTTACAATCGAGTTCCAAGTATGCCTTGTGGCAGCTTATATAAAGTTAGTACTGATAGCAAGGACTCGGAGGTGCCTTGGATGCCACGAGGGAAAGCAACGAAGCTGGAAACATCTATTTCTCGGAAGAGGAGACACAGGTATAAGCCCCGGCAACGCCGACACAAGTTATTGGAATACGTCGGCAAAAGAGACTGGGACGAGGAAGTCAGTTGCATGAAAAGTAAGTATGTACATAAACTGGAGTTGTTAGGGGACAGAGTGTTTGATCTCGCGGTTCAAAATTGCTCGGCTCCTAATAGTGAAACTGTACGTCCAATCCCGCCCAAATCTTCTAATGTGCAATCTCTGAAACTATTTCTATATTCCTGGCAGATTACAATGTATATAGTAGCATACAGCAAAGTTGTACATTGTATAATCTTGATCATTTCCATGAGCAGTACGACTGTTATAGCACTAAATATCCCCAACAGGAGCCATGTATCTAGAAATCTTGCCGTCGGCATCAGCTCTGAGCGATCCTGGGCTCTACAAGCATCAGTTTGTCTACAAGATCATAAACCTGGGTGAGTGCTGGACCAGCGGCAGCCCTTTGCAACATAATTAGTCGATCGTCGAATAGATCTATAAGAAACTTGCCCGATGATATTCAGCTCTTCCCTGCCCTGAAGTTCGGCAACATAGGTTCGGGGGCCTTGGGGATCGTGAATTCAGAAATACACCAGGCTGCACTCTGAGACTCATGACGCTCAATCCGTTAGTTCTTACACCAGATGTTTGCAGTGTGCGGAAAATCACGCAATCGTCTGGCACGACATAATGGTTTTGGAGTAAACACCACATTGAACTACAGATGGTACTTGTGGATTAGCACTCGGCTGCATGGTCCCATTGCCTTGCGAATATTTGTTACGAAGGATCGTCGTTGCCTCGGCGTCCGGCCAATTGTGGCCTCAACAATGTAGCAAGATGATCAAATCACTGGCGATGAATGGAAACGAGATTAGTCTCTTACATAGTAGACATCCTTTCCGAGAACAGGTGCGTCCTCGCGAAAATTAACTGGGATGAACCCCATGCGCCGTCAAACAATGCCTCAGGAGCATTCTTTTCCCATGCCTAATCGAATGTCAACGATATGCCCACTGGGATAGTTATGTGTACTGGATGTTCACATTTTGTGCTCGTACCATGACTTTCGGGAGATCTTGATTGGTTATCCTAAGGTGAGGGAACATTCTCGCCATAGGAGGAGAGAAAATGCTCCAATGCCAGATCCGACATCCATCACAGACGATATATCGTCCCAAGGATAGTCTTACGACCTACCTCTCAGACATGTTAATGATTCGAAAATTGCGATGGCTTACGGTGCAGCACTGCAGGAGTGCCCATCATATCATTCTGACCAGGCATGGCTCTGTGAAAATCCTATACACATTGTGAGCCATCACTCGCGGATAGATGACTCCATACACACATCAGGTTTCTTTCCTAAAATGTGTCAAGGTAACGAAGGGCAGTGTGATGACGACAACTCACGTCATCCTTTATCACTTCGTGGTAATTACTCTTCATACCTTCCTTTCCGGTAGGCAAATACCCGGGGTGCCTTGTCAACCTCATGCTATTTTGAAAATTCTTCGTCAGTCATAGTCTCATACACAACTCCGGTAAATTGTGAGATATCCTGGCTATGAAGTCGTGCATTCCGCACGACATGTTTCAGAGACAACCCTCAACCAACAACATGCATATTAACTTCCTTAAAGCAACCCATAAGGGTCAAAACTCGTAAGACGCGTTCAGTCTTGACCTTGTCGAGGTTAACTGCTTCAGCCAGCTTATCCACGCTAGGGCCTTCCAGATGTTGGTCCAGAACATCCGCGAGACGCGATCGCAAGGCAACGCCTATGCACGCCCATTTATAATTAAGAACAAACTAAAGAAATTAAAAACAGAGTAGTGATCATTTGCGATTGACACTCACATTCATCACCGTTTGCTGGGGGAGTGCCAGTATTGAACTCAGATGATGGTATGCGCTTTCGAGCAGCCTAATCGCCTTCTTGAGAGCAAGCGTATCTGTCGTCAGATCGAGGGGGTGGAAGATTGTTGCGTCGGCACTGGGGAAACAATAGTTCTCCTGTCAGTCATTCAGATTTTATACTCTTAACTAGGCAAATGTAAGTGTCGTGCTAGACCGATGAACACATGTAGTTGCGATGCCACATGGCCTTTATCTTTCGAGGACACGTAACATCGACCTTGATCATAATCACGATGTGGCGAATGAGCACTTTCACAAGCATAATGATTACCCATTGGCTGGTCTCGAACCAGACAAGTTCTGGGTTGAACACAACACGGCCGCCGGCGCACCTCACGGAAGAACCTGATGGGAGTCCCGGAAGGTCACTACCTATTTCCAAATATTTACACGCCAGGTAGCGGCCTAATGTTGTGGGCAGAACCCAGCAAAGGTTCTGCCAACCAATTTGGCAGTGCCACCAGTTGTTGAGAATTTTCCACATCATAAACGTGCTCCTAAGTGGAACTCGAGACCATATATCGAAAAGAGATCGCGCAGGCCAACCTAGGTCAATGGCAAGTTTCAGTGTTACCTTGCGGACATCCCTCTCCTCGGGTTATTTGTTAACCTTCAAAGTATTACCCTTTTTCGCAACGCTCCAAGTGGTGTAAGTACATCTGTTGTAAATCTGGGGATCGGTACATAAGGAAACCCTCGTATACCATTAAAAGTGCAGGTCCGTACCAACGGAAGTCAGCGGAAGGCAGACCAGCCAGAAAATTCACAGCATGAAACAAGAGGGGTAAGCGCTAAGCGCTAAGCTTTGGTACTTCTGAAATTCCGACACGGTTGCAAACTACAGGTCAAATTCAAAGTCCGAGTCCGAGTCGTCTGCCTTGCTTTGCGCCCGTATATTTTTGGGTGCCCGAGCATTCGTACTTGTGGCAGCAGACCGCATGCGAAAAGATGTCTCATCGTCCTCTTCCTCAGATTCGTCGCCATCGGGCGCTCGTTGTTCGCCGAGTGGCCCGCGGGGAAGATCTAGGGTGCCACATAAGATCAGAAGTGCCTCGAGTTCTATAATAATTCTAAAACTTGATATGCAATGATATCATGAAACTGAATGAGCTTGCCTTCAAGCTGTCTTTCACGATCAGCGCCCCATGCAATAAGTTGATTCCGTATTTCCCCCTTGCGGTATATAATCAACATGGGAATTCGAGAATCTGGGAGGTCTGCAATGCATTTGTTGCCCACGATTGACACAAACTTTGAGTGCGGATATCGACTTGCTAGAGTTTGTATATGTCCAGAAGTTCTGTCGCTCCGAGGAATTCTGGTGGTTTATTCAAATGAATGCCTGAGCTGCCAGGAACACAGGAGAACTGACCCGTCCTTGTATAAGAAGCAGATCACGCCAGTGCCTTTCTCTTCTTCATCACCCTCTTCATCGATCTTACTGGCCTCAGTGACCTCCCTGGTATAATCATCGCGTCCAATTGGATAGACTCTTCCAAAGCGGGCGCGTTTCTGCTGCAGTCGTTCCTGAGCTAATCGCTGCCTCCGATATGAATCGATGTCACGGTCTAGGTCGTCGTCGGTGATCTCTTCGCCCAGTTCTTTTAGCTCTTCTGGAGTGAGATTATCGAGTACGTCTTGTAGCTTTGGAGAACTCGGAGGTGAAGGGGTAGGGGGTGTAGTTTCTTTAGGAGGGATGATGCCGTACTTGCGGAGGGCATCGTTACTGGGCAAGTATATAGGCAAATGCAGGAAGTAGATAATATTTGCTCACAATTCCGTATCTTCGTTCGGATTGACGGCCATGTGTGGTGGAGTGAGTTCCGCAGGCAGCCTTGATGCGCAGATTTCCGCTACATATGCGTGCGCTTTATTTGGTATTGTGTAGATCTATCATTTATTCTGAACTTCATCACCATACGGTTGGTTCAATGAAACATGAAGACGTTGCTGGCCACTAGTACTGTTGCATTTGTCCTCGTAGCTAGCACCGGTGCACACTGGAATTCTCGACCATACCAACTAACTCTTCGACGGGAAACAAATACTAGCTCATGTGACATCGTGTGTTTCGACGAGACACAATTGCACAAGAGTCTCTTGCCAGCGACATCAGGGCAGATTATCAGGCAGCACAATGCCGTACCATCCGCTGGATCACTTGGCGACAAAGAAATAATACGCTTTCTATCATATAACACCGACGAATTATGGCTTCGTGCGCAACTCGAGTGTTCGAATGACTTATCGCTTGTTGGACAAAGTGGGCTCAATGAGTTTGAGATGCAAGTATCATTTGGGGATCAAGGGGTGTTGCATGGTACTCTGTTGGATGTCCCCATCCCGCCGTTAGAAGTTGTCAGTCTTTTGCAGTCTGGGCCGTCAGACAACCGTATCGATCTTGCTTTCTTCTCCGACGGGTGTGCGTTTTCATCTGTCTTTTTGCATGTCACACCCTCGGTCCTTACCTGATGTACAGATACAATGCGTGAGAGAGACAAATTTCTTGATGATGCAATGCGTCTGGTCACCGACTTGTCAGCAAATCAAACGTTCGCTACCGTCAGGCCTCTGCTGAACTTCTGGGCCGTATTCTCACCTAGTCAAGAAGTCAGTGCTCTCTCAGTTTGGCTACCAGCTCTAGGCTGATCCATGCATCCTCTAGAGCGGCGTGGGTGTCAATGGGAAAGCTAAGAGGTGTTTATCATATCCATGATTATTTACTTCATAAACATTCCGGCCTAGGACTCCCTTTGGGTTATACCGCGATGGCACGGAATTGAGGGGTCTATACGCAAATAACTCTGATGTTGCTCTAGTGGCTTGTGCTTCTCTCGGAAAGAAATGTAACTATGCGATTCTACTTGGTACGTGTTTTTGATCAGGGATACATCCTTCAGCTATTTTTTTACTTCCTTACGACAGGCAATGATCCATTATATGGTGGTAAGATATCCAGTACTTATATTTAAATACTGCATCACACTGACCATTCTCCCATGCCCAGGACTTGGCGGAGACTATACGTATGTTTGCGATTCCGCATTAGCTTCTTGTCTTCAACATACTAACAAAAGGCGTGAAGGACAACCACCGCCTCCCTAGCAAACGGGGCGTTGGTCCTTCGACACGAGATTGGTCACTCCATCATCGACGTAGGCGAAGAATATGACGGAGGATATGCTTATTTCGGTATTAATGCTGTCCACAACCTCTCAGACGTGACGTGGACACACTGGCTCGTGCACCAGGAAGATGAAACAAACATGTTCCGCGCAGAACGGTCCGCGATGCCGATGCAAGCGTATCCATGGACACTACTGAATACAACTCAACCATGGACGATTTCCTTCTTGTCATCAGGAAACTATGCACGTCATCTGATCAAGTTCTCGCTGTCTGGCCTCCCAGATCGAGATGACTTGGTCATCTTATTCGACAGAGTTGATTTGTGCTGGACGCCAAGAAAAGATATCGGAATCGATAGATGGCACTATGATGTTTATGAGAACACGTCATTGAGTGCTGGCGTGCATGAAATCTCGTTTGTCTTGAAGAACGGCGCTCTTGAAGGAAGCGCGCAACTGTGCAGCGTAGAAGTACTGGAATATGGGACAGAAGCTGAGTATGTTGTGATCCCGCCTATCCATTGATCTGGGAGATTTGACGCCAACGACAGGTTTAACGCGACGCCCGGTCACTATGGCATGTTCCCGACGTGAGTGGGTGGTTTTCACGTCAAGGAGTTTAAGCCATTGATTGGGCTGAAGATTCAGCATGGATAATGACACGTCTTATCGTCCGACGAACGATGATTGTCTCATGCGCAGCGTCACCAAGCCCAACTTCTGCAAAGTGTGCTTGGAGGGCCTTTGGCTATCGCTACTCAAACGTATCGATCTCATCGACAACTTCAAGATAATGTGTGGGCGTGATCGCCACAGAACATTCGAGGTTGATCTGGTTCCGCTTGCTGAGTTTAGAGAACACCCTATCTCCGGCGAGGAAAGCTACAGCATCGCCTGGTCCAAGGACGGGAAAGTTCTTCCGCAGTTTGCGAACATGACACACGTAGACCTGGGTGATGAAGTTGGGACGTACCATATAGATGTTCAGTTCTCGACGGAGGAAGTGCGTGTAGATAAGGATGGACTGCTTGGAGCTAGCAGGTCATTCACTGTTACTGAGACTTGCTCTTGAGTTATGCATGACAATAATACCATGTGCCATCTGGCACTGCCTCTCGGTTCTCCGTCCTAAGCAACGTTATACCACCAACGTTTTGCACTAACTTTTGGACTTGCAACTCGCGATGCACAACAAGAATATCACTGATGATGTATATGTAAGTGAGTCAACTACCCGGACTACTAGAGCACTAGAATAGTTTTGAGTGAATACCGGCCATGGATCCATAATACACAAGTAAACGAGCGGCATAAGAAGAGCGACAAATGTGTTCTGCGACAGGGCAATGGTATGGGTGAAGGACGATACGAGGCGGAAAGTGAACGAGAGGCATGACACTCCAGTTGTCTTGAGTGGCAAGGAATGCGGAAAAAGGAGGAACACCTGATATGCAAAGAAATCTGAACGACAACGGCTAAGAGAGGAATGAAGATGACATATGTGCAGATGTGGATGATAAAGAGAAGGAGAAGAGTGAAAACATGGGACAATGAAGAGAACGAGCAAATGCTTCAAAATCGTCGAAATCACATAACAACGCACTTGCAGCACCCAGCGCCTGTGTCTTCATCGTCGCGAGGTACTTGCTGTGATGGCTCGAGGTCAGTGGATGGTCGCGTAACGTTGATGATCGGAATGTCTGTACGCCGGTAGTGCGAGAACGGTGCTGGAGAATCAGGAGGACGTGGGGTCGTTTTCCGACGGGCTGGACGGATAGGCCGCTCTGGTTCTTCGGTGAGAGGTGGTAGTGTTGGAGGTGGGCTTTCAGGTATCGGTACTGGTGCCTCTTGAATCACACTTGGTGGCTTGCCGAATTCATCCATTAGTATCTCTTCTCCCCGAGGCGCACGATACTTGGAGTAATCGTAACCAAAAGTGCCAGGCGCCTTATGCAGATCTCAGCGATTGGTCGGATATGAGAATTGAAAATGCGCTTACCGGAGCAACAGGATCCGGAGGTTTTGGACGAGGGCTGCCATCTGCTTGCTCGTACTGACCATCCAGACCTTTCTTGCGCGCCACAACCGGTAATACCACCTGAAAAGCGATCAGCGAAACGATTAATATAACTACTCTTATCTTATCACCTCGTCCCAGGTGCCTGACTTCTGAACTGGTTGGGTCCAAGTGGGTATGGCGTCAACCATACCATCTCCTTCGGGAGTTGGATATGAAGCGACAGAGCCGCGACCATCATCCTTCCGTCTTACGGCAGAAGGTGGCGTCTTCGCTTTCGACTTGGACCTCTTCGGTGTTGAAGGCGACACTGGTCTCTTCGTGCGGCGTTTATTACTCGGTGGACGATCAGGCGATTGACTCTGTGATCGTGAAAATGACCGCCGGCGGGAACTTGTGATGGAATCAGGAGATGGAATCAGAGTTTCGGAACTGCGTGTCGTTTCAATGGATGTGTTGGCTCTAAGGGGTTCCGAGGCTGTGCGTGCAACGGGTATCCGAGTGGGTAACATCTCGGTATTAATAGTGGGGTGGGCTTCGCTGCGGGCACTCTCCGTAGAGAATCTGACTAGACCAGGTGTAGACGCACTGAATGGAGGATGAATGGTGACGTCCTCTGCACCGGCATATGCGTTATAGGCATCCTCCGGGTCAGTATCAGGATCACCATCAATATCCGTTGGTGGGCTCTCGTCCAGTACCATATCCGCCTCCTTTGCTCTCTGTTCATCCAAATACAAACTCTCTCTTTCACCTAGGCCAGAAGCGCTATCGGCTCTCTTCCGTCTATGGCTGTACTCCAAAGCGGCAGAGAAGTCCCGAGGTGCAAAACGGTGCGTGTTTGACTTCATATCGTGTCCGAAGTTGGCGATACGCAGCATCTCCATGCGTTTACCTACACGCAATTCCCCGACGCCACCGTTTCTATGCACGTCTCCTCTATACCAATGTTCAAATGGACGTTCTTCTGATTCATTGGAAGGCCGCGGAGGCGCAAAGGCAGTGTCGTGGTGAGACTGTTTGGAGAGAATAGAGGAACTGATAGAACTGGCCCCAAATGGAGCAGGTTCGTTCATGATATTTGATCTCTGATGTCGAATAGTGGCATTTGAAAAAGTGGGGTCAGACTCGTCGACAATCCAGTGATCAGGAGACGTATCGGGAGTAGGCGTCTGGTGGGCAAGGACATCATTACGACTTTCTGTACGAGTCGCGACACTCTGGGCATGACTGGAAGTACTTGTGGTTCTCCCCCGCGCGGCCATCGGTATTCGAGTGGGCTTCACGTCAGAGGTGCGGGGGGAAGTAGGGCGAGAAGGATCTGGGGTGGGAAGAGCGTGTCCGTTCGCGTAGCCGTTAGGTTGAGAAGAAGAATCGTACAAGTATGGTTGAGAAACTGTGCGAGCGCGTGTATATGGAGGATTGTGTGAGGAAGCGCCGTTAGCACGGGATGCTTCTGAAGGAGTTCTTGACTGTTGCAAGCTTGGTCTGGGTATAGCACTAAACTTCTTATGTTCTGGAGAATAAAGTGAATTTGGAGCCAGATCTCGCAGAGTATGGCCAGAAATTGAAGGAGCGTTCGACCTTGGTGCGTCGTCCGTAGAAGAAAAAGATGCCACTGACAGGCGTTTAGCAATGATGCGACTTTCGCTTTCTAGTCCTAGAAAAAAGGAAGAGAAGGCGTGTCCGTCAGAATCTGACGGACCTGAAGCTTCTGGACAGGAACGTTATAGCATTATACGTACTTTTGCGAAGAGTTGGCACGATTGTGTCGTCCCACCGGGTTGGGAGAGCTGATTGTGCTGTGGCAGTTAAAGCCATTAAGTGAACAATGAAAAGAAATAAAGAAAAGAAATAAATTCGACCGTCGACGTCGTCAGCAGCGTTGAGGACTGCAATCTGATGTAGGAATGAGGCTGACCTGACCGTTAACCCGAGGAAGAAGTTCAAAAATAATTCATAAATAAATATTGCCATACTTGTCCACCGCTTGCTTCCTTACTTCGACTCTCGCGTCCCTCGGTTCGTTTTCTACTTTCTAACACCTCAATCTATCCTCACAAGTACAAATTTCAGATGAGTGCAGCAGCAGTTCGCGTCTCTCACAGTGCGCAGGCAGTCCGGCCTTTCAGGAAGCCTCCAAAAATTCGCAAATTCCTCAAGCGCGACGAGAATGGTCTTCCAGTGCCGCACGTCAGGAATCTCATCGTCCGCGACACCCATCCATGTCGTCTCATGGACCACTACCACACAACTCTCCAAGACAACTTGATGTATATGACTTACAATCACGAGTCTGGCACACCACCATCACCACGCCAAATCCGTCTCACTTACGACCCCAACGACCCATACACTAAAAACCGTTATAATCCTCCTGTCGGTGGTTCCCAGGCGGGCAAAAAGCCGGCACCTCCGACCACTTCAGAGAATGTCGTCCGTTTGGAAAAAATAGTCATTCATTCCATGGTCAAGGAAGCACTTACCAATCGGAGCAATCTACTTGGTCTCATCGCCGCGTTTCGTGCAATATCGGGAGACACCGAGGGTGGCGGAGGTCGTCCTTCGAGTGATGGAGTGCAGATCGTGAAGGGGAAAAAGAACGTTGGTGGATGGATGCGCCCTGGTCTTCCAGTTGGCGCAAAGGTCGAGTTAAAGGGACCCAAGATGTATGACTTCTTGAGCACCCTGGTGGAGTTTGTACTTCCTAGGATTCGAGAGTTCCCGGGCATAGTCATGCCTCCCGCATCATCGACAATGAAATCTCCGAGCGGCGTCGCTGGCGTCGTTTCATTTGGCTTGCCGCCAGAGGCCATGGGCTACTTCCCTCAGATTGAGGTCAACTTGGACTCGTACCCTAAGTCTTATGGTATGCACATACACTTTGTCACCAATGCGGTGGGCCTCGGTGCACAAAATCGTGCAAGGGCACTGGTCTCTGGTTTCCAGATACCCTTTGCTCGCAAGTAGATTACTTGTACGTCCGTTATCTTACTCCGCTGTCTCTTAATTTGCTCACATTTCATGTCCAGATTACATTGTTAATCAAGTTATTTGTTCTTTGCATGCCATCATTAATTAATGAGGGATATATGGTATGTGCAAATGAGAGTACTGTCTGTGATGACGATGCAAAGCTAATGATAAAGAGTGGATGATAAATTAATAAAAAGCACAGTCTGACCAAACAATAAATAGTTCATCTTTGTCCTCCATGAGATTGCCAAGATATATCACCAAGTCTATGCCTGGATGATGAGTGCGCCCTCTCTATCCCCGTCCTTGTTGTCGGAGGGGGACCCATGCTAAGACCCAGCATGGACGAGTTTGGTCCCATCATCGCAGACGTTTCCGATGCTGTCCGCCTGGCTTTCTTGGGCGCTATCAGACTGCTTTTCGGAGTATCATATCCCTTGAGTAGAGACCTATTGCCTGCCGGTCTAAGTGCAGGGGCTAATGCCGGCAGGATCTCCCTCGCCAGCTCGCGCACCAAGACAGCGCCATCGTCCTTGCTAAGCTTCATGACCATCTCGTGCAATCCGTAACGCTCTACCAACATCGCGCGGTTCGGGTGCACGTCGCAAACGGTCCGAAGGATACGCAAAAGGTTGAGACGAACGACCGCGCGGCTGTGGTTGAGCCTGTCGATGATGCGCTTGAAGAATTGGGATTTGGCAAGGCCGATGGTGAGCGGGATGGAGATACGACAGATTTTGAGAAGGGGGTCAAGAAGGTTTTCAAAGGAGTTGGCTTTCGCGGATACGAAGCACTTGAGCAACGCCTCAAGAGACTCAGATCTGACCAGCTCATCTTCGATCTTGGCTGTTTCATCTTGCAACCTGAGTTCATGTTAGTTGTAGTGCAGAACGCAATTCAAAATTCTCGTTACCATGACAGGATCGCCTCCAAGGCGCTGACCTGGAAATATGGGTCCTCTAGAAGCTTCAAGTAAAGCGCGAGACCATTATGCTGCCAAAGGAGGTATCTGCAGCTTTTCCCCGCGCTAGCCAAGTCGCACAAAATGGGCAGCGCGAACTGTTTGAGAGGTGAGCTGGTCTCAATTACTCGCTTCAAGCACGGAATAATGCCAGCTTGAGCCGCCTCCTCTTGTCGTGACTTGTTCAGCCGACAGAGGTTATAACAGGTCTGGAAAATGTGATTTGACACTTCCTGAAGTACCATTTGATCTTAGTGATGTCCAAGTCATGATCTCATATGACTTACCGTGCTGTGAGGACCGGTCTTCTCTTCGTCCAGCAGCTTGATGAGTATCTCGATGGCATTAGCGTTTTGGAGCACCTCAAGCAGATTAGCATTCATGGACAAGTGCTTCACAGCTTTCAGCATCTGAACTAGACATTCCATCTCCAGAAGCTCGCATGCGCGTAATAGGCCTGACATCATAATCGCGGTTAGGTGCATCAAATCTGATGATTGACACGAAAATCTCACGTCTGACGATCTTCCGCGTCCCCATGGCGTTACGTACGTGGATATCGCTTTGCGTCACTTGCGAGAACACGAGAAGGATCTGTATAATCTTGTGCTTCATCTCGACTGCATTGGGACTGGAATTGCCCATGACGTTGAGCAAAGCGGAGGAGAGAGGGTCGAGGAGGCCTTCACGAATGAACATACGACAGAAGTCATTCTTAGTCGTCGGAGTTTGCAATTCGAACACGCTTCCTATACCGTTGAGAGCGTCGACGACGAGCTCAGTCTGGTCGGTGTAGTCTTCGTCCAGCAGATCAACAAGAACTTTCAGGCCACGACATCTGTTAGGGGATGTGAACGAGTGCATAAAGAGAAGCGAGGCAAGCACGCACGAGATGAACATCTGCAAAGTCAATACAGATGTGTGGCAGAGCAGCCTGATGAAGTTGGACGCCTCCACGCGACACTCTGAAGGGTATTTCTTTGAAGTAAAACCTGCAGTGTGTCAATCCTTCATTATCAACGTCTCTGGGACTACGGCACATACCCATCATGACCGGAATCCCTCCGATGAGGCAAAAGCTTTCTAAGAACCCAAGATCACTCGTGACCAACTAGCCAACGACGTTAAGTTCACGGATGCAAATCAGGTCGTCGACTTACCAAGTTGATGATGTGAAGAAGCTTCATGAGGACGTCCCTAGAGCACTTGCCTTCCAGTACCTCCAAAATTGCCAGCATACCATGTGAAGACACCAACTGCACGAGCATATCTGGGTTTTCTGTCATGATATTAATCTAGAAATGCGGCGATGCATCAGACTATAAAACTATCCGGTTCAATTGAACTGACCAGTTGATCGCAAGCATCGCGCAATTGGAAGTCAGGCGCCGAGGGTGTCAGTTCATCGATGAGTTGGTTGACCATGTTGCACAACCGAGCATTCTTGTCACGTTGGAGATTGGTCTCAAGGTCATCTTCAGCGAAGCCCTCGTCGATCTGAGGAGTTTAGTCAGCCAGTATCATGGATGATACATAAAAACTTGCCTCTGCGAAAGGATCATCTTCGTCTGAATCGTCTCCGAGCTGCAGTGAAATCAATCGCCACAAGATGTCTAAGATAAAACATAGGCCTCACCCATGACTTGCTCGACAACCTTGTATTGAGTTGCAAGGTTTGCATCGGCTGCTCGAGAACTGCAAAGCTAGAGTTCGAAATCATTCATACATTGGCCTAAGACTACTTACTAGTTCCGCCAGGTTTTCCAAAGATATCATCGTAGTCCTCATCGTCGTCCTCAGCATACTTGCCAAATTCAGCATGGCTAGCCGCACGTCTCGCCTCTGCGGGACCAAAAGAGCCGGAAGCACTTGAACCAGATCCAACAAAGGAAGATGAGCGCGAATGTGATCGTATCGAACCTGTAGGTGGTAGACCCATGCTAGAAATAGGACTGAGAGACGGGCGGGATGCTTTCCGCGACAAACTAGGAAGAGGGGCAGACATAGGACCGGGAGAACCAGAAAGGAGTCCGAGGACTTTGATATCGTCAGGATGGAAGAGTCCCCTGCGCACCGAATTCTTCATCTTCGACATTGCGAGAGTTCTCAGTTAGCAATAAGAAAAAAGAGGAATGCACTGACCTTAAAATCTGCCACTTTCTCTTGAAGCAGGAGCTCGTCCTCCTCGGTTGCGATGTCAGAATAATCTTCGACGATGGGTACAATATCAGCAGACGGTGCCCGTGCGAGTGGTATTGTCCCGGGGCCAGCTGGGCTACGATTTGGTCTGATGGTCTGCGCATTATCATCGCCCTCCGGTTTTTCATCTTCCACGGACGTCTTCTCTAAGGCGGAGGCTACATAGCAACACAAAGTAAGATCACGACTCTCATTAAATTTCGTACATACCTTGCAATTTGGTGAACGAAGGTCCATCCTCAAAGTCGTCGTCCCAATTGTCTGTCTGCTCTTCTGGAGGCTGAAGGACAAAAGCTAGTGGCTCCCGAATCTTCTCCACTAGAGCGACGGGGGCAGAAGGCTTTCCCGGGGCAGTATTGGGTCCTTTGAGAACAGAGTTCCCAGAGGTCGAAGCCTGGAGACCAAGGACTGAATGCTGAAGGAGCGACACCGCAGGCTTATCTCGACCGCCACGAGTCGGAGATGGTGGTTGGCCTTCAGAGACGGAGTTGCGACTATTCTTCTTCGTAGGTCGTGTAGGGGCTAAGGAGGCATGAGCGGGGCATCGATCAAAACAATGATGAATCACATTTGAGGGCTTCATTCCATTCTTGTACTTTGAGGACAGCCTCATCGTAGTTATAGTTGCTTGCGGGTCTCTTGCCGTCCGGTAATGATTGCGGCCCGCCTTCTGGAGACCTTGATCCCTTTCCCGCGGCCGCATTCATCTGCTTCTTTGCAGATATCATCCAAGGGTGACGAAGCAGTTTCTTGGCCGATATTCGGAGATTGCAGTCTTTCTGAAAACAGTGAAGTAAAAAATCCTTGACGATGGGAGATGCACCATCAGGAATGGGAGGGCAGTCATCCTGAACGATGCGAAAAAGCGCGGGCATGGGGTCGAGGAAGTGATATGGAGGCTTGCCTTCCAGAAGTTCGATCACTACACAACCAACGCTCCTGAATAACACATCAGCATTTGTGTTAATTCGCAAGCAGCTCGACTATACTTACCAGATGTCTGACGCAGTAGTTGCGCCAGATTGCTCGATGACCTCAGGTGCCACTGGCGTAGAATGTTGTTAAGTCATGGCGAGGACATATACCGCGACAACTCACTCCAATAGGGACTTCCCACAACGGCATCATCATTGATGGCACCAGTTGTAGTCGAGCTAGCGACTCCAAAGTCAGCAAGCTTTACACAGCCATCCTTGTTAGTCAAGATATTCGCGCCCTTGATATCGCGATGGATGACACCTTGGTCGTGCAAGTATACGAGCCCCGCCAGGACTTGACAGATGTAGACCGCTACCAGGCTCTCTGGAAATTTACCGAAGCGTTTGCAGATGTTATGCAATGATCCATTTTCGCAGAACCTGGTACAGTATGTATGCTCAGTTACTTTCCCCGGTTGAAATGGGATGGGGACTAACTCAAGAATAATGTATAAGTACTCCCTGGTCTTGACGAAGCCCTTATACTTGACGATATTAGGGTGCTAAGGAATGGATCGGGTAAACAATCAGACTACGTTTCGAGAGCCACGTACGTTCAAGTTCTTGAGTAAGTCGATTTCGGACTAGAATGAAGTCTTGAATAATGTGCCCGGAGCCCTTGTATGATGGAGTCCTGGACCCACCATTATCTGCCCGAGCTCTCCTTTTGGTATGTTGCTGAGTTGTATCTCCTTCACGGCCACGGTCTCACCAGTGGCCCAGTTAAGTGCCCCTGCATGCATCAACGCTCGCATAAAGTTTGTGTCGCAGATTTTGTCACTACTCACGGTAGACTTGACCAAACGCGCCCTTTCCAAGAGAGTCCCCGAGTTGCTGCAAACATATTCAGTACAATACCATGATATGTGTCCGGCGTAAACAAACATAGTCATTGAGAAGCTTCGACGTGCTTGCGCGCTTTCCGGGACTGGTTGAAGTCGACGAAGGAGTTGCCATATCCTTGGATGGGATATGGTCGGTATCAAGGCGGGTATAGAAGGATGGCCTCAGGCTGTGGTGGATGGACCTGGCGCCCAAGTCCAGAGGACTTTAGAAGGTATTTGTAGCGTTTAAACCAGGAAAACAAAAAGAGGGCTCGCAAATAATTCTCTAAGTTTGAGTGTCGCGTCCTGCGCTGACGAAGAGGAATGCCCACTGAGCCACGGCCACTGAGCAGAACTCAGTCCGATTTGGAAACCTTCGTTCACCTGTCACTGTCACTCCTTGAGTGACTGCATCCATTTATATAGCAAAATTCACAAGTACATTGCATTCTCTGGCTTGTCCTGCCCTTGATGAATCGATACATACAACAACTCTGTCATAACGGACTAGATAGAGATTCGATGGGATTTAAATCATACAATGTCCACAACATTTCGCTGGTCGGAATTCAAGTCGGCATGTTCGCTGACTGGACTGCCGCTAGAACTTAGCGTGATGGGACTATTGGTAGCAGAAAATATCGTGCTCAAGCGAGGGCGAGCAGCAGAAATTGATGGATTCTCTGCGAGGGTGATGGTTCGCACAGGGGACACAATCGAACTTGCCGAGCCAGATCGCGCACGGCGGCTCGACTCGACGCGTGCTGCGGAGGAGACGGAATGTGATGGCAATCGGGTGAGCACGACAACTCCCCCTGATGGCGTGCATATGGGATTATTGCGTGTGGACATAATAAAACTTTCCGCTCGTAAGTGCTGGAGACTAGGCCCATGAAACGCTTGCTTCTTGAGGTTCAAAGTAATCCTTGACATCATTGTGACCTGTTGACCGTGGAACTGTCAATCTATGACGGATACGAACTTCAAGCCGTGCTCACAGTGATGCTGTGACGGAATTATCTCAGTCAATCGCTGTTATTTGTAGTTTACTAAGAAATACTCACAGAAGCTCAAGCCTGTGCAGAGTGAGTAAATCAATAAGAATCTGAGTAAACACTGTAATGGAGATGTGCGCACTGTGCAGCAATATTTTTCATCCCCTGGTGAGCTCTGATGATCATGATTGTCAATATCAAATTTATGGTACAGATGACGCTGCATGCTTGGTGAGCTCCGCTGCCGGGAGAGGCTGGTTTTCGCACCTGTAGTACAGTAGCCCGTCTGCGAAGAGAGTACGGAGAACATGCCCCGCTTCTTTATTGCGGATCGATGGAAAAGTGCGGTTCAACGTCAACCCAAAGACATATGTGTCGTAGAGCAGAGGCAACCAAGCTGAAGCCGAAGCAATACTACCACTGGAAAGAATTTCGATTTCAGAACGCACATCCGCACATATTGCGGTAAGGACATACGAATTGAACACCATAGTGCAAGCTGTGGAATCATGAATACTCAAGGTTATCGTGTGTGGAATTTGAGTCTCTCACAGTAAACGTGGTCTGAGTGAGGAACGGCTGGTAACTATGTTGTAAACTCATACGTTACGTGGCGAAGGTGAAACCATACGTTCACCATGACTCAATAGCCATGCAGTCACTGCAATCCAAGCTAGCAGTAGGAACACCGCCGGCGCAATGGCAGCCCATTGATGTTTATAGATTGCAATTACGCTGTGTTCTCCATCATTAGTATGTGTTTGCTAGGGGGAGAAACAAATTTCACCGTAACAGCATCATTAACCCGGCTATCTCGATACCTACGGCTGTGGTGGCCCCTTCGTATCGAACAAAATGCTGGCAACTTAGACAATGTCAACTGAGTGCAGTACTAAGTCACGGTGGTGCAGCGCCATACCAACCTCTGCAGTCAAGATTATAAGATTCATGACTGGCAGATAGTGGGGATAAAAATCAAAACTCACTGTGTAGTCCCATGAAGATAGGGTATATGCTTGTAGAGGTCACAGGTGAAACTGTAAGTCAAAAGCAAGGTACTCACCAACCAGATTAACGATAAAAACGAGAGGAGTAAGATATCGGTTCTGGAACATTAACCCGGACATGCAACGGACATGTAAGTTTTTTTACTGATAGACAATATACATATGCATACCAGTAGGAACAAGTATACAACTTAGCAAACAGGTTCAGATACTATTACATATTCATATCGAAGACGCCACTCACTAGTCGACTTAGGGCGTTGCCAGATTAATTCAATCTGAGTATGTTGATGAATTTGAGTTTCACCGAAGTCTGCTAATGAGTCACACCTCGTCTGCGCTGGTGACAATGTGGTCCCAAACCAAGATGGTGAAACCTACGATCCCAACATACTAAATCATTGTCTATGTCAGCCACTGGCAACGACAGACAAGGCGGAAAAATGTACAATCGTTAGGCGCCTGAAACGGTGAGTATCAATAATATGCAAAGACGTACAACGGGCAAGCACGGCTCACGTTTCATAATTGTCCTGGAGTACGTTATTCTCCATCGATTCTGTCGTAGGTAAGTGCGACATTTATCTACGAAGCCTAAGCAATTCAGTAAGATGTGTGCTTCAGAGAAGGTTTGAGGATTATGAATCCCGAAAGTTTGTCTGAATGGAATTGTGGATGGAGAAGATGTCAACTTAATGCTGTGATGAATGCATTTATACCGCACTGGATGGGCGTTCATATGTGCACTCGGCGATCGGAGTCCGAGTCATCCATGCATCATGGCTAGTAGTCCAAATATTAATGGAAAGCCACCGACGGCCGCATCAAGTGCAGCCATTCTGGTCAGTTCAGGCCACAATATCGCATAGGTTACGGCTAATATATGCGGCAATTGGTTGATCATCATCATCTGGTGTTAAACTGGGCAACCTTGTGACACGGTATGGTTGCAAACATTTCCAAGTCTGTGCGTACATCACTGGTAGGAATGAAGAAATGGTACTCTT
Source organism: Suillus weaverae (assembly GCA_016767475.1). Lineage (NCBI taxonomy): Eukaryota > Fungi > Basidiomycota > Agaricomycetes > Boletales > Suillaceae > Suillus > Suillus weaverae. The sequence continues at coordinate 169,442 of MU179340.1, read as the reverse complement.
CCGAGATAAAAGCATCACAATGCCGAGTGTCTGCCTTAGCTATATCATAGCAGTGGGGGGTGTTGGCGTGTAGATTGTGGTCCGCTCGTGCAATAGGCCTGAGAGGATCAAGTCGATAGCAGGGCAGTGCATACAGGATTTAACATCAATGTTTCCCATGATCATGCCCTTTATGATGTATTCTGCGCTCGTAAGTTATGTATTCTTGGCCCAACATCAAATAACATCTTCGGGATTGTGCATACGCTCAAAATCAGAAGGCGCAGGCGTTCGATCATCCAAAATGGATGTTGAACCAAGTACAACAAAGTGCGCGTTCCTGCCAAGTGTCAAAACAAAAATGACAGGCGCAGCAGCAAACCTACTGTTCTGGTGCTAGCGCTTCCACGGACTGTCCAGCTAACTGGCGCGAGGATGGCACAGATTTCTTGAGTATTCCGTCACAGCACACAGGACAGAATGTGCCACCATTCAACATTGGCTAAGACGATCCCCTAAGGTTATTGAGACATGGCGCGTGGTCACAGACACTCCACATCAACACTCCCGAAAGATTGAGCATCGTCCGTGGGATCCAAATCTATTGAGAGAAATGGAATGGGGGTTGTCGAACATTGTAATCGTAGTTGTGGATCGTCTGCAAAGAGCCTCGACATTTGCCGGTTTCCGGGAATCCGGGTGCAGATTTCAGCATCGTAGGACGGTAAATAACACAAGACTGATGTTGGTCACAGGGCGAATTAAGATCTCGCGACGTCATGGCAACCTACAGCAAGAGTTGAGAATGTCAACTTACCGTTAACGATTACGTATTTGTTCAGCATGACAGCAGACAGACGAGCCGAGAATCTCACAAGAACACTGATCTAGTGAACAGGTATGAACCGTTGTAGTCATGGGCACAGTACTGGTAGACTTACTGAGCAACAACGCCCTTCTGGCCCAGGGGCACTCGTACGATCATCACAGTTAGTACTAGGTTGGCAGAACAAATGACACTGCTCGATCAACAGACTAGGTGGTTGGCTTGACTTGAGAAATGTACCCACATATAGTACAACGTACCATCTGATTGGAATGCTTGCAAGATATGACTGCTGCATTCTGATGACCGGGCAAGGTGCGCCATAGGGCCATAATAAAATGGCAGTGTTGTATGCCAAAGGCAACCATGCTCGACTCGGAGCAGCAGAGAGAGCCCTGACAATGCGGTATGATGAGTAAAATTAGCAAACTAACAGGGTGGCGACTTCATACGGTGGCAAATCATAAACCTCACGACAGGCTAATAGAGAAGTCAGCGAAAAGCCACTGAATTGGGCAACAGTACCCACAGTGTATTTATTGAGCATGAGGAACCACTGGAATTGCATGATGTCACTGCTATCTGCACAAGTAAAAGGTGTGCTCACTTTTACCAAGAGCCAGCAAACACGCCTCAAGTGCAACCCAGACTAATAAAGAAGGCCTGGGACTGCAGCGACAAGCCTGCGATCTCGATACAAGGCATGGACCTTACAAAAATGTGAGAGGTACCTCATCATTGTACTTAGAGTGACTGACCGCATCAGCATTATGAGTTCTGCTATACTAACACCAATGGTCACCATGGCACCTTGGTAGGCGACTTTGCGTCAAGGGGTCATCTACTTGCTGGATAAGCGTTGCAGAGGTCATGAGCTCCTCCGTAAAGAAAACCAAGTATTGCGAGTCCTTAAGTTAAGCGCCAGAGATGGGACGTAAGTTCAGTGCGCGGCTTGTACATGCGCAATACACTTGGAATCCCAGTTCCAGGCGTAGTAACGGGTTCATCGAGTTGGGTACATTAAGAACTCATTGCAAACGTTTGCGAAGAGGAACGACTTAGTAAACTCAACGCGTGGCACCAGTGGTTGTGCACAAATAATTCAAATTACTCTAGTCCTAGCTCGGATGCTACTCAAAGTAAGTAGCTATTACTATTAGTGATGTAATAGTATGAGTACTGTGCATACTGTACATGACAGCATGCTGTCGGACAAAGGAGAATTGGGGAATCTCAACTGTATGATTTTTAAATCAGTCGTAAAGGGCGAAGATCGAAATGACGATCGGTAGTAGTACAACCTCTGGAGTCTGTTTGAACATCCGATGTTAAATGAATGCATTATCGACTACTTGAATAACGTACTTTGCAGGTCTATGTCATCATACAGTAGTTTGTATGACAATCTTTATTCAAACTATTCCCTCCCGGTACCGGCTGTGTTCATCGTCCACAATGTCGAATGCACCAGCCACTGCAGGGCAGATGGAGCAGGTGCGAACTTCGCTGTCTCGTGGTCCTCGAGAGGAGGCATCACCATCGAGAGCTCCTGTATGACATTGCGTCTCAAACAATTCTGTTCTTGTTGGAGGAGTCTGAGAGCTGGGAACTGGTGGTTGTGGCTTTATGATATCTTGGACAGGCCTTTGGCAATCGAAGCAGAGTGGGAATCTGCTTCCCAGATGTGTGTCGAGTGGTTCTGTACCACGGGCGCCCTCCTTCTTCAAGCTGAGGGTGATGCGTGACATCATTGCAACCTTATAAAGGAAGGTGGCCGAGGATAAGATGAAGCGGGAAATTCATGATCTGCATAAATCAGACTCACCGTCAATCTGCAAAATGTATCCATTGATATTCGGAAATCAGCTCCTAGACCCACCCACCGACCACACTCACATAAGTTCAAGTCTGAAAAGAATTTCAGTTTCAGAGGATGTAAATTAACTATGCCACATGACACATAGAGGACGTACTGCCCAGTAATATTCTTCAAGCCTTGCGGAGCCCTCACAACCATGATGGTAAATATAAGATTTATGGCACACATTACACTATTAAGTCAAATCATATAAAAGCCTGCAATCGTTCGATCCAGGAACGCACCTATAGAATAAGACACCATTTGTAAACAGCGTGTGGACGATATGGCCTGCCTCTTTATTTTGTATCGAGGGCAAAGTTCGGTTCAAAGTCAAGGCAAAAACGACCGTGTCATAACAGAGAGGAACCCATGCCCATGCGGATGCGAGACCCCCTCTGAGTTCGTTTTCAGTACTCCACTCACTGAAAAGCATGAATAACATACACACTATTAGAGAACTCCATGCGACAAGCTGTGTGAAACCCGTGAGTAAATGAGATAAGAAGCATCCAGATGGATGGATTCACAGTGTATAAAAGGAGAGTGAGGGACAGCTGATCGACAGATTAGCTGGTCCCGAACCGCACGTCAAACAACTTTGGCACTCACCCACGCCGTGAGACAACAGCCAAGCGCCAACTGCCACCCAAACAAACAATAACGATGCCACAAGGATCACAACATATCTGTTGTCGTGGTACATAGCTCGAACGCTGACGGATAGGATTCAGGAATTGTGCACGGTGATGATTGGTACATTTCGACTGAGAATTCACCGCAGGAACATCATCAATCCCACAACTTGAATCCCAATTGCCGTCATAGCCCCCTCGTACCGAACGAAATGTTCGCACCTATGCACCTGTCACAATGCATCGAAGTTTAGAATTGGATGTCTTACTTCTACATCTCTCGTTAGATTGTCTTCGTCAGAGAACAACAGAAGGTACTGACTATGGACGACCAAGAAGGCAGGCTATATGCTTCATGATAATTGAAGCGTCACTGATCGTCACGACAGGTATTCAGAACTTACCAACAAGGTTTACGATGAAACCAATGGGTGTGAGGTACCGATTCTACACCAAAGTCAGGCAGGAAACGTCATTTTATGGCCACCAACGTACGAGTAAGAATAAGAACGTCACTGAAACTTGATGTCACCACCAAGAAAATAATCTATGGACGAGCTTACAGAGTTTCTTCGGACGACCCCATATGATCTCCACCTATGGTGGGTCAGTCAATGGGTCAGTAAAGTAGCAAAGACGAACCTCGTCTGCAAAAGTGATCACATGATCCCACAGCAGAATTGTAAAGCCAAGGACGCCAACAGCCTTCAACGTCCCTTCAGCCTGGACCATTGGATATATACTTAATAACCCACAATAGTTTGAGAGCTGGTAGGAAGGGTGAGGAAAATGAGGGACGCAGCGCGGGATATGGCACTTACGCTTCCAGCGCCTCACTGATGATTTCGGCGTCCAGTGGGACCGACATCGTCAGAGTAACTCTTAGACCGAATAGTTGCGCTATTAACAGAAGGGCAAATAGTACCGCTGATTCTAAAGAAAAGAAAAAGGTACGCAGGGGAGTCAGATCAGCGAAAACTCACTGCTCCGAGTCATAAATATGCACTCGTGATGTCCAAAAGAGTCGTGGAAATCGGACATTACCAGCACTTAGACCTTGCAGAGATATCAAGCATCAATGAACGTTAATGAACCATGATACATTGATGATCAAATGATAGCTGTGCTAAAAATATGAGCGATGCTAAGCCACAGCCTGCGAGGCGTCTGTACCTTTACGTGATCGCAGGGAAGACTTCCTGAATTCTGTCAGTGAAAGCTTGATAAGATTTTGTTTGCCCTAAAATTCGGATCCGTACTCGGGCAGAGCAAGAAGGATTCTTGACATCCTAACCAAGGAACTTGTGGTAGTGCTCGGCCCGTCTGTGTCAAGGTTCATTGATATCAAAAATAGAAGCGAAAGACAAAACATGATAAGAAAGCTTTGATGAGGCCTTTCTACGAGTACTCCATAATCAGTGAGTCAATGAAAAACAAGCAAAGGTATGACACGGGCACCGTATCTATTAGTACAAGACCCTTGGTAGGGAAGAAGTGACTATCTTCATTCGTCTAAGGTCTGCCCAGAGGATACTAGACCAAACCTGGATACTTACGGGTGAGTCAAGTCAACAAATTATAACAGGGAGCGTTTCGATGACGTACAACCACAAGCGCAACTGCAACGATTGATTGTGAGACACGCTGCATGTCGCCCAGTTTTGCATTGGTACTCAGATGCAGTCAAAAGTTCCCAGACTGTCCCTTGGGCCCATTTACGGCGATGGAAAACATGTTTGATTCAATTATATCTACAACAGAAACACAAGTAAAAAAACAACAGAAGGCAGTTAGCCAGCGATTATGACGGAAGCAGGCTGTGTCACATACCAAGGTACAAATGGCCTGTCGCCTTGTTGGTCCACCAACGTTCCAAGCCTCGAGGTCACAGGATATCTCAGACAGTCCGTGTATACCGGATTCATTCTCTTGAATCTCCGCTTCTCGTTCGTGGATCAAAGACTTTGGCAATTGACAGGTTCGCGAGTTCATGTGGGAAAAGCTGTAACTTGAGAAATTGAGCCTGACGTTGTCGGGGAGATGCGCTCGAAACTCCCTGGCGCAGTCTGCGCATAGATCAGGCGATAATACCTTCATGAGGAGAAAGGGATACTCGTGTCATTGTGGTGCTCATCTTATGCTGTTGTGTCCACCCTTGAACTTGTCGTGTCTTTGAAGTACCACCAAAAGATAGCTACAAGCTATGATCACCGATACCTTCTGACCTGAGGGGGTTGTGTCAAGGCGCTGTCGTACGTCTGACAGCAGGTGTCAGCGACGTGGATTAATCTGCCACTATGAGTATCTGCCAGCGTTTGCGCTTTACGTGATCGTAGGGAAGTCCGCACTCGCCACCGACAGCTTGGTAAAGATGGCGTATGCCCATGATGTTCGGAATTAAGCTGGGGCAGAGCAAATAGGGTTTCAAATATGCATGTCATAAATCGATTAATAAAACATGATAGAAAATCTTTGTGAAACATTTACGCTGCGATATCCAAATGAGAGGTAATGATACAGGGGCACCGTATCTATGATAGAATCAGAACGAGAATGGGTTACATACCTGTAATGGTAGCCTTTTAAGTACAGCCACCAGCACAACTGCAACGAAGAGGGAAGGTGTGACGTTGGCCATTCCTTGATGAGTCGGACCCTGGTAGCCAGGGAGCTTTCGTTACCGCTGTGCATGTACACATTGTACAGCGATGGAATACACGTTTGATTTGACGTTGTCTACAAAACGAAAGAGGGAGCTATGAACCAGCGGTTATACGGAAGCTGTGTCACATACCAAGCATGCTGCCTTCTTGGTCCAACTAATGTGACGAGGTCGCAGTCTATATCCAGAATATAATCAGTGACTGCGGTGACAACTTGTAAGTAGAGAGTCTACTAGAGACACACAAGGGTGCCGAATCTAGGCCCTACGGCCTGAGCATCCTTGTGGTATCGAGTTGCTCAACCGGTTGAGGATACACTGTATATTCGGATTTCAATTTTATCGTGAACACTCGGCTTATTTAAAGCGAAAGTGAGGGTTGATGACCGTTGATCATTACAAGAAGACCTTAGAGGAACGTACAGTAAACTCTTCGCGTAGCTGGAGCGCTGTCAGACTTGATATTATCGGGCAAGGCAAGTTTCATGATGGCACACGAAAGTTAACGTAGACTTCAAGCTTGAGCTTGAAGATTGAAGCAACGGCCCTCACGCAGTTGACAGATGTGCTGCCTGACACGAGCGAAAAAAAGGGAAGTCCGACGGTCTTGACTCTGTAACTCTGTTACGGTAGACTTGTGACAGTACTTGTAACGGGCGTTACATGTGCCACAGTGACGGTACTCTGTCTTTCCTGCTTTATCCATCTAGCTTATTGTGAATATCGACTATTTAACGGGTTAAGCTCGAAGGTAAGGGAACACGAGAAGAGTGCGTTTGGACTTAGAATGACAGTATGAAAGCCTGAATAATTGGGGTCAATGACACACTATTGTACACTAACGCTACCGATAGGTACTGTTCAGGGCCACCAATACAGTATATCTTCGGGGAGACGCGGGAACAACAAGATGAGCAGCAAGAACGAACGGGTGATAAGGTACGATGATCGATGATCGTTGGTAAGAAGTGACATCGAGTAAATAGTAACTGATCAAAGAATGAATAAGCTAATGAGTAATATTTTAGCCAAAGCTTTTATCTTCGCCTGAGCTCATTCCAATACTCGCCATGAGTGAAGGGGTTACACATCGTACGTGGCCGTGATATTTGCACCCCTCAATCGATCACAATGTCGGTAGCCTGGTACTACTATCACTTCCCGCTTCTTAGCTTTAGTGTGGCACTATCGTGGTTCAGGTGTGGTCTGGGCGGACATGACGGTGGTCCACATCGTGGGTCATGGCCTGCCACGACTTCAGTATTACATTCTCCGTGACCGTTGCGTGCCACGGCAGGCCGCAGCACGTTGTACCATGCCCGAGTTACGGTCGGGCTCAGGAAGATTAGCCCGTTGCCCATCCGTTCAACGGTGATGAGTCTAGTGAGACCGACTTGGATGCTCTCCCACGCTGAGTCGGTGTACTACGGACCTATGGTTGCGACTTGGTTACGACTGGCATCACCCCGGATACATCATTTGGCGTCTATCTATCCAATATTTATCTACCTCTTTTTGCATCCTGATTGCTACCCTTCCAACTCTTTCACATCTCGACGTCGCTAGCCTGTAAATGCATGTGGGATTCGTGTGACGAGACTCTGCAATATAAGCGCGATGGACGATGGTAGGCAGATGACCTATTACCTTCCCCCCCAGGCGACGCACCTAGGGCATGACATGGGTCGACCCGGGTCATACCCGCACCCAACCCACGGGTAGCAGAACTTCCAGAGGGCTACCCGTACCCACCCGGGTAAGAGCATTACGGGTACGGGTGCACCCGCGGGTAGACCCGCAGGTGGTACGGGTCACCCGCGGGTGAGTGGACAGATTTCACGAAAATTGTACATATGCACTGAGCATC